>CM075868.1:627011-1106188 GCA_038021265.1 Cyprinella venusta
TAAAGTCATTTCTCTTCAGTGTGCATTCAGATACACATTATAAAATATTTGTTTTGGTCATTTTTTTGCATTTCTATTTTTAGCATTTTTATGTAATCCTATGTGAACTGAAGCATTCCTCGCATTCCACTCATTCCAAAGGTCTCGAATTGACCCGCGACGGAAGGATTTGTTACTTTAAAATTTTAACCACAAAACACCTCGAATCCAGTACGTTTTTTGTTTTTTGTTTTTCGATTCGTGGTGTATTCGTGGTTCAAGTTCGTTGAAAGTCCTGGGGTCTTGGTCCACTCTGATGAACACTCAATTTTTAAAATGACCCAAGGGAAGGATGAGGGTTAAACTGGTTTCTAGGGTGTTGCTAGGCAGCCATGATGGTGTTCTGAGTCCAGCACTACTAATAACAACGACAAACTCGATTCTGTAGGTGTCTGAGAGTAAATACTCCATTCATGCGGCTCTTTGTGCGATTGTTGCCCACAAGCTGCATTCAGACCATATAAATAAATCTGCCATTCTTCGGCAGATGGAGATACTACGGCACGCTGACGTCACACACACACACACACACACACACCAGCTGCTCCCGCCTCATAATAAATGTGTTTCATTTTGGCTTGTGTAATAAAATAAGCATTAGCTAAACACGGTAAAGCTGCATCATTGATCTGAGCAATCAGGAGCCGATCACATGACGCTAATTTCACACTGAATTCACCTCAGATTCACACCGCATCCGAACCGCATCTACCTTCACAACCACAGAAAACAATTATGCGACTGTTATTCCTATTCCCAACAGTGTTGTTATTGCTACATAAACATATGCAATCTTCATTCATTAAAATAAAGATGAAAAAATTATAATAGATGAAGGCATAAACTTAAAAAATAACTTAATTAGATAGGAATTTATAAATGTAACATTGGCATTGATGTGCTAAACATACTAAAATTTTAAAAACTAATAAAAATCACAAAATTAAAATACCTACAATTGTATATAAATAAAAGTAAAAGTATCCCCAGATGGAAACTCTTACACCGATTTATACACACAACTTTTGTCTCAGAGTGTGGAATCAGATTTGGCACACTGAACTGAAGTTAACAATATTAAACCCAATACATTACCAGAGAAAGTCATTTATAAGGTTCATGATCAGTGTCCAAAATGAACGTATGCCACCACTGCCAATATAGCAGTCATTAAAGGTGACACATTACGCCCCTTTTCACAAGATGCAATATAAATCTCTGGCGTCCCCAGAATGCGTGTGTGAAATTTCAGCTCAAAATACCAGATCATTTATTACAGCTCGTCAAATTTGGGTGTGAGCAAAAAACACGCCGTTTTTGTGTGTGTCCCTTTAAATGCAAATGAGCTTTAGCTCCACCTCCACTCAGAAGAGGGTTTACTAGTTTACATCACTATTTTCATTAAAAACACATGCGATTATTTGGCTTTTTTCCCTTTGCATGCTGTAAGTGGTGACAGTAATTGGCGTTACGTCTTCTTCAGGTAACAGTGGGTTTGCAGTAACACACACTCGTCTCGTCTGCAATCTGCTCAAATAAAATCCCCCTAAAGGTCAGACATGCCGGTCGGGCCGAGCAGAACAATTCTGAGGTCCATCTGAACGTGTTCGACATAATTACCCCACCTGCTCATCCCTCTCTCTCTCTGGTCCTAAATAACAACCCCTCCCGATCCTCTTTAACCTCGGCGTGTCTCACTGATGGCTGTCTTCACCCGTCTGTCTCTCTCTCTCTCTCTCTGCTACCTAAGTGCGCGCGGATCAGACGGCGGCTGCATAAATTACTCATCAACATTAGCATCAGGCGTTGTGTGGCACCAGTGCCAACTGCTCTCGGAGCGGCCATTAAAGGTCATGTTTTGATGCTGAATGCCACACAGACACCTTGGCTCCCGCGAGGAGTTCCCCAGGTGCACCAGAAAGGTTAGAAATTACCTTCCATCTCGCGGCTGCTGCCCAAGGAAATAATTAGAGGGGTTTTAGGAGCGCGAGGACGTGTGTCGGGGCTAATGGCCACAGCGAGAGCCGGACGAGCCCAAGTGACGACAGGACGCATGAGACACACACTAACACACACACACATACTCCTGTTACACCAGACGCTCTCCTATCAGAGCTACATCATTCACATGTAGGGATGCACCGATGCAATTCTGTCTATTTGAAAACCGATAACAGATATATTGTAATGATTTCCAATAAGGTTCATTAGTTAATGTATACTAACATGACAATGAGCAATACTTTTGTTACAGTATTTATTAATGTTAGTTACAGCTGTTCATTGTTAGCTCATGTTAGTTCACAGATGCCTCCGCCAAGGTCTGGGGTCCATGTGCAACGGCTCCTGGTCGGGACTTCGGGTGGTCAGTCAATTGCCTCGAGTTGCTAGCGGTGCGTCTTGCTCGTGTAACCCCTACACCTGGTTCCCACTCGACCCGCTCTGAGCGGGCCTCGAACCCGGGTCTCCGGCATGAGAGTCAGGCGCTCTAACAAGGAGGCTAAAGACTGTAGCCTCTAGCGTGATTGAGATCAGGGGAGTGGCCTCCGTTACACTCACCCCCCTAAACCTCACTCTCATCCGGGTCACGGCACCAATGTAAACCCTACACCCGGGTCCCACTTGACCCGCTCCGAGCGGGCCTCGAACCCAGGTCTCCGGCATGAGAGTCGTCTGTCGCTAGAGCGCCTATTGAGATCAGGGGAGTGAGGTTTACTCGCACAGCAACTACTAGCTGGCCTCCATTACACTCACCCCCCTAAACCTCACTCTCATCCGGGTCACGGCACCAATGTAACCCCTCCACCCGGGTCCAACTTGACCCGCTCCGAGCGGGCCTCGAACCCGGCATGAGAGTCGGGCGCTCTAACAAGGAGGCTAAAGACGGCAGCCTCTAGCGTCTGTCGCTATGGATAGATGCACTTTTATGGATTTTAAAACAAACTTAATGTTAATGAGTTAATGAACTTTGTATTTTATATTTATTTATTGCTTTGTTGTAACTGTTTTTATGTTTTTTGTACTATGGACCTTTCTCTTTGAGTCCTGAATAAAGTAATATCATAAACTTCCATTATAAAGCGTGGAAGAGCCAGGATATTTTTAATATAACTCCGATTGCATTCGTCTGAAAGAAGAGTGTCATATATACCAAGGATATGCAGTTCTTTTGAACTTTCATCAAAGAATCCTGAAATAAAAAATAATAAAAAAAAAATTATTGATATTATATATTATACCACGGGCTGTTTAAATACTCGATTCTGATTGGCTGGAAGGTGTGCAGTAAAACCCTTTAATGCACAGGTAGTTCCAGTCAGTTTGATTATAGTTTGAAATGAATCCGCATAGACTGTAAAACAAACATTGGTAACCATAGTAACAGTTACGCTTGCAAACAGATTCATAATTCATTCAAATAAATGCAATCCGATGGCTCTACTTTATTTAAAGTGGACGGAGTAGAACTAACGAGCCGTAACTTAAGAAAATAACCGTAATTTTTACATATCTGTTAAAAAATTACACTGTTAACATCAGTTATAGCTTTAATTTCTTTTTAGCTTGGCAAATAACCGTGGTATAAGCGGGATAATCCACGGCTAGCCATGCATTAAAGGATTTTAATGCACGGCGTAGAGGCAACCACCCTCCGCTTCGCGTCGGGTGGTTCTTAGCCTCTACGCCGTGCATTAAAATCCTTTAATGCATGGCTAGCCGTGGATTATCCCTTACATAAACACTGATAATAATCATAACTGTGTCTTGATCATCAGATCCTCATATTAGAGTGATTTCTGAAGGATCATGTGACACTGAAGACTGAAGTAATGATGATAAATTACACTTTACTGTATATTCACATAGAGAACAGATGATTTACACTGGAGTAATATTACACTGTTTTACTGTATTTATGATCTAATAAATGCAGGTTTGGTGAGCAGAAGAGACTTCTTTTAAAAACATCAAAAATCTTACCAATAAAAAAAACTTGACTGGAAGTGTACATTTATCTCAGTGTTTTTACAAGCCTCACAGATGTGCCTTACAGTAAACTATTTAATGTTCCTTGATAGGATGCTGTTGAAAAGGCTAAACCTCCAGTGGAGCCGGAGCGCTTCTTTAATATGGAGAGAAACACACATAATGCTGCTTATTTGTCATCCAGCGGGAAGCGAAGACACACTGATGTATTCCAGGGCGGAAAATGTCAGAAATCCTGACACGGTTCCACATGGCCTAACTAAAGGTCCCGCTCGCTCGCTCGCTCTCTCTCTCTCTCTCTCTCTCTCTCTCTCTCTCTCTGATTTGACAGTGTTTTGATTTGAGTATTTGATAGGAATTGAATGTGTATATTTGTGTTCTCTCTTAGGAACTGATTATGTTAGTTAGGATAATTGTTATAAAGGTGTGTTGTAATTAAAAAAAATATCTCTCTCTCTCTCTCTCTCTCGTGCTCACTCTCTCCCTCCCTCCCTCTCTCAAATTCACATTAAAAAATTGCTTTATTGGCGCGCCTGTAAATATTAATACAAAATGATGACAAAGCTTGGAATACAATAAAATAATAATAAATATAATAAATAAAATAAAATAAATAATAAATAAAAATAAAATAATAATAAAAACATAAAAATTATAAAAAAAATTATAACTATAACTTAAATTTAAATAAACAGTGTAACATATTAGAACGTGTGAACATTTGATACCAGTGTTGTAACACACACACACACACACACACACACACACACACACAATCTCTGTCTCTCTCTGACAAACATGAGTCATTTCCCTGAGAGTGCGCGCATCCGCCGTGAGACAGCCGCATGTCAGAGGTTGAAGCAGGTGCGCACACACACACACACACACACACACACACACACGCGCGCGCGCTCCCTAAGGTGCTAAGTGTTAGGAGAAGACGACACAGAAACAATGGCTCTAAAATAGCATTGGCAGTCAGCGCTAAACACACACACACACACACACACACACCCCGTAAAGATGTACTTAACTCCGCGCGCCGGGGATTGTGCCATTTATATTAGCAGCGCCCCATCCTGCTCGCTAATGGCAGGGTTATTAACATAACAAACTTAAACGCTGGATGTAAATAATACGGTTTCAGGATGCGCGCGCTCAGCTGACAGTATTTAGGCACGAGCTCAACATCTGTTTATGAACACTGGCTCTAATGATATCACTCGTGTCATTAAGGGTGGCGCGCGCGCAGGTGCACGAGAGAGAGAGCAAAACGCCCGGCGCACAAACCCATCATTAGCACAATTTTCCCCGCGCACAGATCGGCAGGCCTGTGATTTGAATCTGCGGATCACCTGTAATAGTAGTTTTTATCGTGCATCTGATTCCATACATTTAGCGGGTAAACGGCCTGAAAGCGCGTTTGTGTCGCCAGCTGCAGCCGGAACTCTTTTCTAACGCTGATGCTGATGGGTTTCAGACTTACAGAGACACAGAAACCCTGCCTATCATATTCTCCGCTTCCTCTACATGCTCGTAATTACCTTAATTATTGATTTTTCCGTGCGGAACAATGCGAAGGAACCCCGGTTTCGGCGCGCTCGGGTTCGGGTGCGCGCGTTTAAACGCGGGCGTAATTAACGGGCGTGTCTTTATGATGTTCATCTTTCTCTGGGACGCAAACAAATTAAATTATTTTGACAATATGGCAAGACTCCTCCAAGACTGGACACATGACTGAATCCCTGGAGCACAAAGCTGCGTTTATTAGATCATAAATACAGTAAAACAGTGTAATATCACTCCAGTGTAAATCAGCTGTTGTAAATCAGAGCTGTTGCTCTATGTGAATATACAGTAAAGTGTAATTTATCATCATTACTCCAGTCTTCAGTGTCACATCAGAAATCACTCTAATATGAGGATCTGATGATCAAGATTATGATTAGGGCTGGGTAATAAATATGGATTTCTCGATATTAATCGATTCTCATTTTTACGAACCGATATCGATTATTAAATCTCAAGAATCGATTAGTCATCCTGTTTCATGTGAATGAATGGATCATTGTATCGCGGCTGCGCACATCCAAAAAAACTCGCAATAATCTTTGTCCTTTGTTACTATTGATATGAAACAAAGTCTCAATTTTCAAATTACATCCATTTTCTTTAGAAATTCAAAAACATAAATAAGGTTTTGAGATCGCTCTGGCGCAGCTCAAGAGAAGCAGCAGCGCTGATCTCTCTTCCGGGTTAATAATACCAGTCACAGCGCCAAATAAACATGAATGAGCATCTGAAAGTGTGTTAAAGATAGAGGACAACTGATCCAAATCCGGATCATGACACATTGATTCACTCAATCAGCGTTTCAACCGTGGAAAGACGTCAGTTAAACAGCTTGTAATCAATGTATCGTCATATTTACCTCAGAAAACCCACATAAACTCGTTAGTCAGCTAGAAAAAATAACTCTAGAGAGGAGCATTTTGATAAATATATACACCATATTACATATGCATTATAATCTTAATGTTCTTCAATATTTAATGCATATTTGAATAAATCTGGCAAGTTTTTATGACAGTCACCATTTAAATGTTTATATTTCATATAATCTTCGTATTATAAAAATAAATAAAAGTGTAATTTAAGTGTTTGTATAGCTACAAAACTGTTCATTATTACCTTCATATTAGGCTAATGAACCACAACTAGACTCCCATAGTTTACAGCATTAGTTCAGAGATTTGATTCCCTTGTGAAAATTTGCCATTTATTGTAACTGATATCCAAAATAATCGATATTGAATCGAAATCAAAATCGAATTGCAAGCTTGTGAATCAAAATCGAATCGAATTGTGAAATTCATGTCAATACCCAGCCCTAATTATGATTATTATCAGTGTTGAACACAGTCGTGCTGCTTCAGTCATTTTATTCCTAAAGGAGTTCACTCCAGAATTAAACGTCATCCAGGATGTCTTCCTTTCTTCAGTCGAAAAGCCGAACCATTGGTAATTTTAATAAAAAATAAATATACTTTTCCGTAATGTGTGAACTCGTGGATGTACAAGACCAGCATTAGTGGTTATACAGTATATAAATGTGTATTTTGTTGTAAATGTCGCTGGTTTGTCTAGATCAGACTCTTATTCCTCGGCTTTGAAGCTGAAACTCCAATCTGGACCTTCGACCCGTTGGACCCCATTGAAGACACTATATGGAGTGTGTTCCTCAAAAACCTTCATTTCAACTGAAGAAAGAAACACATGAACATCTTGGATGACGTGGGGAGAGTAAACTATGTGGGAATATTAAATCTGAACTTAACTCATTTAATGAATAGAAAGTTCAAAAGCAGCATTTACCTGAAATAGAATCTTTTGTAACATTAGAAATGTCTTTTTGATCAATTTAATGCGTCTTTAATCAATAAAAGTATTAACTCTTAGTACGGTAGTGTATGAAATTGGCAAAACTTCCAAACTCATAACCTAGAAGCACTTCATGGCAGCTTTTGATTGAAAACCCGCACTGTTTTGTTTCGTTTAGTGTTCCTACATGGGAAATATTCATCAAAAGTGGTTTCTTCCGCGGCGTGTCGAGCCGGGAAGGGCTTGATGTGCGCCTGTGGCTTCAGGGTTATTGAGGAACTTCTCCGTATTTTTCTTTCCTCCCTCGACAGACCCAATCTGAACTTCTCTGATGACATTCAGGCTTTTCTATCGCCAACCACAAACTCAGATTTTCCAGTCCGGGACTCTGGTAATGGCCAGACGTCAGCGGTCCGTGAGCGATCCCGCCCGCGGCTAATGAAACCCCATGATGATGGAGACACAAACATTAGCATTAGCATTAGATCACCGCGACCTCTTTCTGCCCAACAACACCATCTATTAGCGCCGCGCATCCGTCCTCGACCGCCAGGATTCAGATTCTCGAAGCGTTGTGCACACATACAGTAAATAAAAGCAAAATAGTTCGATAAAAAAAGGATTGATATTTAACATTAATTAACTACCTTAACGAGAACTAAGAAGATATTAATTTCAACATTTACTAATACGTTATTAAGATCAAAGGTTGTATTAGTTGACATTAACCCCTTAACTGTCACTTGCCCGTATACTGGCAATCTAAGTTTACTTCACTATATTACCATTAAATCCTAATCTAGTCATGACAAACTATATATCATTGGAAAGGTCTAAGACTCCTAAATAGATATTTTAGGTCTGTTTTTTTCTTACAAATGATGAATGAACAGTAATATATGAATTTATGACAAGAGTGCGCCTCAAAAAAATCGACGTCATTACAGGAGTTTCTGACCTTTGCCACAAAAAGTCGACGCACACACTTTTAATAGTGCTAAAAGTTCATGATAAAACGTAATTAGTATTTGTCAATAAAAAAAGATAAAATTATATTTTAAAAAGTAAGGTAAGAAGTTCTCTAAAAAGTATAATATGTTTTACATATATAGACATATATTTTTTTATTATTATTACATCATATATTTTAGTAGTTATCATAAATTAGGTATAATTTAAAAGCTTACGAACTCAGAATTCATCCTGTGAAACCCGTTTTGAAATTGGACGTTGCGTTACCATAGAAACGGTATTTTCTGAAAACCTTTTATGAAAACCTTTTCTAATCTTGACAAAACACATATCGTCAGAAAGGTCTGAGTCTCAAGGTTCCATATTTAGTGACAGAAGTGATATTTGGATAGAAATTTATTTTTTTTTTTTATGGCAAAATGCATACAATTAAATTCAATGGAATTCAATGGCACCCGGTGGCTATTTTTGGTACTACGCCTAAACAAAATCTCATGGGAACTTCAATGTTTGTGATATCAACTTCAAATTTGGAACACAACTTGGTTAGATATATAGCTTTCATTTCATAGTAAAACATATTTTGTAAAATATATATTTCATATTAAAATAAATATATTAATAAAGTATATTTTGTTTACTCTAACTTATAACTTCCATAACTTTTTCATAGTTTAATAAGTGCTTTCACTTTAGTAATAATCTGCTGATTATTATTACTGGTCTATATTCTAAAGCATTCTTGAATTACAACCATTTAAGTTTGTATAGTGCATTTTAATGTCAATTATCAAAAAGGGGGTGACAGGTAAAGGGTTAATGCACTGCGAACTAGCTGGATTATTATTAACCAACATTAACAAAGATTAATAAATACTGTAACACATGTACTGCTCACGGTTAGTTCATCTGTACCAATAAATGAACTCTAAACATCCACACGTTTAAACACACGTCTTGAGCTGGTCGTGGTTCTGCCTCGTGACGTGTCTGGGCTTCATTAATGCGGCGTGACGGGCCGCAGACTGATCTGAGGACGCACATCACCTGAGGACAGAGGAGAAGAAGCGGCGCTCCGCCATCCGAGACCCGCCGACACATCAGCCCTAACAAGTGCTTTTATCAAACACGGCACGGGCGCCTTTGTTATTTCTCTTTCACCAGTAAATTACACTTTTAGGATTTATTAAGACACAAAACAATTTTCAAATAGTGGGTCCAAAGCCTCAGTGGAAAAGCACTCATTACTTCTTAGCCCGAGGCGATGCTTCCTCCACGCGTATCCGTCTCGGTGTGTGTGTGTGTGTGTCGTCGTGTCACGTCGGCTTGCTGAAAGTGTGGGTGTGTTTTACTCTCAGCAGGTGCTTCTTAAACTCTCGTCAATAATTGAAGAGCGAGGCTTGTTCGCGAGCTTTTGACATCACACATATTTCTCCTCCCTCCACAAAGACGACGCTTTCATGCTTTCTCTCTCGCTTTGTTTTATTCATTCCTCTCGCCAGGATCCATACGTCGGCTCTGAACTGCGAACGACGCGTTTGTCCGCTTGAAGTCGTGCCGGTTTCTGGTTTCCGAGCCGGTCAGCGTCGGGCCGTGTATATTCCCGTGTGATTCGCTGAGCTCCCGCTGGGCTGGAGTCCGCCATGCATTAATCATGTCCGAATCCTCCACACAAAGGCCTGCGAGTGTCTCGTCTGCACGGGTGACGCTCGACTCCTGAAACTCTCCAACGGGACGTTTGATGGCTTTAATGAGACGTCACACACAGACCTGTCACTGTCAGTAAACAAGTCTCCTTCATCTACACAGCGCTTTAATAGTACATGTTCCACAGTATAACAGGAGATTAGAGTCACGGAGAGTTAGAGCCAGACCGATATATCGTATTTTACAAACTATCGGTATCGGCAGTTATAATGGCCGATAAATGAATGTTTCAAAAATAAAATAAAAACGGACGAAACACGCTTGAACCATGTCACGAGTGTTGGAGTTGTGTAGTTTGTCCACCAGAGGGCGCTCTACACAGTTGAGTTGGTCACGATACATACATTGCTTGAATAACAATTAAAAGATCATCCCCATCAGTTCTCTTAAATCAAATAAACATGACAACATTCGTGACTATCATGTCCAGTTTTGCTGTTAAATAAGCCGAGAGTGAAGCGGAATTAGCTAGTAATAGTTACGTTACGTTGTTACTGTGTAGTTGACTGACTGTCCTTTTAACTTTTGACGATGTGACTGAAGTATTTCTTTAATAGCGCGTGACAGTTATAGCAATGAGACGCATCATCTCTCCTCGGCCTGTTATATTGAAAATGTATGTTTTACAATTTGCTGTATGACGTTATCTATTGATGACTCATCATAGACTAGCTAACCACAAAGCTAGCTAACGCCACTATCGTCAGTCTGTTCTGTTGTGACGATAAAAGAAACACGTTTCTCTTTAAAATGCATTATCATATTATTTTAGTTAAAACTCATAAATAACTACAAATAACTAATGTTAGGGAAAACTGTTAATGTTTTGTTGTGCGTTTCTGAAATAAAAAACTTTTAAAAAATATTGGCCGATATATCGGAAAATCGGATTTTAAAACCAATAAATATTTGTAGCGGTATCGGCCTTCAAAATCCTTTATCAAAACTGGACATGATGGTCACGAATGTTGTCATGTTTATTTGAGTTTAGAGAACTGATGGGGATGATCTTTTAATTGTTATTCAAGCAATGTATGTATCGTGACCAACTCAACGAGTGTAGAGCGCCCTCTGGTGGACAAACTACACAACTCCAACACTCATGACATGGCTCAAGCGTGTTTCGTCCGTTTTTATTTTATTTTTGAAATATTCATTTATTGGCCATTAAACTGCCGATACCGATAGATAGTTTGGGAAAATGCCTAATATCGGCCGATAATATCGGCTTGCCGATATATCGGTCTGGCTCTAGATGAAACGCACGCCACCTTTATCTGAACTGCGATCCTGAATGCGTTTCTATCTTGGAAATTCAAACAGCATTTCACATTAAAGAAAGAGGCGGGAGAGCGAAGTATAACTGTGTGACCTCTGCTTGCTTTAAAACAGAAAGCACAAAACCTAACTTTAAAGTGAATTTCGTTTTGTATTAATTGTATCTTAATTTTAATCAATGTTTCGTCAACCAATTGCCTGGATTTAATAAATAAGTAAAAACCAGGCGATAGATAATCACGACACGGAGGCGCCGGCGCGTGAACTGGAGCTCGTCTCATAAATGGACCGAAACTCAGCGTATGAGGAAGCGTACTCGCCTCACACACACGTCTACTTTTAAACAGAACAATTCAAACGAAAGAGATCAATAACAAATGGAATTGAAGTAATTCTACTCTAATTTCACTGTCTGTGGGAAAATCTGCAGATTGTGTGTGTGTGTGTGTGTGTGTGTGTATGTGTGTGTGTGTGTAAATGCCAACATGCATCTCTCTCTCTCTCTCTCCTGATCAGTATTCCTGGTCTGTTAATTAGCGTTTGGAATATTCCGGCCGTTACTTTTCTGACAGGTGCAGTCGGTCTGCTGGGGTCCAAGACTCTGAGAGACTCGACATGAGAAAGATTCTCAAACACACACACACTGAACGTGTTAATTTCATCCCCCATCTGTTATTACATAATCACTGCCAATGTGTCTCAGCTAAAGACAGCAGAAACAACACTGAATACAGACAGACAGAGAGAGAGAGGGAGAGAGGGGGGAGAGAGGGGGGGAGGGGGGAGAGTCAGGGGGGAGAGAGAGAAAGAGAGGGAGGGAGGGAGAGAGATAGGGAGAGAAAGAGAAGAGAGGAGGAGAGAGGGGTGAAGGGAGAGAGGGGGAGAGAGAGAGAGGGGGGCGCTATGGTCAAGTGAAGGTCTTTATGATGCTTCCCTCTTTTTTGGCTGTGATATTAAATTAAACTGCTTTTAAATTTCATTTTTACACATGGAATGCAATTCTTCAAACAACAAAACAAAATAAGGGTGAAAAGCAGAATTCACATCTAAACTGGATTCAACGGAAGAGGATTGGGGCCTTCTCACAATGTTGAGAATAAACTCATACTCGTTTATTTTCAACAACTTTATTCTAGAAATTTAATGAGTTTATTCTCAACATTGTATTTTGACTTTTTTCTTGAAATTCCACGTTTGTTCTCGAAACATGACTTTATTCTCAAAATTTAATCAGTTTATTCTCAAAATTCTATTTTGACTTTTTTCTTTAAACTACTTTTTTCTCAACATTTAACAAGTTTTTTCTCTCGAGACAATGACTATTATTCTAGAAATGCGATGAGTTTATTTATAACATTGAATTTGGAGGGTTTTTTTCTCAAAATTTACTTTACTTTTTTTCAAATAAAGTAAAATACTTAAAATACTTTTTAAACGACTTTATTATTGAATTGAATTTATTATTGAGTTTACTCTCAACATTATATTTTCTCGAAACATGACTTTATTCTCAAAATTTTGAGTTTATTCTCAAAATTGTAGCCTTTCAACTTTTTTCTTGAAATTTAACAGATTTTTTTCCTTGAAACAACTTTTTTCCTCAAAATTTAACGTTTTTTCTCTCGAAACAACGTCTTTATTCTATAAATTTAATGAGTTTATTTTCAACATTGAATTTCGACTTTTTTTAATTTTACACATTTTTTTAAACGACTTTATTATTGAATTTAATGAGTTTACTCTCAACGTTGCATTTGGACTTTTTCTCACTAAATTTAACATTTTTTTTCTCGAAACATGACTTTATTCTAGAAATTTAATGAGTTTATTTTCAACACTAAATTTCGACTTTTTTTTCGCCTGTTTTTTTCTCGAAACATGACTTTATTCTCAAAATGTTATGAGTTTATTCTCAAAATTGTATTTAAACTTTTGTCTTGAAATTTAACAGATTTTTCCTTGAAACGACTTTTTTTTTTACGTTTTTTCTCTCTCGAAACAACGACTTTATTCTAGAAATTTAATGAGTTTATTTTCTAGCATCATAATGACTTTTTTTATGATTGCTTGGCCCTAATCCTCCTCCGTAGGGTACATTTAGAAGGGAAAAACAGCTTGGGATTCTTCAGTGTCTCCACAGTCAGCAGGTCACAGGTCAGCGGTCTGAACCGCCGTGTCAAGCGCATCAGTCCTGTCGGGAAGCCGACAGTGGATGTTGTTGCGGCTCTGAAAGGTTGCAAATGTGTGTGAATTCCTTCTGAGGGACGTGAGCTGTTCCAGTGTGTCCCGACGTGGGAGCGCTCGCTGTAATCGTTTGTTCAATTATTTTTCTTGGACGCTGCACCTGAACTGAAGCACAGACGGCTGGAGATCCACGTAAAGCGCTGAGCCCGCGGGGCCGGTCACATGACCAGCGTTCAGCGCGAGCGCAGACTCGCCGTGACACTGACGAGGCTCTCGGGGAGTAATTTACACCGGATTCCTCGGCCTGTTCGACCTCCGCTTGACAAGCTCACAAAGCATTTTTGTCTGTTGTATTTTACCACCGGACAGATCAAACACCGTAACAGTCGTTTAAAGAGGAGAGGAAACAGGAGGATGTTACCTACACACACACACACACACTCTTCTGAAGTGTTTAACATGTCATGCATAAATGCCTCAGATGTTCATAAACGGCATGAACTGGAGCTGTTGACCTGCTCACACTGAATTCCCTCATGGTTGACACACTTGTTAGAGGCTTTTCCAAGCCCATTTTTCATTGTGCATTTTATTTCTTCATTATAGAATCATTCAGACTCTAAATTCTGAGCCATGTTGTAAAATGGCAATAAACACAAACGATCACACATTAAATGATATGGGAATGCACAGAGCGGCACACATAAGCAGCTGACTGTCAAACTAATGAATGTTTTTACCCCAAAATATTATCAATACTAAATATATGGTTATTTACGACTTATACATTTTATCATGAAGGTTTTATAAAAAGCAGTTAGCTTTAAACTGATTTTAGGCACTTATTATTCCTAACCCCTTCATTCTGTGGCTAAAAACACACTTTATGCGTGGTAAAATCACTGTAATGCATAATAATTACTTTGCCAACAATGCAACTATTTAAACATTAATAATTATAATGAATATTTAAATTAATATTAATATTTTTATGTCTTAAAATTTTAGAATAAATTGAAATGTTTTAAGTACTTTAATACACATTTTATTTTGAATATTTCTATTAATAATAAATGTTTTTTTAAAAAGAATATATTTCATTATTTTTCCTATTTAAATGAATAACTTTGTTTATATATTTTAAATAATAAAATTATTATTTTAATTTAAATATGATATATAATTTTCTTTATAATTTTAGAGTAAAATAAACCTAAAACTAGATGATTTAGTTACTTAAAACGTTTTAACTTTTCTCTATTTCTATTAATAATACTGCTAATAAAAAGTCAGTTTATTTGTAATAATATTAATATTGCCATTTAAATATGATTAAAGTTTATATTATTTTATAATTTAAGAATATATTGAATCTGACACAAGATGCTTTAGATACTGAAATATATATATATTTTTGTATTTTATATAATTTATATTATTTATTTATTAATATTAATTAATCATATAAATGTTTATTTATTTATATAATATTAATATAAATATTACTGATTACATATAGATTATTAATAATACATCATTTTTATTTAAATATGATTAAAATATATATTATTTTATCATTTCAGATCAAACTGAAACTAGCACTAAGTATTTATTTTTATTATTTCTATTAATAAAACACCAAATTCCTGTATAAAACACATGTGTGCGGCTGAGGAATGAGTCTCTGGATCTGGTAAATTATTCCTGTGGTCACGGAGAGCGACGCCCGCGGGGTAAAACAGGGAATCAGTGGGACGTGCAGCGGATGAGTGTCCGTCACCGGATCTGCTCCACTCACACACACACTCACACACACACACACACACACACTCTGTTCCCGGCACTGCAGTGTCTAAATGAGGTGGATTAACTTAACTAGCTGTGTTAGGAAACAGCGCTCGGGATTAGAGCCGGTCGGAGCATTCATTCATGCAGACACTGCAAACCCTTAAACCACATCACAGCTCACTGACACACACACACACACACACACACTCACTCTAACACACACTCTAAGAGACACACCTGTTTCTGAAACACGGGCCTCATATTTGGACAGATTGGATTTGCTCATGCATGGCATCAGTGACATCATCAGTGACATCATCAGTGTGATGAATTTCACACTGCTCAGATTCACGTACGCGGCGAGACTCACATGTCACATGACTGCATGTCTACGGGAGACTGGTGTACTACGACCGCCGCACTGAAACATCATCACACAGACTCGCTCACTAACCTTATATTCCTCTCAGCGGGGCAGAAACACACGATCAGACGCTCATCGGCAGGCGCACAGCTGAAAGAACCAATCACACACATCACAACTCAATAATAAACATTTACACTCAATATTTCATGTTGCAACTGTTTTAGGTTGGATCACTATGAAACTGAACATATAAACGCCTCAGACTGGAACAATCTTCCTGTTTTACACTCAAAGCTTAGGGATATTCAGAGACACCTGTTGAATGATGGTCCCGCCCCCAAACTCACCTGATTGGTGGAGTCAGAAGTCACGATTGAGCCTCACAGATGAAGCGTTCTGGTCGTCTGGCTGAAACGAGAACGAGAACCTTTTATACAAAATATCCACCAGGATTTTAAACAGTAATGTGTACTTATTCAATATATGAAGGTGGCATCCGTTCAAGCGTTGTGTTCGATCACAATCTTACAATATACAGAACTTTCTACATATAACTTTTTAAAAGATTCAAATATTAGCACAAAAACATTATTTATACATCATTCATGGAGTGTTTTTTCTAGTTGGATGTTTGTATAAAGTTTTTTAAAAGTAACGTTTTTTTAATGTAATGTGTTTTTTAAATGTAACTTTTTATGTAAAGTTTTTTAAAATGTAACGTTTTTCAAATGTAACGTTTTTCAAATGTAACGTTTTTAAATAAAATGTTTTTTCTGACATTTGCTTTTATTACTGAATTTTACAACACATTTAACACATGAACATAACATAAATGAAATGTTTTTTTAATGTAACGTTTTTTAAATGGAATGTTTTTTAATGTAACGTTTTTAAATGGAATGTTTTTTAATGTAACGTTTTTCAAATGTTGCTACTTGTTTCAGAGCGTTCCGAGAACATTCAAAAGTAACATTCCCATAATGTTTGATAGAACGATACAAAGAAATGTTCCTTTAACGTTCACATGTCCAAGATAAAAACATTTTTGAAACATTAAAACGTTCAAGGAACAATCAGAACTAAATAACGTCTTAATAAATTATCGGGAACATTAAGCAGAACGTATGTTGTGAACATAAGACGAGCGGCGAATATGAGTGACATCATCACCATCGGGAATGATCCGCAGGAACTCACAGAATAATGATTTATTTCTTTACTTTGATCATATGTGTTTTAAAGTGATTTGATCTGACTAAACTCCCTGGCTGTTGATTATCTCTCTAAGAGGGAGAACATGAAAAGATGATCTGTTTCTCATATTTTACAAAGCCATAATCTTTTCAGTGTGCTCAGAGTCTGTGATGTGTGTGTGTGTGTGTGTGTGCGCGCGCTCAGGGGAAGCACCATTCAATTGTGTATGTCAAGGCCTCTATTCCTCAAATCTAATGCAGTCTCTCTCTCTCTCTCTCTCTCTCTCTCTCATGCTCCAGCTGTTTTCTTCTAACTTAAGTATCTGTCTGCTAGAAAACACACAGATAGAGTCCGTCACAAACTCTCGTTCCTCAATCCTCCAGGGTTGGGAATTCCGGCTCTCCGTCTTTATCCAGAGCCGAGCACTGACAGGCCGACGAACCGGGGCGAGCGAGACAAGTGGGGCGAGCGAGGCGAGATGCTCTCTTATCAGAGTCTGAAAACAAGTGAGAAACCTCTCAAAACAGCCATCAGAGGAAAAACACATCGTTCCAACTTACAAATCAGTCCGCAGAGGTCTGGAGGAGAGAGGCGCGCACACACACACACACACACACACACACACTAACGAGAGAACGGAGTGCTTTACATCATCACACTGAGTCCCAGGCGTCGCTATCATCATAATACATTTACTATACGCAGAATATTAAACATTAATCACACTGGCCTTTGCATTCAGAAATACATTTACAAAAGAAGTTTAACATCTTGTTTAGTCAAATTGACACAATGCTGATTTATTTTTTATTTGACAGATTTGAATTTTCACTTTTGTTTTTCGCCCTATTTCGGTTCCATTTGAATTCTGCTGCTTTAAATACAACATAAATAAAACTCTACTACTATAGAAATGAAATGATTCCATTATAACTGGCACTATAGAAGTGAACGCGACCTGACAGCGCGCGGTACGGCCCCATCGCGCGATGGCACTGTTCGTGGTGTGAAGGCGTCCTGCAGCGGTGTGTTGTGAAGTGTGTGTTACATCAACACATCTTCAGTGTCACATGACCCTCCAGAAATCACTCTAATATGAGGATCTGAGGATCAAGACACAGTTATGATTATTATCAGTGTTTCTATGAATATTTCTGTGGGAACCATCAAACATTTTATTTTTTCAGGATTCTGTGATGAACAGAAAGTTGAACATTTGAAATCGCATATTTTTGTAACATTATAAAATGTCTTTACTGTCACTTTTTATCACTTTAATGCGTCCATAAAGAATAAAAGTATTGTTTTTTTTAAACCAACTAACACTTTGCAAGGCTGTGAAGCTCATCATTAATATTGCGTGTGATACTTTGAATACTGAGAGAACTTATAGTGGCAAATATGATCTATAATTTACTGGCATCTCACTGCAATATTTTCATGTGAAAAGACAAAAATAAAATAATAATAATCATTTTCCATCTGATCTGGTCTCATAACTCTCTCTCTCTCTCTCAGATGTGTGTTCAGAGGATCACTCAGGGCACATTAACATCACAAACGGCGCTGAATGTAAAAACACCGACACGGAGCTGAAGACAGACTGCTCAGAGGTGACGGCAGACAATAAGGTAGAAAGCGCTGGGGGTCGCGACCCCTCGTCTCCACGGTGACGGCAGACACACTGGGGCCGCGACCCCTCATCGCCACGGTGACAGCAGCGTCCGGTGAGGAAGTGAATGGCAGGAACGGAGGAATGAAACAATGGCAGGACAGTGTGAGATCCGGATCTGTGCTAACTCCGCTAACTCCCGCTACGCTAGCAGATTCTCAGCGCTAGACTTTTCACTTCAGTGCTGTATATATTTACTGTTCACTACATAAACACGAGCACTGGGACAACAGATCATGTCTATATATACACATCTATAAGCTAATTTTCTATAGAGACGCTAGCGCTGAGCGGCTCTTCGACCCGTTGGACCCCATTGAAGACACTATATGGAGAGTGTGTTCCTCAAAAACCTTCATCTTGGATGACGTGGGGAGAGTAAACTATCAGGAAAGTTTAATTCTGAAGTGAACCAACGCTTTAATGCCTCCGACGTCTCAGTTCCAGCATGTTCCCGTGTGTGTTTGCGCAGCCGGACGCGGAGAAGGTCAGGAAGACCGGAAGCATGTTGATGATGTGTTTACAGACTGATGTTTCTCCTGCTTTGGATGTCATGTTCACGAGTGTGTGGGTCTCTGGGAAAAGAGTGTGTGTTCAGCTCCTGATGGCCGGCGATGATGAAAACACTTCCCAGGGTAAATCTCTCTCCGCCTGTCCGTCTTTGCTCTTCCCCATCTTGGGAATTCTCTTCACTCGGGTTGTTTGACAAAGTTTTCCTGCCTTTCTCCCATTCAGATGTGGAGTTTACGAGGGTCTTTTATGGCGTCCGGAGCGGATCCACTCTTGTGGGTTTAATTCCCATCTGTTGTCTTGTGGAAAACTGGGAAGCAACCAGTGAAAGTGAGTCTTTCCAGCTTCAGCATCTGCGTTTCTGAGCTTCACCACTAGATGGCAGCGACTCTGAACTACATGTTCACACTGTCCTTTACATATGCCTTATTTATCAGTGAGCTGGATACAGTATACACACACACACACACACACACACACACACACACACACAAACTAACATGTATTCAGACTCCTTTCTCACATTATCAGTTTATTCGCTATAATTTATAAAATAGTGATAAATATGAGCAGAACTCAGTGGATATTTGACTGGTTTTGTCCGTCCTTCTGTTGGACTCTCACACATGAGTTATGTTGAATATCTGTCAGCTGTTAAATTGAACTCCACAATTAGATAATACCAGTTTAGCTCAACCAGTGACCAAGCAATGCTTCATGTTGTTCAGTCAGTGTGTGTGTAAAAAGAGCATTAGCAATTACAGAACACACACTTCAGCAAAACATCATCAGCTCAAAGTGGAGGAATCACTTGTGGTCACATACATATATATATATATATATATATATATATATATATATATATATATATATATATATATATTATATTTATATATTTTTATATTTATTTATTTGTTTATTTAATATTTATATATTTTTTATATTTATTATATATATATATATATATATATATATATTTTTATATTTATATATTTTTTATATTTATTATATATATATATTTATATATTTTTTATATTTATTTATATATATATTTTATATTTATATATTTTTTATATTTATTATATATATATATATATATATTTATTTATTTATTTTATATTTATATATTTTTTATATTATATATATATATACATATATATTAATTTACACACACTGCTGCACAACATGTTTGAGGACTGACGTGGTGTGTGAGGAAGAAATAAAACTGCTTATTAATTCAATCACACCAGGAAGTTAGCGGTGCACACATCTCGTGAATGTTATGCAATTTGCATCAAGTCCATTTATGTATGATGCTTTAAATTGCTTTTTTAATTGTGTAGCCGCTGATTATGTCACAAATTAGCGGCATTCACACTAGCCATGCACAGTAACCAAAGACTTTAACGAAACACACCAGCAACCGCTAATTAGCCCGACGAACACTACCGGGACACGGATAATATCGCTTTAAATATTCATGCCAGACTGAGAAAAATCAATCAATCAATAAATAGATTTTAAAAATCTTAATGAGCCTTTGGCAGACGCTTCCTGAACGAAGCCGAAGCTATTAGAGAAACGACATAATCAGAAATAACTCTGTGATGAATCCGACCAACACAAACACGTGAAGCCTTAAAACTCTTCCAAATATTAATTTCCTCTTCCTAGGAAAACTGTTTGACTGTCAGTATGAGCCAACCTAACAAAAATATATATGTTTTGCTAATGTTGAAAGATGCATGAAGAGATGCCAATAACCG
Source organism: Cyprinella venusta (assembly GCA_038021265.1). Lineage (NCBI taxonomy): Eukaryota > Metazoa > Chordata > Actinopteri > Cypriniformes > Leuciscidae > Cyprinella > Cyprinella venusta. Next base: position 647,857 of record CM075868.1, read on the forward strand.
ATAATTCTTTATATTTGAAAGCCGATGACCGATATATTAGCCGATAAATCTAAATCCATTTTTTTTTAAGTTTTGAGAGCCTGATTACAAAATCCAAAGTCTCCCCATTCACAGCCACGTCCCAAACACAATTATAATGTTCTCGTTATGATGTTAGGTAACCGATAATGACAGACTTTATCGTGCTGCATTTTCCTTTTTTTGAAGTGATTTAAATCACATTTCAAGCAATGCAAAAACATCAAGTTGAATCTGAAGCATCTCATAATCCGTTCTTTATCGGGTTTAATATATCGGCCAAACTTTCTTATCAGGTCAATAACGATAACGTTAAAAAATTAACATATATCGGCTGATAGCGATATAATGGCCGGTATACTGAATGTTCAAAATCTCCAGGTTTTTTTTAAATCATTTAAACCTGTTTTGTTTTTTGTTTTCTTGTTTTTTAAAATGTTAAACATTCCATTGTTTCATTCTTCACACATTATGGAACGTTACTTTTGAATGTTCTATGGAATGTTACATCCAACTAAAATGTTTCAGTTACAATTTCAAAATGATGTTTTAGTGCTTTAAAGAGCAGATAATGTTCCTGGGAGAAGGTTTGTTCCCAGTTAAAGAGTGTTCCTCTTCATCTGAGATCATCTGAGAAACGTCTCTTTTGTCCAGTGTTTCACGACTCTTAAATTCCCGTCGCCTCCAGACCTTTCGCCAAGTGTCCCGCAAACAATTAATCCCGCTGTTGACTGACACCGCTGTCAGAACGCAGGACGGGTTTACGCCGCTATTACAAGCGTTTCCCTGTCCGTGGCACTTTGGATTATTTGAGATTATGTTGTAATCCTCATAAATCCTCATTGCATTAAGATTTGTCCAAACGCAGCACTGATGAAGTCTTAAGCATGTTATGAGACGTCGTCATTATGTCTTCTTGAGAGACGCGTCTCCTGTCAGCGAATCAAACCCTGATTCATCAGTTGTTCAGGGAGAGATTAGCGGGAGACGAATGTCCCCATGAATCACGATCAAGCGTGCCGTTCTGGCTCTTCACGCGTGTGTCTTCTTCGGAATCGGGAATTACACGCATCGGATCTCTCCTCATGATCAGAGTTTCCATATCTACAGATGCATTTCTCTTTCTCTTGTGCATTACTTACAAATGTAGAGCTGAGAAAAGTATTGAGCTTTTACTACAAGATCTGAAAATGTTCAGCGTATTTTTCAAATATGTACGACTTTCTTCTGCAAATTTTGACAAAGAAAAAAACATGAATGAAAAAAATAAAGTCTATATTAAAATGATTGAATGGCAAAGCACAGAAATGTTTGGTTTCTTCATGAATATCTGGTGCTTTTGATTCACTTTATCATTTTTGACAAATTTATAAAACATTTGTCAGAAAAACATGGGAATAAAATTCCAAAATGCATCAATTTATGCTTTAATGTATCAGGAAAATAAACAAACATTGAGTGTCATGAATGCTATTTTAATTGTATTAATAATTGCATGGCAACTTTACACTTAGGTCTCATTTGTAAACATTAGTTAATGCATTAACTAACGATTAACATTACATTTTAATGCACTTATTAATGTTAGTAAAATATAATTGTGCATTGTTAGTTCAGTGCATTAGGCCTAACTAATATTAACAGATACACATTTTGACTAATAATGTATTAAATGTTGAAGTGAACATCAACTAAGATTAATAAATGATTGTAGAAGTATTATTTATTGTTATTCTTTTTTTGTATATTGATTTCACTTTCTTAAATTTAATTTGATCCAGCCCAAATAAAACAATAGATATGCTTTTGATTTTTTGGATTTCTGACAAATAAAATTTTTCAGAAAAAAAAATGTGTCAGAATGATTAGAGGAATACAGTTCCAAAACACATCAATTTATACTTTTTATCAAGAAAATAAACAAAAACTTTGAGCGTTATATTTTGTATTAATAATTTTATGGCAACTTTAAAGTAAGTTTTAGCATTTTTAACACACTTATTAATGTTAGTAAAAATAGAATTGTGCATTCTTAGTTCAGTGCATTAATATTAACAGATACAACTTTTGACTTGAATAATGTATCAGTGCATGTTGAAGTTAACTAAGATTAATAAATGATGTAGAATTATTGTTTATTGTTACTTTGCATATTAATTTCACTTAAATTTAATTTCCCAGCCCAAATAAAACAAGAGAAAATGCTTCTCGAACACATATGTTGCAAGATGTCATGAAAGGTCATAATTCTGAGATGAGTGTAAGTCAGCTCATAACGACATGTACAGTGAGAAGTGTGTGTGTGTGTGTGTGTGTGAGAGAGACATGAACTCATGTGGGCATCAGAAATGCAAACAGAGCATCTGGTGTGACTTTGAGGACTAGTTGTCAGGAGAAACTAGGTTAGAGTTTGTTTTAAGGACATGTGACCCGACGACCTTGGCTGTGTTCCTGCCCGTGTCAGTCGTGTTCCTGCGGCCACACACACACACACACACACACACACACACACACACCGGTCAGAGAGCAGCAGCAGCCTAGAGAGCCCATCACAAACACACACAGTCAAACGCAAACCCTCGTCGCTGGCAGTTCGAGGACGAGTCCAAGTTTCCCTGAGTTTGTGCTTTCCCACAATGCACTGCGGCTCAGGGGTCAAAACCCTCTAAACATGGAGAAGTTAAACTTTGTTTAATCTATGGTTTCAACACTCGCAGGAAACAATGGCCACATATTTGGAGGTTGTTGAGAGTGCGCTGGAGTTTACGCGGCTCATACGCACATGCCATAACACAGCGCCGCTCCGTCAACAGATGTAAACAAAACACTCTTCACGCCGAGATTCCCAGTCTGAAAAACTGGAGAATCCTGGAGACTCACGAGGAGCCGAAGCCCACCACACCGGGGCCTTCAGACGAGCTGATACACTCCTCAGACTCACAAGCAACAAACAGCGGCTGAGAGCAGCTGGAGCTCAAGATGAATATCAATAAGGTGCGTCACATGACACACTCTCAGAAGAAGAGCTCAATGTGGAACCATCAAGGGGTTACAGGGATCATCTTTAGTTAGATTGTTAGTAAGTTCAGTTCCATGTAATCAGTTACCCTTAGGTAATAATTAGTTCAGTTGGTAATTAGGTAGTTTAGTTGGTTGGTTTGTTGGTAACTAGTTTAGTTAGTATTTAGTTTAGTTGGTTAGTTAAGTTAGTAATTAGTTTAGTTAGTAATTAGGTAGTTGGTTGGTTTGTTGGTAACTAGTTTAGTTAGTATTTAGTTTAGTTGGTTAGTAATTAGTAATTAGTTTAGTTAGTAATTAGGTAGTTTAGTTGGATGGTTGGTAAGTAATTAGTTAAGTTTGATGTAATCAGTTAGTCCTTAGTAATTAGTTTAGTTAGTAATTAGGTCGTTTAGTTGGTTGGTTTGTTGGTAACTAGTTTAGTTAGTATTTAGTTTAGTTGGTTAGTTAAGTTAGTAATTAGTTTAGTTAGTAATTAGGTAGTTGGTTGGTTTGTTGGTAGCTAGTTTAGTTAGTATTTAGTTTAGTTGGTTAGTAATTAGTAATTAGTTTAGTTAGTAATTAGGTAGTTTAGTTGGATGGTTGGTAAGTAATTAGTTAAGTTTGATGTAATCAGTTAGTCCTTAGTAATTAGTTTAGTTAGTAATTAGGTCGTTTAGTTGGTTGGTTTGTTGGTAACTAGTTTAGTTAGTATTTAGTTTAGTTGGTTAGTTAAGTTAGTAATTAGTTTAGTTAGTAATTAGGTAGTTTAGTTGGTTGGTTGGTTGGTTGGTAAGTAATTAGTTAAGTTTGATGTAATCAGTTAGTCCTTAGTAATTAGTTCAGTTCATAATTAGTTTAGTTGGTTGCTTTGTTAGTAATTAGTTTAGTTAGTTTAATTGGTTGGTTGGTTGGTTGGTTGGTTAGTAATTTAAAAAAGTTAAGGCTAGTTTGATTTGAAGCAGTGCTGCACAGACCGACTGGTGTGCGACATCAAAGTACTGCGAGAACGATTCAACAGCATATAGAGCGTCTAATTAACTAATTACAAACAAACCAACCAGCCAAACTAACCTAAGTCTGCTTTCCAATCGGTTTCACAGTACTTGTACCGATCAATCTGTGCACCACTGCTACAAGTTAAACAAGCCTATTGTTTGCAATTAGTTAGTTTAGTTGGTTGGTTATTAAGTTAGTAATTACTTCAAGTCAGTAATTATTTTGTTTAGTTGGTTGGTTACTAATTAGTTCAGTTAGTAATTAGTTTCTTTAGTTGATTGGTTGGTTATTAGTAATAAAATTAGTTAGTCATTTGTTTAGTTTGTTGGTTATTAAGTTAGTAATTAGTTCAGTTAGTAATAAGTTAGCTTAGTTAATTAATAATTAGTTAGTTTAGTTGGTTAGTTGGTTGGTTAGTAATTAGTTTAATTAGTACTTTGTTTATTTAGTTGGTTGCTTAGTAATTAGTTCAGTTAGTTAGTCATCAATTAGTTAGTTTAGATAGTTTGTCATTAGTTAGTTAGTAAGTAATTGTTTTAGTTAGTTTGTAGTTAGTTTGTCAGTACTTAAGATAGTAATTAGTTAATAATTAGTTAGTTTACTTGGTTGGTTATTTAGTAATTAGTTCAGTTACTTAGTATTTAGTTTATTTGGTTAGTTAGTAATTAGTTACTAATTAGTTTAGTTAGTAATTAGTATAGTTAGTAATTAATAATTAGCTAGTTAGCACTAACTTTTAATTAATTTAGATTTAATTAATATTTATTTGAATTAAAATTTATGAATTAAACAGCTCATAAACATACTTTATGACTAGAAAAAATTAAATAACCCATTACACATGAAAGTATTATGTCTTCAGTTAAGAGATTTCTCCTAATATGGAACCTTTATGGCAATATAGATAGAATATAGAACCACAATTAACTTATTTAAAGTTCTTTACAACTTTGTGTGTGTGTGTGTGGTGTGTGTGTGTGTGTGTGTGTAGCCAGAATTCCCACAGATTAGGAAACACTGGAAATAAGAGGAAGCCTCATTTCAAGACCTGGAAAAGTCATAAAACCAGCGCTGAATGACTCGAACACAAGATGTTTGTGCTAGTGTTGAAGACTCCAGAAACGTCAGTGATGTTTGTTTGATTCCTCAGACAGAAAGGCACCCTGGCCTGTCAGACAACGTTCCTCCTTCATCAAGCGTGTCTAAAGGCGTTTATAAAGCCCGAAACACGAGCCTCCACATCAGCAGATTCCACACGCACCACATCACACACTGAATGCTCACAAAGTTCAAATAAACAGCTGGGAAAGGTTGTAAAACACACTTCTTTAGCTGTATAAACAGGTTGTCGGTGTAAACTGTGTACGCAGACGTCAGCTCTTAAACGAGTAATACTGTAAATACAGCGTTTACACCGAGATCATTTATTCCACTCCTGCATAAACACAACCAGGAGATTTCATAAAGGTAACAATCGAGTTTGTGTATGATTGACCCGCAGAATTTACACAAAAACCTCCAGCTCAAAATATTTACGCCCGAGAGCGAGTGCGATTACTGGATTGTTCTGGCGTTGTTTGTCCGGGAGAACGAGGGAACGGGGACAGGTGGTGTGTGATTGGTGGAGCCTGGAGACGTATAAACAGAGAGAGAGAGAGAGAGAGAGAGAGGACGAGTTCAACTGGACACACTTCGTCAGACTTCAGAAGGACTTGATTTGGTGTTTACACACACACACACACACACACACACTGATTGGTTACCTGCTGCGAGTCATAATCAAGGAGATCACGTTTTATCTAGACGGAGTTAAACGTTCCCGATTCGTTAATCGCACCTCCCCGATTTCTTATGTTGTCAATTGGGGAAATTGTGCATTTTTTTTTTTTGGACGCCACGTTTGGAAAACAAATTTGATAGTGCGAGTATTAATCAGACAATAACAAAGGCGTGTGAAATGAGTTAGAGAGAACTAGACTGATTGCTTTAATTACTTGCTGCGTTAAATATTTCCAGAACAAAAGACGCCGCTCCAGTTCGGATTGAGTTTCTGCACTTCTTCTCTTTACGCTTTAATTACGGGAAACGGCATGCTGGGAGAACAAAGACCCCAAACACCAGTGTGTGTGAGAGAGTGTGTGTGTGTGTGTGTGTGTGATTTCTTACATTCTCACACACACACACACTCACATTCACAGACAGACAAACAAACAAACACATACACACACACTGACTCACACTTACACTCTCAGAAAAAAAGGTACAAAAGCTGTCACTGGGGCTGTACCTTTTCAAAAGGTAAACTTTTGACCATTTTAGGTGCTAATATGTACATTTTAGGTGCCAATATGTACACTTAGGTACTAATATGTACATTTTAGGTACTAATATGTACATTTTAGGTGCTAATATGTCAATTTCAGGAGCTAATATGTCCATTTTAGGTGCCAATATGTACACTTAGGTACTAATATGTACATTTTAGGTACTAATATATACATTTTAGGTGCTAATATGTCCATTTCAGGAGCTAATATGTCCATTTTAGGTGCTAATATGTACATTTCAGGAGCTAATATGTACATTTTAGGTGCCAATATGTACACTTAGGTACTAATATGTACATTTTAGGTACTAATATATACATTTTAGGTGCTAATATGTCCATTTCAGGAGCTAATATGTCCATTTTAGGTGCTAATATGTACATTTTAGGTGCCAATATGTACACTTAGGTACTAATATGTACATTTTAGGTACTAATATGTACATTTTAGGTGCTAATATGTCCATTTCAGGAGCTAATATGTACACTTAGGTACTAATATGTACATCTTAGGTGCTAATATGTCCATTTCAGGAGCTAATATGTCCATTTTAGGTCCTAATATGCACACTTTATGTACTAATATGTACATCTTAGGTGCTAATATGTCCATTTCAGGAGCTAATATGTCCATTTTAGGTCCTAATATGCACACTTTATGTACTAATATGTCCATTTTAGGTACTAATATGTCCATTTTAGGTCCTAATATGTACATTTTAGGTACTAATATGTCCATTTTAGGTGCTAATATGTACACTTAGGTGCTAATATGTACATTTTAGGTGCTAATATGTCCATTTCAGGAGCTAATATGTCCATTTAGGTACTAATATGTACATTTTAGGTGCTAATATGTCCATTTCAGGAGCTAATATGTCCATTTAGGTGCTAATATGTACATTTTAGGTGCTAATATGTCCATTTCAGGAGCTAATATGTCCATTTAGGTACTAACATGTACATTTTAGGTGCTAATATGTCCATTTCAGGAGCTAATATGTCCATTTAGGTACTAATTTGTACATTTTAGGTGGTAATATGTCCATTTTAGGTGCTAATATGTACCACTAAGGTACCAATATGCAGTGTTTTGGGTACAGAAGTGTGCCTTTTGAAAAGGTACAGCCCCAGTGACAGCTTTTGTACCTTTTTTTCTGAGAGTGTACACACATACACTCACATACCCACAAACAACCAAACACACACACACTCTCTCACACACACTCTCTCTCACACACATTTTCATACACACCAGAGTCAGTCATTACAGAGCCGTGATGAGGCCTCGGTGATGCGCAGTGGTCAGTCGAGGCGCTGAGCGCAGGATTAACGCTCTCTCTCTCTCTGGTAAACACACTGATGAGCCTCTCGGGGATCAGACTCAGTGTTTGTGCGCTCTCTCGGTGTCATCTTAAAGACTATATGCTGAGGATCACATTCAGATTCATCTCTGCAAAAGGTACTTAAGATGATATTGTCTAAAGGGCCGTTTACGCCCAAAGCCACGGACTCGACACCGGAGGAATTAATTGGTTACATCAGTCATTCAACAGTTTAAAGGAGAAAATATGCAATTTAAATCTTGAATTTAAATTGCATATTAAAGTGTAATACCACGTTTCATTACTTAAAGTTCAGATGGTTTTTGAGGAACCTAATACTTTTAAATGCCGGCAAGTCGCCGGATGAAACTCATCATAGGTGACTCTGTGACACACACACACAGACTCACACACACACACACACACACACTGTTCATGACGGGTCAGTGTGGAGATCTGGAGGGTAAATGTCACGTATTGATCGACACTGATTGATCCGTGGCTGCAATCATTGATATTCTCTCCACTTACAGCACCGTGTGTGTGTGTGTGTGTGTGTGTGTGCTGTACTTAATGCCGGAGATGTGCCGGGAAGCAGCTCATGCCTGAAAATGATCCACATGTTTCTGGAAATACTGCCAGATCTTAAATTAATTCATTCAAAATTATTTTTTATAACAACAGTTATTCTGTTTAATATTAATATAAGATTCGTGTGGAAGAACACGACTGTGTCACAATATAAATACAATTATCTCTCTCTCTCACACACACACACACACACACACACCTGAAGGGGTTTATTCTGAGATAACAACCGGCTGGATGAACATTATCCGTTTATTACACGTACTCTTGCCACATCAGTAAATAATTAGACAGGATATTGATCTGAGTTCAAATATGTTATTATCTCTTTAAACATTAAAGGGATACTCCACTTTTTTTGGAAATAGGCTCATTTTACCACTCCCCCAGAGTTAAACAGTTGAGTTTCACCATTTTCGAATCCATTCAGACGATTTTCTGATATTTAGAAGAATATCACTTAACAGACAGTTTCTGGTCTCATTGACTTCCATAGTAGGAAAAAATATACTGTGGAAGTCAATGAGAGCAGAAACTGTCTGGTTACTGATATTCTTCTAAATATAATACGAAAATCATCTGAATGGATTCGAAAACGGTAAAACTCGACTGTTTAACTCTGGGGGAGTGGTAAAATGAGCCTATTTCCAAAAAAAGTGGAGTATCCCTTTAAGTTTGCGCGGAGAGAGCGGTGAGATCAAAGACGGACATTTAAGGGATACGGTCATGACCCTTATCACACAGCATTTCAACACATAAGTAATTATGGCGATCAGAGATATTGATTTCAGATTTTAAAATCGTTTCGATTTGTATCTCATAATCCGACAGCAAACAAAACACTAGACACAAAAGGGTCGCCGCCGCGTTTGTGTGAAACGAGAGAGAGCGAGTCCGCGATACTGGACGGCATAATCAAATAACTACACAAAATATTGATTCGACTGTGTTTTAATATTGACAAACGCAAAACTTCACACAGAAGAGCCGTCCTAGCGAGTGTGATCCATGATCCAGATCCATGAAGGAGGAACTATTCAAAAGCTTCAATCACTCCAGCCAATATTTGGCATTGATCACGTTTTTCACTTTAGAATATCGATCTAAAGAATTAGCAGTAACACGCGTGTCATTATTAATGGGTTACCGTTACCTCCTAATATTATAAAATTATGCATTATTCATAGGGCTGGGTATTGACACAAATTTCACAATTCGATTCGATTTCGATTCACAAGTTTGCAATTCGATTCGATTTCGATTCTGATTAGATTTGATTCAATATTGATTATTTTGGATATCAGTTACAATAAATGGCAAATTTTCTCAAGGAAATCAAATCTCTTAACTAATGCTGTAAACTATGGGAGTCTAGTTGTAGTTCATTAGCCTAATATGAAGGTAATAATGAACTGTTTTGTAGCTATACAAACACTTAAATTACACTTATTTATTTTTATAATAATAAGATTATATGAAATATAAACATTTAAATGGTGGCTGTCATAAAAACTTGCCAGATTTATTAAAATATGCATTAAATATTGAAGTGGACGTAATTTGAAAGTTGAGACTTTGTTTCATATCAATAGTAACAAAAGACAAAGATGATACGATGCAATACGCGATACGATGTCCCGTTCATTCAAATGAAACAGGATGACTAATCCATTCTTGAGATTTAAGAATCGATATCGGTTCGTAAAAATGAGAATCGATTAATATCGAGAAATCCATATTTATTACCCAGCCCTGATTATTCATGTTAATTAAAACCACTTTGTAACTTAGTTTGTTGTTTGTAGTCATGTTGAGTTTATAAACAGCCGTGAGTGAACTCAAACACGTCTCTCTCTCTCTGTGTCTCTCGTCCAAAGCGCCCGTAACTCTCTCTCTCTGCACATGTGTGTGTGTGTGTGTGTGTGTGTGTGTGTGGCTGCAGGTGACAGCTCTCCTCCGCCCGTAACTCTTTCTCTCTCTCTCTCTCTCTCGTGTGTGTGTGTGGCTGCAGGTGACAGCTCTCTCTCTCTCTCTGCGTGAGTGTGTGTGTGTGTGTGCCCGCGAGCGACCGCGTTGGAGGTGATGTGAGGTGACGTGTGCTCGGAGTGCACCTTCCCAGTCGCTGTGAGTCCGATGAGACCTGGCAGGTCGGGAACGGGAACAGGAGAACGGGATCAGGCTGTCGCTCGCCCCGAACCGCGGCTCTCTTTGCCCCGACCGAATGTCACAGAGGAGCCGGCGGGCGAGCGAGAGGTGAGCGAAACTCCTCGGATGATGTTGTTGCTACAAGGTGAGTTTCAGCTGCCGTCGCGATTCATTCTCTCGTTGAGCTTACGCGGGTCTGGCATGCTAGTGCTGTCGCTGTCACACACACTCACGCACACACACACACACACAGGCTGTTTCCCTCTCAGTTTACCACACGTACCTTCACTAAAGAGGTGCTTTACCGTGAGTGAGAGCAGAATGTGTGTTTAGGCCTGTGGCGTTAGTCTCTCTCTCTCTCTCAGGTATGAGTCTCTCTGCCGGCGAGAGTGTCTAGTAAATGTCTACTGACCGCATGAGTTTGTAAATGTTTCCCAAGGCTTTTCCCCACAGAGGTGAGAACCTGTTCACACACACAATTACACACTGGCCCTCTGTGCACACATGTGTAATGTCGTAAATATTAATAATAGAATGAATTTGAGCATTTAATATTCGAATATTACATCAAATATGGAATGGAATTGGAATAGTATTATAGAGGAATATTGACAGCCCTAGTGTGGAGTTGAGTTGTGGCCCATAGGTTGGTTAACACTCCATGAAGGATCCGGTATCAAAATGTGTCACATTGAAAATTTAAATATGTAATGCCAGATTAGTTTGATTACCTTCATCCCCAGATCACTGCAGCTTCACACAGATCACGACGAGGAGTCCCTGGAGAGGAAGGAGAGGAGAACGAGTCAGGAACAGTGGAAAACAGCCGTGTGAATGATTCAATGACTATAGATTCAAAGAGCCTCTTCTGCTCATCAAACCTGTATTTATTAGATCATAAATACAGTAAAACAGTGTAATATTACTCCAGTGTAAATCATCTGTGCTCTATGTGAATATACAGTAAAGTGTAATTTATCATCATTACTCCAGTCTTCAGTGTCACATGACCTTTCAGAAATCACTCTAATATGAGGATCTGATGATCAAGACACATCTATGATTATTATCAGTGTTTCAACCAATATTTTTTGAAAGCCATGATCAATTTTATTTTAATAAATAGAACAGCATTTATTTGAAATAGTATGAATTATGCGAAATAAAAGTATGAACTTTACAGACCCCAAACTTTTGCATGGTGGTGTAAATGTAAAATAAGCTAATATATAATGTCAGTACTTCAGTTTAGTTGATGTATTGTCTGATATTGACTTTAAAGGGTTAGATCACTGAAATATGATCCTTTTGTCATCATACCTGTATGACTTTGTCTCCTGCAATACGCAAAAGATATTAAGATAATACTATAAAAAAATGTTTAAACTGTTTTTATCCATACAATATAAGTCAAAGGGGTCCAAAAGAGAAAGATTACGAGCACATCTGAATGAGCGGAAAACTGAAGAAATATGGTTAGCATGTCTCAGGTGTCTGCAAACACAACATTTTCCATCTGAATATTTTTTTATAATAATATTCATTTTCCTATCTGAATATTACTTTCAAACTAAAAGTTAGCACTATATACAGTGAGGACCTGCTGGTACGAGGCGGAGACTGTAAACCTGTCAGTGTGTGTGTGTGTGTGTGTGTGAACGGTGACCTGATGGTCAGTAATAACACTGAGGGTCTCAAACAATAAAGCTTCTATCAGAGCTCATTCATCACGGACTGAAGACACTCTGAACTCATTCACATCTGATACACATCGGGAGGAGAGGAACACACACACACACTCAAACAGCTCCATCACTAATACACAAAAACATGCAAGCATCAACAAACACACACAAAAAAGCATTAAATTATACAGTAACATTAAAGCACTTAATGTTTTCTAATGACAAATTCTAACATGAAAATGCAAAACATAATGTAATAATATAATGATTAGGAACACTAAATACTCCGCGATAAACTCATGCACACCATCGGTGCCCTGTAAAGAAACATGTAAAGACCCTGTAAATTAACATTTTGAAATATAAACTCGCAAAAGATATAAACTTGCAAATATAAACTTGCAATTGTGAGAAAAAAAGATATAAATTCGCAGTTCTAAAAACGTTAGAATTGTGACAAAGCAGCAAAAGATATAAACTTGCAAACACAAACTCGAAATTGTGAGAAAAAAGATATAAACTTGCAAATATAAACTCGGAATATGAGAAAAAGAGTTTTGAAATATAAACTTGCAAAAGATAAACTTGCAATCAAACTTCAAAATTAGAATGACGATAAACTAAAGCTAGAATGGCGATATATAAACTCAAGTTTAGAATTGTGATTTATAAACTTGCACATGCTTTTTAATTTGTTTATTCCATGGCAGAAACAAGCGTCTTTAGCAAATAGAGAGTAAAATCCCGAAAGCTGGTGCCGTCTTCCTCCAGTCATCACACTCAAACGTGCTGATATCAGGACACAACCTCCACTTTTAGAACTCAGCCGGGACCTTTTACACCGCAAATATCACAGAACAATAAAACAAAACCCAGCACATCCGTCTTCACTCTTATCAGATGAGCTTTATTGCTCCATTACGGCCCAATCGCACGGAGCGGTGACGGATGAAAGCCTGTCAGGATGAGCTATGGGTTCATCCGGTCCCGAACGCGGATCTATGGAGTCGGAACGGTCCGATCGGGGGGTGACGTGACCCGGCGCGCACGTTACACTGAACAGAAAGCAATAACACTGACCTCGCCACACTGTTTCATTACACTCTGGAAACTGCTTTGGCTTGTTAAGTTTGTTTGCAGGAGTTTAGATGACTCAAAACCACCCGAAAGCTTCAGGATGTTTGGGTGACATTCCCTAAAGAGATATTACGCACTTCTATAAAGATGTTGTTTTGGGCTCCAGGGGCCAGGGGCTCCTCCTTGACCACAGGTACCAGTTTATATTTGTCTTTTTTTGCACTATTGCAAGTATATATTTGTGAGTTTGTTTTTTGCAATTTTATATTTCGCAATTCTGACATTTTACGGTCGTAGCTTTAAACGGTTTCCTCATATTCTCCATTGTTGCGGCTCCTCTCTTCCCAGTCTGTCAGTAACGCTCTGTTTACTTCCTGTCTCCATGAAGCCCCTCCCCCTGAAAAGCACACTGTGCTCTGATTGGTCGGCTGGAGCAGTGTGTTGTGATTGGTCGAGCCCTTCGAGTGTGTTTGGGAAGTGCCCCGCCCCTTAGTTTAACACACTACTGACTAACTCAACCAGGCCCCGCCCCTTTACTCTGCGCATTAATTATTATAATGAGGAATACTGTGACATCAAATAACACTCAATACATGAGCTAACTATGAGAAATATACTCATGACACTTTGTTAATGCATATTTTAATAATGAATTAGTAAATATAGAGAATAAAACTCTCGTTATAATGAAACATTGTTGCACATTATTCCTGATGTTTGATCTCAGATGATCAGAGGAGGCTTCAATCCTCATAATATGATAATATAACGTTTTTATCATGTTACGCACCTTCTTTATTGTTTGGCCCTTCTGTAGATTTTGATGTGAGTTCATATTTATGAAGCAATAATAGAGCGTTTGATCAGATCAATCAGACAGTCATTAGCAGATTATTATTATTATTATTCCGGCTCAGTTCATGTTGACATCGAGGGTGACATCACAAACGCCCGTCTCATATAAACATGACCCCAATTTCCACAATCTCATGTGTGTGTGTGTGTGTGAGAGACAAACAGCCCTCCTGCAGGCGTCTGCTCTCACACACGCTCTATTATTCAAACTGACAATATAATATAATCACTATTTTGTTTTATTGTAATCTTACTAGTGCACTGTCATCCCGTGAGTGATGTCATGTTGAATATTTAATCAATTCAAGTGAGCAAAAGTCCACGTATAAATTAAATGTGCCGTTACATATTTTTGGATGCCGACATTTATATTTGATTCGAGTTTAAAGAATTTATTAAGGGATGATCACTTACTATGACGGACTCTCTCTCGTCTTCAAGACTCGACGGACGATGTTTTGTTTGGACCCCATTGACTTCCATAACTCATTTCGTTGAGTCATCATTGTTCACTTCTAATCAAAATGTTTCAATCTAAACATGTTTTATTGTGATTATTGTTTTAATTGATCATAGTTTTATGTCATCAATATTACATTCCTTCCATCTTTTGTACAATCCCTTTAGAAAAGCCATCCTGCAGGAAGTGACATCATTTATTAAAAGTGTTGTCAGTGAATCTGCTGTATTCTGGGATGTGTTTCTGTGTGTCTCTACATTCGTCCATCAGTTTGAATACAGAAATAATGTTTTAAGAACGTTTTTCAAATTACTTTTCTATTAAACGTCCAGTTTTTTAAATATTTTGTTATTATTATTATTATTATTGGTGGACACTAGAGATTTCTCTATTTTATAATTTTGCAAGTATTATGGGAACATCACTTCAGAAAGTTCTCTGAACGTTTTAATAAATGTTTCAGAAAAACACTTCATGAACGATGTGTAAATGATGTTTTTGTGCTGATGAACATTATTAAAGATTAAACGTTTTATCAATGTTCCTGGAAGAACGTTTGTTCATAAGTTTGACAGAACGTTCCCTGTAATCTGAGAATATAAAACAGAAGATGGTTCAGGTTGACTTTATGCCTCTGCAATAACATCTACTACTTTATCAGCATCGTGTGTGTGTGTGTGTGTGTGTGTGAATAATCAAGTTATAATAAAGAAGTGTGAGATCAGATTTCTGAAAAATACATATTTTTCAATTTAATCGAAATAGTTCCTTGGCTCTGAAGCACAAGCAGATTTGTGAGTTAGTCAGCTTTATTTCTACAGCGCTTTACATCACACAGTGTTTCAGAGAGAACGCAAGAGTGTGTGTCCAGAAGAGAACAGTCCAGCTTCAGTGAGTTCACGGATGCTTCACTTCTGCTGTAAAAAGTTATGAATTTAGTTCATTTATATAAATATATATATGCTCGTCTCTGGAGGAAGTTGCCGTTGTGAGCGCACTGACGAACAGACGCCCCGGAGCGCAGGACAAATGACTATCATATGCAGCGAATAACTGGAGTTCCCCGAGGGACTGAGGCGTCCACCCGCTGACCGGGACCCGGAGGACTGGATCTGCCCAGCGGAGGCCCGGCGCCGCCGTCACAGCCGTGTTTAAGGCAAGGTGACAAGAGGAATCCGCAATATCCAGCGGCTCCTCCCGAGGAGACGGAAGACGAGGCCTGACAGGACCCGCTCCTCTGAGCTCTGGCCGGACACGAGCGCATCTGTCCACCGGCGCTACACACACACTGACACGCCGTCACAGATACCTCATAATATAGGTCACACACACACACATAAGTGCCTTACAGACTGAAATTAAAATTTTTGAACACATTTTTCTTAGTGCTTTTTGCTATTTTGTGTTCCTTTTTAAAGAAAAAAATCAATTTCAAAACTATACAACATTATAATATGACTTAAAATAAATAAATTGTTCATCTTAAAGATATTTTGGTTTAGCGATCTCTGAGCCTCAGACATACACTACCGGTCAAAAGTTTTAGAACGGTAAGATTTTCTTATGTTTTTAAAAGAAGTCTCTTCTGCTCACCGAGGCTGTAATTATTTGATAAAAAAATACCAAAAAAACAGTAATATTGTGAAAAATTATTACAATTTAAAACTGCGGTTTTCTATGTGAATATACAGTGAAGCGTAATTTATTCCTGTGATCAAAGCTGAATTTAACATCATTACTGTTGCTGATTACACATCAGTTTTCAGTGTCACATGATCCTTCAGAAATCATTCTAATATGCTGATTTTATGCTCAAAAAACATAAATTATTATTTTTTTCTATATTTATTAATATTTATTATATTTATAAATAAAAAAATAATAAATAAAAATAATAAATATATTTTTTATTTAAAATAAAAAATAATATTAAAATAAAAAATAAAATAAAAAAATTAAAATAATTAAAATAATATTTATTTAAATATAATACTTATTATTTTTAATTATTATAAAATTATCATAAATTATTTTACGTTGAAAACAGTCGTGTACCATTTTCCCCCAAAATTCTATGATGAATAGAAAGTTCAAAAGAACAGCATTTATTTCAAATATAATCTTTTCTAACATTATAAATGTCTTTACTGTAACGTTTGATCAATTTAACTCATCCTTGATGAATAAAAGTATTTTCTAATTTCTTTCCCCCAAAAAATAAAAAATAAATTCTTACTGACCCCAAACTTTTGAATGGCAGTGATTAATGTTACAAAAGCTTTCCATTTCATCAAACTTTCTACTCATCAAAGAATCCTGAAATAAAAATGTAAAAAACTGTTTTCAACGTGGATAAATGTTTCTTGAGCATCATATTATAATCATTTCTGTAGGATCATGTGACACTGAAGACTGGAGTAATGATGATAAATTCAGCTTTGATCAGAGGAATAAATTACACTTCACATAGAAAACCGCTGTTTTAAATGGTAATAATATTTCACAATATTACTGTTTTTTTGGTATTTTTTTATCAAATAATTACAGCCTCGGTGAGCAGAAGAGACTTCTTTTAAAAACATAAGAAAATCTTACCGTTCTAAAACTTTTGACCGGTAGTGTATGTCTGAGGCTCAGAGATCGCTAAACCAAAATATCTTTAAGATGAACAATGTATTTATTTTAAGTCATATTATAATGTCTAAATATGTTTTAAAAAATGTTTTAAATTGTATAGTTTTGAAATTGATTTTTTCTTTAAAAAGGAACACAAAATAGCAAAAAAATTTAATTTCTGAAATCAAAAATTTTAATTTCAGTCTTTTAATTTTTCTTTTAATAAAGAACCAAATGTACTTTTTTATTGTCTGCAAAGTAAGTTCTCAGGAGAGAGTGTGATTTGGAAGGCAGAAAGTCTTAATATAATAATTAATATGATGTTCATGTACAGCAGAAATAAATCCTCACAGACTGACGCAAATCTGACAACGCAATCGCCGCTCGATGTCCTTCTGGAAACTCACAGAAACGCCGTTTGCAGAAACCGAAGCGCATGTTTGCTGCCGCGAGAAGCTTGAGCTGAAATATGAAGATCCGGATCTGCAATTATTCCTGTCGAACGGTTCGAGACAGAAAAGCAAACCAAGAATGACACACATTTGATTCGTTATTTTCTATGCAATTAATTAAAAAGAAATTCTGCAGCCAAAGCGATGCTTTCATATTTTTGTAAGCTTATGATTATCACGTTTTGCTGTTGCATAAATTATTTGTTTTTTAATTTCTGTGTTTAGATTTAGCTGAGAAACATTAACAAGCTGTTTAGTTTGACAACTTCCCACTACTCTGGCAACATGCAGCAGATGATGAATATCAGTGTGACAACTTGCCCCTCTCTATACACACACACACACACACACACACACAGCGGGGTAATGAATCCTCCACTGACGATGGAGGATTCCAGAACATCTGAAATATGAGTGAAGATCAAGAGTTCAGTGGAGCAGTCCTGACCCCTGCTGGACACTCACTGCCACTGCACCAGTGTGTGTGTGTGTGCCTCTGTGTGTGTGAGAGTGTGTGAGTGAGTGAGTGAGTGAGTGAGTGAGTGTGTGAGTGAGTGAGTGAGTGAGTGTGTGAGTAGGCATTTTAGGTACCTATGATGTGTGTGTGTGTGTGTGTGTGTGTGTGTGTGTGTGTGTGTGTGTGTGTGTGTAGGCATTTTACGTACCTATTTTGTGTGTGTGTGCGTGTGGCTGTGAGCTCAAGGTCATGGCTGGTTTTATTTCCAGCATGTCTGTCTTTTGATCTGAGTCGCAGGATGACAAGGTAAAACACACACACACACACACACAGCAGATGTACTCAAACACACAGTAAACGCAGAGATCAAACACACAGCAGACACATGTAGCAGGAAACAAACAGAATAAGCCCCGCAGTGACACACACACACACACACACACACACCTTCTGCTCAGCGGGCGCAGGATGTTCTAGCGATCGGTCAGAGCTCGGAGCCAAACACACGGACAGACAAAAATAGTTTGAGATGTTTCAGTGTCAACAATCTGTCAGAGTCAGACACCTGGTTACGACCCCGATCACATCACATGACCATCACTGAGGCGTCAGTCAGGCCACGGGCGGCGAGAACACACACACACACACACAAACACACACGACCGAACCAACCTGCCTACCAGAGAACAGGGAACGTTGTATTCAAGTCCAGGTCCCTACACTCGAATCCCAGATCTTTTCCCACGTTAAAAAATAAATACATGGAAATGGATTCAGTTTCAATTCAGTGTCGTTTTGTCGGCTGGTTTAAACTGGATTAAACTTGACATTTGAGTCCTTCGCTGAACTCAAGCGCTTCTCGCTGGATCTCGTGAGCGAGTCGATCAGATTAAGTGTGTGTGCGTGAGCTCGCGCTGACGTTCAGACTTTGAGCCGAGCGGATAAATGCTCCGTGTGTCGCGCGGTTCAAATGAGTTTCGTTACGCTTTTGGCGCATAAACATTATCGAACATTTATCGACCTCTTGATATCGTTTTATAGAGAAAAATTATATTGCGATGATTATCGTTATCGTTTTATCTAGAATTTAAATAAAAAATTTTAAAAATACAGCTTCCTCGGAATGGTCCGAAATTTGGTGACTTTGTTGGTGTTTGGTATTTGAACACCCCAAAAAAATTGGGGACAGGATGTGAATAGTCAAAGTGGTTGTAAAAAAAATAGTCACACTTGGGGTGTCCAAATGGACCCGCATGGAAAATGAATGGGAAATTGGCAAAAATGTGAAAATAATGAGCTTTTTTGTGCGTACAATCTACAAATCAGCCACGATCTTGAAAAAAAGCACACAACAGTGAAGGGGTGAATCTATCAAACATCAAGAGTACAAAACAGACACATACACACACACACAAACACACTTTTATACATAAACACACCAAAAAATTCAGATTATACACATGTGTTTTGCATTTTTTTAAAAATGCTCAGTTTGTCCACCAGATGGCATCCATCTCATTTCAAAAATTGCTTTTATGAGGCCTAGGCTTGACTCCAAAATGAAATACAGCTTTAAAAAAAAATTTAAAAAAAATATTTTTTGTTTCAATATTTTTTCTATTATGTTCAATGGGGGGAAATTTTTTCATAAGTATTGCATTAATACTGATTATTTTATTATTATTTTATTTTTAATTTTCTCAAAACACCAAAAAAGAAAAAAATCTTTTAAAAAACGAGTAAAAAAAAAAATCATGATTTTTTTTTTTAAAATATGAATCCCGCCCTTTGGGTCCATTTGGACCCGAACACCCCGAGTGTTAAACGAACGACCCCAGAGGGTTAAAAAGGCTATGCATTAACGCGTTTGTGTGTTTGTTTGGATTTGCGTGTGAAAGAGCTTCATGAATGTCCACAGTGGAAATAACATCAGCGGGGTTCGAACAACACGCGTGTGAATAATGAGAGCATTTAAACTCCTTTAGAGCTGATCAGGCGTGTGTCCGCGGACAGCGGGTCATTCCAGTCCAGCGACTGAACAACAGCAACGCACACGCCCATCCATCTTTAATTACCCACAATCCCATGCGGCCGGAGCCTCGGGTCACCCTTCTCATTAATGACTCGTCATCGTCACACTGACCGCAGACACACTTCACACACACACATGGAAGTTACATATGAAACATTAAACGTGCTCCAAACATTTCATTTGTTCTCAATTATTCATTTCTTTGAGGGTTCAGAAGAGTCGTTAATATGGAAATAAGCTCATGCTAACGAGCTCCTGCTATCTGATGTGGGACACATCACTGGAGAACATTAGCAGCTCTCTCTCAAAACTATTCAGATAAATACATAAAACACACTACATTTTACTCAATATTATATTTCTGACATTGGGAGTCATTTTATTGAATATCCAAGTATTCTAATTAGTGCTGGGCATATCGTATATACTGTATATATTTAAGAAAATGTGCTATTTATATATAAAATATAAATTACATGTGACACTGAAGACTGGAATAATGATGCTGAAATTCAGCTTTGGTCACAGGAATAAATTACACTTTACTGTATATTCACATAGAGAGTAATATTACACTGTTTTACTGTATTTTACAAACACACACAGAACCCCATACACACTTTATTATGATATCGGTTCAACCTCACATAAACTACATGTGTTCATCTTCTGAAGAAAGTGCGAAAGTCACTGTCAAGATTATTGTATACAATATGTTATTTGGATTATTGTATATAATATTATTGCACATATTGTTATATGTGGTTGCCAAGGTGTTGCTAGGGGGCGTAAAAAATGACAGAAATTGTGTACAAGTTAAAGTAGATACTAGGCTATGCCATGAATGTACTTCATTAAAAGCCTAAAAGCACCTACCCAGAAATACATGAGTGAAAGTATCCACATTTAATTGTACTCAAAAAGAAAAATTAACATTTTTTAAGCTTTTAAATTAAAAACAAAAGCTAAAACTTTCAAAATAAGGCTACTATTTTCTAAGAAAATGTATGATAGCGGATGATTTCAGAGTCATTTGATATTTAAATGTAGTGATATTTAGACTAATAATCAAGACTTAGATTAATTCATCCGCCTATAGTGACGGTAATCATAAAAACACATTATAACTGTACATAATTCATAATCTGTGTCTGAAAGGACTAGCTCATTCTGTCATCATTTACCCACCCTTGTTTCCAAGTCAGATTAGGATAAATAAAATTATTGTTTTTATTATTTATTTATTTTAAAAACATTTAATGGGGCTGTATGTCAGAATTTTCATGTATTTTATTTCCAACATATGAGCAGCTAGTAAAGAAATTAACAACAAAGGCCTCAGGACGGTTTAGCCGGGAATTTCAAAAATATGACAGTTAAGCGCGCTCCCGAGCCCGTCTTTCGTTCAACGACAAAAATAATAATAATAATATTAATACTCTTCAATGTTCAGGATAATTTTGGCGGAATAGTCATTCTGCACGGTAATATCAATGTGATATGCAAAATACATTAATTCAAACTATAGTCTCACAAACTCCCATACATAATCTCAAACATATTAAACTTTATAATCAAACTGTCACAAGAGTGTGACTTTAATTAACTTACCTCATCTGTCGACAAGATGTCGCCGGTGAATCTCGATCTGAAGCAAACGTATCCGCTGTTTTCTCACCGCTGACGTGTGTGTTGATCATGTTGATTGTGTTTGAGAGGAAAGCGCGAATAACATATTGACATTATTATCAAACACTCGCTCTCAGCAGTGGACGGCGTCGAGGTGATCGTGAACAGTCGACCTATTACATCTCTAATGTATACAACTTCTTTGTTTGCTACTTCTAAGCAAAGAAATATAACATTTACTTTTTAAACTAAAGCATATTGTGGCGTTGCGTCTGTTCAGTTTCTTGATCGTTAGCAGCTACGTGTCGTGTGCACGAGCACGAGCACATGACTTGCAGTAAGTTATTCCTGCAGTTCCCTTAACGGCCACAGGCGTCGCTAGTAACAAGCGTTTCTCAATTCAGCATAGCCTTTTCAAGTCAATTTTGGTTGATTTGATTATGATTTCACTTTCTAAATTTAGTTAGTGTGTAATTGAGCATAATTTGAGTGTAATTTGACCATATAACAACACCAACATCAAGTTCAAAGCAAATGAAGATACTTTCTTTTAAATAAATTGCGTTTTAAGAACTACAACAAACGGCTGGTAGGGACTACACAAGCTTCCTCTTGATAAGTGACATTACCAACCCTACAATTTACATAACCCCGCCCCCAGAAACGCGATTTATAGATTATCATGACAGAATATTCTTCTAATCAATGACTAGAAGATAATTACACATCAGCAACATAGAGTCATCATCTAACCATTCAGAAATGTTTACATTTATATCTCCATCTTTCTAAATCCAGTTGAACAAAAAAGGCTACATGTTTCTGAAACTTAAAAGGACACGAGCTCTTGAAGCTCCGCCCCCGGTGCCCTTGCATTTAAAGGGACAGACACAAAAATCTTGTGAAAATGGAATTATAACACCCTATTAAGTCAACAAAAAATTGCAATGGATTAAATATTATTTCTACCTTGTAAAATGTAAAAAGTATTCAGTTTTAACAGAACTCAAGTACATTAGAGATTCCCCAAAGTAATACACAAGTACAGTAGAGACGTAGGCCTACTATTACTCAAATGCTTTGAAGGTGCTGACCGAATCCCCACTAACTAATACTAATGTAGGCCTACATAATCATAATATAGTCTAATTGATCCATTTTTCACTTCCTATCTTTCTAGAGTTCTTTGGCAAACCCTATATTTAACAGTAATGTCGACGCAGACATCTGAAGATGTGCCTGAGACGGAGGACGCCGCTCATTACTCTAAAGAAGGTTAATCCATTTAACTTCTGCATATTGATATGCCAATTACACGTAATAGAGGAGGAGGCATCAGTCAAGGTAATAGTGCAGAAAGAGTGTGTGGAACACGTGTAAGATACTCTCTCCTAATTGGGGGAGAGCGACTGGGCAAATGAGAGAGTCGAGTCAGTGAGGTGTGCGACTCAGGCCAGACACATCCGTCAACAGCGCATCCCATAATGCACTGCACCTCCCATGCTGCGCCTCGCCTGAGCGTGTCCACAAATGATAAAAGCAAACGGGGAGAGGGCTGAATATTTAGTCTTCAGGGTTTCCTTTTGGAAGAATGAATGAAGTGCAAATAAACCCAGAGGGATTTTTTAGAGGAGGCTTTAAACCCTCGTCCTGTCCAGTGATACTAGTATAGTTCGTATTAGTAGTTTGATACAGTAGTGGCCAGAAAATCACCTTTTATTCAAATATTATTATAAATTTGTTAAAGATTTTACACTCTAATAAATGATGGGTTGTTTGAACCCAATCTTGGATCAAATATGGACAAACCTAAACGTTGGGTTAAAGATGTAGCCTAATATAAAAATGTAAGCCAATGGCTGGGTTTGTCCATTTGACCCAAAGTTGGGTTGAAACTACAGTTATATTGCATACCATAGTTGTGCTTGGAGTCGATTGTTTTAATGGGATTTATTTCCAGATATTATGAACAAACAAGAGTGAAACAATGAAATATTAAAAACTGATTATGTTGTAGGAAATGTGCTCATTCCTGACAGATTTTTGTTTTTAATGCATTTTTTACCCCATAAAAATAAAACCTGTAGCTGTAGTTTGACTTTTTTGCAGAACAATTTTGTCAGATAAATACATATATATATATATATATATATATATATATATATATATATATATATATATATATATATATAAAAAAGATATTTTCCTCGTATTTTAACGGTTTAATCCTCTCAACATCACTTTTGGACATGACTGTGTAGATTTTATTGTTATATTTTTTGTTTTTGTACTAATTTTATGTAAAGTTTTACTTTTGTAAAATCATTTTTATATATTTTTAGATAATTATATAATATTTCTTATTTCAATTTTAGCTTTTGTAGTACATCAAATCAGACTAAAGCAAAGTGAGGAATGTTAAAACATTATTTATACATCATTAATGGAACGATTTTTCTTAAATGTTTCAGTTGATATTTCTCTAACGATTTTTAAACGTAACGTTCAGAGAACATTCAAAAGTAACGTTTCATAATGTTTGAAGAATGAAACAATTGAATGTTCACGTTCACATAACCTGGAGAAAAACATTTTAAAAACTGGATGTATTGAACATTGAGAAATACTGTTTTCATAACTTTAATTGAACATATTTTTTGTTATGGCTCATGTCAGAACTCATGCTGCTAAAGTTCAGATTTAAATGCGGATGCGAAAACACACACATGGTTAATTGGTCTTTAGCAAATAAAAGGCATCGATGAGCCACAATTCAAGACAATAAAGCCTGTTCAGCAAACATTTGCAGAGATAGATGTATGTAAGACTGGTAAATAGTAAATTATCTTCTAAATGATATGCCAAACCAGTTCTAGCATTGCATAACATTAAACATCCTGGAGTTTCTCTCATGGATCGACTGAACTGAGCAGCTCGAATCAAAGTTCATCAGGATTCATTCAGAGATTCAGAGTCAAATAGTGTTCAGATCATCTGAAGAGACTCGGTTTAATGAAACTTCTGAAGGACAAACGTCCCTCAACGAACAGGACGTGTTTCCAATCAGTGGGTCGCTTTACGATTCACTAATCAATAACTCACTTCAGAGCAAAGTACAAATGTTGCTTGTTTAAGAGTTAGTTTTATAGTTTACTGCACTAAACTGCTCTTGGGCCGAGTTTCGAGATATAGCTTGATATATGTTGTCATTGAAGTTAACCTTTAAAAAAAATAATTTAACAGCAAATCTCACAATAAATCTCCATTTATTAATATTGAGGTGCTTAAATTGACATTGATTTTAGGTTTCAGTTTACTTTCTTGTAGATTATTTATTTAGAAAAAATAGAATACAATTTTAATTGGCTGTTTATAGTTGTCGTCGGCCATAAAAATGTAATTTATTATTGGATAAAATTGTAAAATTGAATGTTTATGATGCATGAAGACTAATTTCATCATGCATAATTAACTTTAACACAAACTCTGAGATTTATTTTGAATTTTCTCTGATTGTTACTTTTGAATGTTCTCTGAACGTTCTAAATCAAGAAGAAACATTCAAAAAGCGTTGGACGAAAATCCAACTGAAACTTTACATGAACGATGCATAAAAGATTTTGCGCTAACATTTTGAGGACATTATTAAAGGCTAGATAACTGAATGAACGTTTTATTAGCATTACTGGAAGAACGTTTGTTCATAAGAATCCAGATCGTTCTCCTGGAGATATTTTAGCACAAAATCCATTGAAATCCGTCAGAACAGAGGCAGACGTGAAGAAAAATGTTTATTGGCCATGGAAGCATTCACATATAAACTGAACCGACTTTCTCTCATCATGTTTAACGAGCATCTTTACAGAGTAACAGCAGCCAATAAAAGCACAGCGTTATTCCCGACTGGATCTCAGCGCTGATCCCAGAACGCTGATGAAGCGATGAACATCAGTGAAGGAGTTATACAGCGGCACCGGAGCCACTCGCAGCACGTTCGGCTCTCGCATATCACACTGAAAAACAGCAGACACACACTTACTACACCGTCTGTAGGGGTGGGCGGGGCAAACACTGACGCGGGGCTAGTTGTCACACACTTGTTTTAAATATTTCCATGACGAATCTTAGTGTATTTACTAGTTTTGCAATATCTACACTATATAGAAAATGAAAATCGATTGCGCCAAAATTTAGAAATCTTTGGAAGATATGACTTGTGTTTTTTTTTTTGCTCTGATTTTTGGTGTTTATTTAAAATGAGCACATAACTAACTATCACAGCCTTTGCTATTTCATAAGATAAGTGTGTGTGTGTGTGTGTGTGCGTGTGTGTGTGTGTGATGCGATACGTACAGCGACTCCTCGTTTCTCCAGCTCTTGATACACGTCTCTGATTGGTCGAGAGAAGGAGAGTGACAGCTGACAGCCTCTCTGCTCGGGGTCAGAGGGCGTGATGATGTCAACGCGGGGTTCATCGGGGTCAGAGGTCGTGATGATGTCATCGGGGTCAGACTGGTCTCTGCTGTAGTAATGTTTGATCAGAAACTCCAGATACCCCGTCAGAAGCACAGACTTCCTCCTCAGATCCTTCATAGTCGTCTTATTAAAAATCTGGACATCACAGAATACGTCATCTGCGTGAGTTATGATCAGATTTAGGAAACGCTGGACAAAGAAATCTTTCAGTGAGTGTGTGTTGATGTCTGACCTCTAGACTGGCCTGTAAGGGACACACCAGTAACATGGGCTGATTGGAGAGACGGAACCCATTAACTCCAGGCTGAAGCTCCATCTCTGCAGGAACATTTACACACACACTTCAGAAATATACAGATAAACCAACAATTATTCACACACCAGATATCATTTTGGATATGTTTTATTTTACTAAATATAAAAAATTAATATATTGACACTTCAGGTATACAGGGACTGAATTTTGTCAAAAAACGTATATATTATATATTTATCAACACCTAACATCTGCTCTACAGTACAGTGTGTGTGTGTGTGTGTGTGTCCACAGGGGGTCAGCAGAGAGCAGGCTGGATTTCTCACAATCTTACAATCAACTTGATCATCTTTGTGATTCAGAAGTGATCGTCATACCGTTGTTCATGAGGAATCTGGTCTTCAGGTCGTGTCCCCACCAGCCCGTCAGTCTGAGACACACACACACACACACACACACACTGTTAGCGTCTCGAGCTCTTGATGTCATCTGTGAGTGTGTGTTAGAGAGCCGCTGGGTGATACTCACGCGGGTCTGACGGTGTGAGCGTGTTTCTCATGTATAAATGCTCCTGCCAGACCACCGGCCCCTGAGTTCACATACTGAAGAACACACACACACACACACACACACACACACACGCACGCATCAGGGAAGGCTTCAAACATTCAACACCGATACAATCAATCCAGACAAGCATTGATATTTGACACACACTCCAGCACTGACCTTATAGGAGCACCAACACGCGAAATCCACATTCCAGTCGTGAAGTCGCAGTTCTGCGTTTCCTACAGCGTGTGCACAATCAAACCCTACCAAACACCCCTGAACACACACACACACGAGTCAAGTGTAGCGCTTTTTACAATCCAGAGTGTTTCAAACAGGAAATTAATGCAACAAAGTTCATTTCTAGAGGAAAATATCATCACAGCATTACAGATTAAGTAAGTAGGTGACGAATCATTTTTGTTTTAAAACATTAATTTAGACACACACACACACACATTCTGAAAGTAAGATGTGGACATGTGAAGCGAGTGTTTATTTGTGGTCAGTATGAGACAGAGTAAAGAGAGTGTGTGTGTGTGTGTGTGTGTGTGTGAGCCGTACCTGTGCGTGTCCAGCGCTGGTGATGGTCTCCATCTGGAACAGCTGACCGGTGTAGTACTGGACTCCACTGAGCATCACCACAGCGATGGACTCGCCCTCCGACTCCATGAGCGACACGATGTCCTCCGTCCTGATGGTGTCCTCACCCTGAAACAGCCAATCACAGCCAATCACAGCCGGTCACAGCAGGTCAGAGCCAATCACAGCCAATCATAGCCCATCACAGCCAGTCACAGCCGGTCACAGTCGGTCACAGCCAATCACAGCCAATCACAGTCGGTCACAGTCGGTCAGAGCCAATCACAGCCAATCACAGCCGGTCAGAGCCAATCACAGCCCATCACAGCAGGTCACAGACAATCACAGCCGGTCAGAGCCAATCACAGCCCATCACAGCCAATCACAGCCAATCACAGCCGGTCACAGTCGGTCACAGCCGGTCACAGCCAATCACAGTCGGTCACAGTCGGTCAGAGCCAATCACAGCCAATCACAGCCGGTCAGAGCCAATCACAGCCCATCACAGTCGGTCACAGTCGGTCACAGTCAGTCAGAGCCAATCACAGCAGGTCAGAGCCAATCACAGCCAATCATAGCCCATCACAGCCGGTCAGAGCCAATCACAGCCAATCACAGCCAATCACAGCCAATCACAGCCGGTCAGAGCCAATCACAGCCAATCACAGCCCATCACAGCCAATCACAGCCAATCACAGCCCGTCACAGTCAGTCACAGTCAGTCAGAGCCAATCACAGCCAATCACAGACAATCACAGCCGGTCAGAGCCAATCACAGCCCATCACAGCCAATCACAGCCAATCACAGCCGGTCACAGTCGGTCACAGTCGGTCACACCCAATCACAGCCAATCACAGCCAGTCACAGTCGGTCACAGTCGGTCAGAGCCAATCACAGCCAATCACAGCCGGTCACAGATCCCTGTGAGGTCACTATATCCAGGATTTAAAAGATGCAAGAAATAAAAAAGCAAAACCGATGTGTAGAATTTTTGAAACCTTTTTTTTTTGGATATTTTTTGTAAGTTTTCCACTGTATATTTTTTCAAATTTATTTTGGTTTCCTTGTGTATGTTGTTATTATTCTGTTACAAATAATATATATATATATATATATATATTTTACATCTGTAAATGGAGAAAAATGAAAAAGCAAACCTGTCTAGGTTTGATGATCAGCATGCTGTCCGCCACATTCATTCCTCTCAGCTGGATCTGCGACTCGATGGCGTACTGCAAGACACACACACACACACACACACACACACACACACAGTGCTTTTCTAAAGTTATTGATGCCTGTTCACGCTTCGATCTCTTGATGTGAACGTGAGTTTGTCGTTTCTGAGGCGAAAGAAACACACGTGATCCGACGGAAAGGCCTTGTCCTCCAGGAGAATTTTATGGCGTTTTGGAGTCGGTTTGTAGAAGGACAGCTGAGAGGATCATACAGAGGAGAATACTGTTAAAATATCAACACAGAGGCAAAAATATTAGCAAATGTTGTTGTTTTTCTACCATGAGAAGATGCAGATTGACCGTCAGTCCGTTCATCAGAGCCACTTCCTCAGGTTTAGCTCCTGTTTAAAGACAGTTTCACTGAATCAGAAGCTGCCGTGGTGTAATGAGGTGGAAAGTGCTCTTTTCACTCCGTTTACCTTAACAGAACTTCACATATTACATCTGGAGACAGACTTATGGCATTCAGAAACCTGGATATGAAAATCAAAAATAACAAAGAGAAACTCTTAAATTACCCACAATCTTGGCCATCAAACCCTCGAGGGTATCTTCGGCCCAGGCCCAAGGTCGCGACCCCTGCGTGTGGCCATGGACGCCTCTGAAACGACATGCGTTTAGGATTTATGGGATTTCCTTCAAACCGTGGAAGAACATTTCTGAATATTTCTGAGATTTGTTTTAATGAATTTTCTACAGTTTTACTGTAGTAGCGATATCTGTTACAGTGAAAAATATCAATGGAAAACTTCAACTTCAAGAAACTGTTAACCTGTTAGCTATATGCGAAAAAAAAATATATTTTTGAAAAATAAATGGTCTTATAAACCATTTTGGAAATAGTTAATAAAACAATGGATATGCTATTCTGAAAAATAATAATAATGATAATACATATAAATATAAAATAATAATAAAAATCTAAATAATTCAAATATATGAATAAAAATATATTAATTTAATTATATTTAAAAATAATTATAATAACTATAATTAAAATAATTATATAATTGAAAATAATTATATAAAAATAACAAGTAATAAAAAACTACAATTTAAAAAAAAATAAATAAATAAATAATAATAAACACATAAATAACAATATTGGAATAATAATACATTTCTAAATAATATTTTTTTAATATTTAATGAATTTTTATTTTATTATTTATTAAAAGAAATATTATTTATTTATTTATGAAATATTATATTAAATGTTGATATTACCATATGATTTATTGTAAAAAAATAAAAAAATATTATTAATAATAATTAAATAATTAATTAAAATATTATTATAAATAAATAATAGACAATAAATATAGAAATGATGCCTTTAAAAAGTCACATTTCCCCAGTGTTTTATAATCAGATAAATTATGACAGGCGACTCACATTTTGGCCCATTTCTCCAGCTCCTCATCAATATATTTTTTGGTGTTTTTCGGCTGTAGACCGAGTGAATTCCCAGCTAAATAAACACAATCCTCAGAGCCGTCCACAAGCGACAGATCGGCTGAAAACAGATGATATATGAATCTGAGCAAATACTTTAAAAACAAATGTTTTATGGAGAAATAGACAAATTTACATACAAAATAATCGTTGTTGGACAAACAATATTAACAGTTGACAACTCTCAAAGGCAGACGTAGTTGCAAATTAAAAGTAACAGCAATGAAATCTCAAATGAAATATACAATCAAGAAGGTATAGGAAGAGAAGAAAAATGAATTAAAAATAATATTTATAGCTATCAAGTATGTTATTGCAGGGGTAGCAAGAGCTCTAGTAGCTTCTTCATCTGAGTTCATTAATTAAATGAGGAAAGCATGGAGGAGTTTTCAAAATCTGCATTAATAAATGAAGTATTTAGCAAATTCAAAAAGGTTATTGACCATGTAGTGTTGTGAACAATCTTTCTTTAGTACACCGAACTTAATTTGTTTGCATTCAAGGGGATTCACATGAATCTGAGCAAATACACAGTCTGCGTCATCTGTCATGTGACTGCTCATGAACCCATGAGTGTGTGTGTGTGTGTGTGAGGTGTTCGGCTCACCGTTGGGCAGGTCTGATGTTCTGGGCACGAGGAACTCCAGCCTGAGGTGTCGGAGCGGGTCGAGCCGGTCCAGGTGTTCTGCCAGCCGGCGGGAGGTGGGTGTACAGCTCAGCTCCTGCGAGAGTCGGAGGATCGTCTGCTTCGGGCTCTCCATGATCTCCTCACACACTCTCAAACAGGACCAGTCCAGCTGCAGATGCAGAGACTTTGACCCGTGAGGACACACATCAGGCCTGAGCTAATCATTTATAGACCTCACATCATGTCCTGCGCTCGTCTCGATGACACACACACACACACACGTCCTGACGCGTTAGTTCACAGTTCTTCCTCTGCAAAAGGAGCCACTTCCGCTTTCAGAGAACACACACACCCTCGCTGAACCTCACACTGCTTTCTGTTTCTGATTACAAACACTACAATCTCCCTAGTTCATCTAGATAACTTTAAACTTCCCTGTCGTCAATCATCCATCCCTTAAAGGTGACATACACCCCTTTTCACATTTAAAATACATGGGTTGTATTTTCCCCCACATGTTTTAACATTTTTTTTCTATCATGATATAGCCAGTCTAATAAAGGCTTTTTAATTTTCTAAAGAAGACTGCCTTGGATTTCCTCTTCTACATTCAAAATGTCCATTTTGGGAATAAGTGCATAATCTATAATGGAAAGGAAAAAAAATCAGAACCGAATCAGAATGTACGTTGCATATTATACTGTAAAAACACATCATTATAGGTGATTTTATAGTGCGTCATAAAAATGCATGAAAAAATCATTCCACGATTATAGTGACCGGAATAATCACTGTTATCAGTCCTGTTCATAAAAGTATAATACTACACAATAAAATCAATTCACTGAGTTTTATGTCAAACACCAGCAAATAACAATTTTTTTTTTGCATCAATATGCACTTTTTGTTTACATAAACATTGAAATAATAACATTAAAAATGATGGCCAGATTTTAAAGGAGTGTCTTTTACAAGTTCAAATAACGTTTTGACAAAAATAAATAAATAAATAAATACTTTAATATAAAATATAAACCTCACATTTTTCAGCCTTTATAAATAACTTTTATAAAAAGAGTAAATAAATATAAATGACTGACATTTACAATGCACATTGGATTATCTTTTATTATTAAATGAGTGCAGGACAAAAATCAGTGTTTCCTCCACTGTGTTATCCTCTATAAAATGTGCCCTGTTGACTTAACTGAGGCCAGTTTAAAACCTGCTTAGCCTCTTAACATCCCTGATGTGAGCGACGTTCCCTGATCCCAGGCCCAGTTCTACACTGTAAAAAAAATTTGTTATCACAACATTTTTTCTTATGTCAAATCAACTTAAATAATTTATTAATTTGAGATAACTTATTATTTCGAGTTTCTGATGATTAAATTAATCTCCTTCATTGTATTAACACAAATTTTTCCAGTTCAATCAACTTAAAATTTTATGGCAACCAGGTTACTTACTTTTTTAAGTTAAAACAACCAAATTTTTGGTGCTGAAGTGAAAGCACCCTCAGATTATTTTTTTTATTAGCACACATGTAAACGAGATTTTGCCGACAAAAGAAACACAGACAATTTTCACTTTCATACATGTAATATGTTACACAAACTAAATGCATTAACGCGAATTTTCAAATCAGAAATTATTTCATTATGCGTGTGTGCGTCCTGCTCAGGAAATTCGTTAGAGACGGCCTTTAGATTACAGCCAAAAAATGTATTTGTCCAGCATTCACCAGAATGAATAGAGTCTCCGCAGCGGCGATAGATTGAAGCGCGTGTCCGAGTGAAGAATGCGCGAGCCACAAGACAACACTGTAGCTATCCATGTGACTGACAGCAGCGCGACATCATCATACAAAAACATCAAATTTAAGAACTAGATCTCTCATAAGAAGAGCGAACTAAACGAATGCTCTGCTAGTTAGATGGAGATGTTTTATTTGTAGTAACTCAGGTACAGCCATGCTTCCAAAAGTTATATTAACTTCTTTATTCAACTGCAGAATAAAATACTTCGTATAATTCAAATTTCTAAGGCCTACATCACACATTTGCAATATTTGGGGGAAAAAGCATGTGTGTGACTGTGACATTTATAGCCTATATGATATGATATAAATGTAAAGGACAAAAACTTATACAGGGACCCGATCATGGATATCGCATAATTTAACATAACAACAATAATGCCATAGACGAGTATCGCTCGGCCCTCTTTTGAGCACCCTCAGTCATTTGGCTCTAGAACCGGGCCAGCCTGATCCTGATGTGTTATTACAAGTGCACAGCCGTGAGTGATTTTACTCAGGAATCTGACTGTAATAGATGTAAAAGATATGAATAAAAATGATGTTTATTCAGCCAGCGCACATACCTGTATTTGATGATGTGACATTTGAACCGAGGAGTCGTCGAGTCGAGGAAAATGGGCGTGGCAGAAGTAATTAAGGTGAAAATCACATGACAAACGAGTTCGTGTGAAAACGTCATCAGTTCAGGTGTGTCGCAGGAGAACAGAAGTGTAAGAGAGTCAGAGACATGCGATTGGTGGTGGTGTTGTTATTGTGTTAGGGATGTATATTATTAGCCTACTTTATATGGGGTTGGAATACTTATAGTACTGTATGTTGTTATTAATAGTCTTCTTATATTAATTTAATTATAACATTATTTGGAATGCTTTGGATTTTTGGATCTGGGCTAAACCCCAACACACTTGATACTTGAAACATTTTTGTTTGTTTGTTTCTCAGTAAAAATCTATTGTCATCCTTTCCTCTCCCACCCAAATCTGCAGTGTTGCAGTCCCATAAACCCATGGCATCCAGTATCTCACATTAAAGTTGGCATGAAATACTAAATACACGCTATTGTGAACAACTCACGTTCGAAGCGCTTGACCAATCCAGCCGACCAATCAGAGCACAGTGTGCTTCTCAGGAGGAGGGGCTTCATAGAGACAGGAAGTAAACAGAGCGTTACTGACAGACTGGGAAGAGAGGAGCCGCAACAATGGAGAATATGAGGAGAATAATCAACATTCAAGCAGGAGAACCTGCTCTAGGAGAGAACTAACACATCAAGACTTTGAGGAGAGGCACAATATTGGCTAATTTACGAACTTCTATATCAGGTGTTCATGTCTTAAAGACACAGTACATATAAATGATGAATCCTCACACATACCTGAACATTCATGAAGATGAAGTCCTGATAATTCTTTAGTCTGAGATGTTCCTGATCACAGATGAGACTCGTTCCCCTCAGATCCACACATCCGGCGTGTTCAGAGTGTCGATCAGAGGGTGAAAGATTTCATTACGTCCGGCTGAATGACCAGGACTGACCGTGAGAAACACGGACAAAACTAACTCACATCAATC
Organism: Cyprinella venusta; assembly: GCA_038021265.1. Classification (NCBI taxonomy): domain Eukaryota; kingdom Metazoa; phylum Chordata; class Actinopteri; order Cypriniformes; family Leuciscidae; genus Cyprinella; species Cyprinella venusta. Next base: position 682,100 of record CM075868.1, read on the forward strand.
ACAGCTGAGGAGAACATCATGAACTCAGGAAAACACACTTATTTTGGCATTGCATTTATTCTGTGGATTATATTGGGATTTAGGATCACACTTTTATGGCATAATGTACTTTTTGGAGATGTTGACAAATATTTTTATTCATTTGCTTATGTTTATTAAAGTATTATAACATATTGGGGGTTTTTTGTTTTTCAATTGAACATATGTATAACAATAATATTACTTGAATAAAAAAGCTCAGTAATAATTATTGCTGGAGTTTATCATGTAAACTACTCCACAAAAGCATTCCTAACATATTCATAGAGATATGTGGACTGTAATATGTGATGTTATCATGAAGCTCTGGGTCAGAGACTGAATCAAGAGTCTATTCATGAGGGAATCTCAGAGATGAGTCAGTTGAGTGTGATTGGTTCAGTCCCACCGCTCTGCTCTCTTCCTATTGGACAGGGTTTTTAAGCTCCGCCTCCTGGGTTCATAATGAGGAGCGACAGGTGAACGAGACACTCAGCAGCTCATCCACCAAACAGCAAGATGGTGAGTCACATTTATATTATATTATATTATATTATATTATATTATATTATATTATATTATATTATATTATATTATATTATATTATATTATATTATATTATATTATATTATATTATATTATGCCATTTCTTCTGGTGAAAATCTCACTGTAAATTCATGCAACACTGTGAAACAAAGTGAATTCATTAAGAAATTAAAATGAAATAATCCAGAATTTGGGAATATTTAATATATCATGCTAATAATTACTAGTTAACCTAAAAATAGGCACGTAAACGTAAATGGATGCAAAATACTTATTAATATAAATACAGCTGAGTTCCTTTAAAAATGACTGTATGAAGTTTTGAGTGATCACAGAGTGTGTGAATGACAGTGACCTGCTGTTACGTGGATTTTACGTTTACACGACAATGATATACTTAAAGCGGAGACGTTTATCTTTTGAGGTTTCCGCGTACAGACGACACCATTGTCAAAACGATCCTCATTTGTGGACTAAAGCGCCGTATTCTGCTACCAGACCAGTAGATGGCGATGAAACACTACAGACCGAACGCGATTTTCACAGCGTTTTCATTCGCGTTTTTGTTGTTTAAACAGAGATTTTGAAAAACTTGATCTTTGAAAACCGTTTTCAAAAGTTAGCGTTATCAGGCGCCCAAAACACAGTTGTCGTGTCACTAAATAGACGGAAAAAAACGCAAAAAATTTTTGGTTGAAAACGGTGTCCCCACGGTGGGTTTCTGTAGTGTTCAAACTTCACGATCACAGAGAAACGTTACGCAGATTATGAGAGTAACACACACACACATTCTGCAATATAACATTTATCAGAAAGCCATCAACATACACTTGCAGGATTGTTTTAACCCACATTTGGGTCAAATATGGATGAACCCAACCGTTGGGTTAAACATTATGTATCCCAATGGTTGGGTTTGTCCACTTTTGACCCAAACTTGGGTTGAAATAACCCAGCATTGTTTAGAGTGTAATATAGGGACCAGATGCAAAGCTAAGAGTTTCTGGTTTGCCTTTGATTATCAGTCATTCTGGGTCTGTATGTCATCTCTAGAGGTGTGTTAGATCAAATGTTTGCTCAATATCTTCCTGTTAGCGTCTTTATGACTTTATTATCCGAGGTTTATCATTAACGTTGGGTTTGGTCGCTCAGATAACAGTCAAACAAGCGTTCCTCTTATCGACAGCATGAGGAACCGCAGGTTAAACAGTAATTTAACAGATCCATCATCGATCTGAAGAAACTGTGGGATCCTCACACAACACGTTACATCAGTGTCACCATCACACATGATGAAGATTGTATGATTTAAGAAGTCTTTAATGAGTAAGATTAGACGAGACCGGACGACACTCAAATAAAACATGAGGACGTAAATATGAGAAACAAACAATAGAATGATCAATCAAATCAGTAACCACGGCAACTAATAATGAAACGGACAGCAGGGAGAAACCAAACTCAAACTGTGACAAACCCACTGAGACTAACGACTTAACTGTGTTTTCCTGCATCTAACAGGTGTTCACCATAAATGACATGAGCTTTAAGGCCGGGATGGAGATGAAGATCTCTGGGAAGATCAAACCGGGATGTGAAAGGTACGCACCGTAACCGGGAACGTTAATAAAACACTCGTTCAAGATTCTCTGCTCTTTAATAATGGTCCCAAAACACTATTAATACATCATTCATGGAATTTCAGTTGGATGTTCAATGTTAAATGTAACGTTTTTTTAAATGTAATTAATAGTTTTAGAGAACATTCACAAGTAACATTCCCATAATGTTTGAAGAATGATACAAACATTCATAAATAACTTGATAGGAACGTCAGCAGAAAGTTTTTAGACCTTATTTGTGTAAGCTGTGCATATAGACCAAGCGGCAACCTCCCCGTCGCTCTCTCGAGTGAGTTAGCCTGCAGTTCCTCCACTGGCCACTAGAGGCGCTGCAGACGAGACTCACTCCCATAGACCCGCATGATAAAATGCCCAACTTTACCGCAGGAAAACACATGTTTCCAGTCTGGTGCTAAAAGTGGTTTAGGTCTATATCGCTAATGTTGCCCTTCATGACGACTGTGACGGGGGTGAATATTTTTATAACTCATCCGTCTAAATTATATTAAGCCTTAAAATTCTGCATAATTAAGGGTGTGGCCACTTGAGTGACAGGTGGATTGCCGCTGATGTCACTACTAGACCTCAGCTAATCCGCCTCGCTGCACATTTACGTTTATCGGCGACGGCTGGCTCCGCCCACTTTGGGCTTCAGAAACACTACGGGTGACGTCGTTATGTTTTCAAAGTATATGATCTAGACCATAGACGGCAGGTTTTGTAAAAGTAAAAGAGTGTCCTCAAGCGCGTCTCTGTGTCCTCAGGTTCTCGATCAACATCGGTCACAGCGAGGAAGCGATCGCCCTTCACTTTAACCCTCGTTTCCAAGCGCGGGGCGACACCAACACCATCGTGTGCAACTCCAGACAGGGCGAATGGGGAGCCGAGCAGCGCGAGCCGTGCTTCCCCTTTCAGCAGGGCGAAACGTTCAAGGTGAGCGACCTCTGACCTCTCTCTAACCACTCATGACAAAACTCATCAAAATGATTTAATCAGGGTTTAAAGGTATACAAGATTCAAACACTTGATTAAAAATTTGATCAACAAAATGACATGACTTTTTTTCAAGGAAACGTATCTTGAATATCTTAATATCTTGAATGTAACTCGACACCCTCGCCTCATTTATTATGTGCGGTTCTATGAATATGCAAATGAGCCCCGCCTCCACTCACTCACTCACTAAGAGATCCACTGGTTGTCGATCACCCGTTGATCTGATTGGTTACAAGGTGGTTTGTGACGTCAGAAACACCAAAGCGTGTTTTTGAGACTGTCTTTGGTTCACTGCAGGAAATACTCAGTCCACTTATCAACTTACACACGGTGTGTGTGTTAAAGCGGATTAAACACACCACACACACACATAAACAACATTAAACGCCACAGGGGGATGTTAAAAACTCTGTTGGTCTACAAACTACAAATTTGACGTTGGCGATGCTCAACATTCAGCGTTCAACACTCCAGATGAAGCATAGAGATGCTCTAAATAGATGTAGATCAAACCTGAACCTTTATCTGTGTGTCCTTTGACCAGTTCTGCAGTGTTTCCGGATCTACGTGCCTGGATTTAGTCCGTTCACAGATTACAGAAACTCATGACACACTGAGTCATAAAGAGACGAGTTACCCTTTAACTATATATGCAATAAACCGCCCACCGCTCAGCACTTTGAGGATGAATAACGCTGCCATCACACGCTTTACAATAGTGTATGCACTTTAACCCATTCACTCCCACTCCCAAATTTTGAACATTCAGAGATAAAGAGGTGTAAATCCAGCTTTTAATATTATATTTAATATTTAATGTTAGTATTTCCTGCAGTGAACCAAAGACAGTCTCAAAAACACGCTTTGGTGTTTCTGACGTCACAAACCACCTTGTAACCAATCAGATCAACATGTGTGGACCAGTGGATCTCTGAGTGGAGGCGGGGTTCATTTGCATATTCATAGAACCGCACATACTAAATGAGGCGAGGGTGTCGAGTTACATTCAAGATATTTTGAGACATTTAAAGTTTTATCCTTAAAAAAAATTGGTGATCAAAGCGTTAATAATCTCACGTGTCTCTCCTCCGACAGCTGACCATCACCTTCAACAACGACACCTTCTACATCAAACTCCCAGAAGGCACCATGATGAGCTTCCCCAACCGCTTCGGTGACGACCTTTTCAAACACGTGCACGTGAACGGAGACGTCAAGATCACCAGCATTGGGGTCAAATGAGCAGGACTCGCTCCTGACGCTGCGGTGTGTGTTCTCCAGTGAAAGAGTCAAATAAATCCACTGAGGGATGTGAAAGGACTCGCTGTTTCTCTGAGTGTTCTTTGGGTTTGAGCAATGTGATATGGTCATTAAACTATATAGATATGCATATATATATATATATATATATATATATATATATATATATATATATATATTAAAATCAAAATATATTCCCTTTTTCAGTAGTACATTGCAAATTTACTAAAAAAAATGTACTGTCTTTAAATATATTACAAGTATATTAGCGTCATGCTTTTACCTATTTTCACAAAACACTTTAAATACTGGTTACACTTTAAAAAACATGAACATGAACTAAGAATGAGCAATACTTCTACAGCATTTATTAATATTAGTTCATATTAATTTAATCATTTACTAATACATTATTAAAATCAAAGGTTGTATTAGTTAACATTAATGCACTGTGAACATGAACACACAAAGAACAGCTGGATTATTATTAACTAACATTAACAAAGATTAACAAATACTGTAACACATGTATTGCTCATGGTAATTAATACATTAACTAATGTTAACTAATGAACCTTATTAAAAAGTGTTACCAAAATAATTATACTTTGGTATATTTTCTAAACAAAAATTATAATAATATTTTAGAATAATATACTTGAAGTGAAAGTTGTTTATTTTCTTATTTGCACTTAAATATATTTTTAGCGTGTGCTGAAAATAAATCATTGTAACAATGCATTGGAAGTATACTTTCAAAATGCATTATAGAATGCAATAGTATATTGTACAAAGTATAATATTAGTTTATTAATGAGCATTTCTTATTAAAGACAAAGTGTGCAATTTGTAGTATTTGGAATAAGCCAAAGGTATTACTGAGCATATACTTTTATTACTCAAATATAATACAATATGTTTTGAAGACACTCATAATGAATTTTAGTGTACTTGTTACACAAATAAAGTACTTGAAGTTGTCTCAATTTAGCTTAAAAACGTACACTAAATACACTTAAATTAAATAATAACTAAATATATTTAGTACAAAATTAGTTGTTCCAAAATGCCATACTTCAAGTTAACTAAACATTAACAGTATACTGAATTAGTCTGGCTGCAAGTGTACTTAGATTTTTTTCACCAGGGTGTGTGTGTGTATATATGTATATATATATATATATATATATATATATATATATATATATATATATATATATATATATATATATATATATATATATATATATATATAAGAAAATTAAATATTAAGAAAATTTAAAAAAAATATATTAATAAATAATTATAAATTATTAATAAGTAAATTATTTCTTAATATATTACAAATATATAAAGAAAATTAAAAACTGATTGAGTTGGGTTCAGAGAAACAGGATCCTCATGATAATTTACAGAGAGACTCGAAAAGGTCCGAAGCAAGAACTGAGGAATGTGACGGACAGAAAACACATTCCACACACACACACACACACACACACTCTCTCTCTCTCTCTCTCTCTCTCTCTCTCTCTCTCTCTCACACACACACACACACACAAACACACACAGAGTTCACTTGCCAGTTGAATGATCATGTGTGAATGAACTTTACTAATTTAACTTGTGAGGATCCAGTATCGCATTCATTATTTTAAAGTAATCCTAAAAGCCCACAGGTACAAAGAAATAAAAACAAGCACCATAAACACAGTCCATCAGTGTAATTGATATTCAGAACTTACAGCAGCGTTTCTCTGGTGCAAACATGGATCTCAGGCCTGATCCGACGGGTCACACACAGTTAAAAACAACCACAGATGTAAATAATAAAAATCTAACCATTAACCATACTATCGTGTATAGTGAGGACAGCAAACAGGGACTTATCAGCTTATCAAAGGGAAGAGAAGCACTTCCCAAATCCCATATCTTCCGCTGTTGTGTCCAATCCAACACCGCAGTGCTTCTGTTCATCTGTCTCTCAGACACATCAATCTACACGCACCAATCTAAACGTCATAATCATTACTTCAATGAACTCATTATCTCTGCCTTAAATGATTAAATGAACACATTTTGAGCTAACTGTGATACATTTCTGGAATACATAACGTGGTGTCCTCTGATAACAGATCACTGGAAACTGTAATGTGGACTCGGTCATTTTCTGTAAAGCTGCTTTTAAACGCTGCGTATTGTGAAAAGCGCTATACAAATACATGAGAACTGAAATTAATTGAATGAATATGAAGACCCAAATAAACACTTTCAGAACATTGATACGTTTGTTAGAGTAGCCTGTCAACTCCTGACTCAACCAATCACATGATCCAACCAGCGGCTGACCAATGACAGACGAAGGAAGTGTTTGAGGAACCTGTTGGGAAACACTCAATATGTGTGTTCGGAGTGTCTGCTCTCTAATCGCTCTCACAGCACTTTCATATCAAACAAGGATTGGTCTGTGCAGCACCGCAGAGCCAATGGCTGGAGCTTGACATCAAACCCCTCCTCTCTGAATGCAATGGGTGGAGCTTGACGTCAAACTCCTCCTCTCTGAACGCAATGGGTGGAGCTTGACGTCAAACTCCTCCTGTCTTGGTGTAATGGGTGGAGCTTTATGTCAAGCTCCTCCTCTCTTGGTGTAATGGGTGGAGCTTGACATCAAGCTCCTCCTCTCTGAACGAAATGGGTGGAGCTTTATGTCAAGCTCCTCCTCTCTAAATGTAATGGGTGGAGCTTGACGTTCTGCTCCTCCTCTCTGAACCCAATGGGTGGGGCTTGACGTCAAACCCTTCCTCTCTTGGTGTAATGGGTGGAGCTTGACATCAAGCTCCTCCTCTCTGGATGTAATGGCTGTACCTTAACGTGGAGCTCCTCCTCTCTGAACGAAATGGGTGGAGCTTTATGTCAAGCTCCTCCTCTCTGAATGTAATGGGTGGAGCTTGATGTTCTGCTCCTCCTCTCTGAACCCAATGGGTGGGGCTTGACGTCATACCCTTCCTCTCTTGGTGTAATGGGTGGAGCTTAACATCAAGCTCCTCCTCTCTGGATACAGGTTAGGTTAGATCCACCTTTTATGTCCAGAGAGGGTGAGCTGGACATCATCTGGCTCTGCAGTAAACACCACTTGTTTAGTTTTGCGATTTAGTTACGTGCAGAGATTACACATTATTGTTACTTTTGAACATTTTAGTAATCAAGGGTAAAAATAAAACAAAAAAAGCAGCTGATATCCGCAGATTTCTAAAGTCACGTCACACTCTCACAACAGAAGTCATCCTATCTGATCCTGGAGCGCGTTGATCCCTGCGGCCGAACCCTGGTCCCCGCGACTCGACCCCGAGGACTGACCTCTCTGGGCCAGGTAGTCACGGTAGTTGCGCGTCAGTAGCGTGTAGAGCAGCGGGTTGACGCAGCTGTTTCCGTACGTCAGGCAGGTGACGAAGAAGTTGACGTAGGTGTGAGCGGCGGGCGACAGCGAACGGAGCGACTCGGACGAGAAGAGCTTGGCCATCTGCCAGCCCCAGAACGGCAGGAAACACGCCCAGTACGCCAAAACAATGCAGAAGATCATTCCCACCACTTTGTGTTTCAGTCTGCGCCGGCGGATGGAGGTGGAGGAGCCGCGGGTCAGGTTGGCTTGAGCGGCCCAGTAGCGGCGGGCGAGACCTGCGTAGAGTCCGACCATCAGCAGGCCGGGCAGGAGCATGCTCGTGACGAAGAGCGCGGTCAGATACGCCTTAAACGCCTCAGGCGTCCACGTCGGGAAGCAAATGCGTTTAACGAGCCCCACCGTCGCAGGACGTCCCTCTCGGAGTCGGATCATCACCATCATCGGGAGCGTTAGCACAAACGCGGCTGCCCAGATTCCCAACACCATTAGCCAGTGTCCGCGGGTTGTCGAGCGCCGTGCGCGGAAAGGTGTGGCGACGGCGCGGTAGCGCTCCAAACTCATCGCGGCCAACACAAACACACTCGCGTGCATCGTCAGCAGATCCAGACTCAATAGCAACCGGCAGCCCATTTCCCCGAAGAACCAATCGTGGGCGAAATACGTGCAGACGACGAATGGGATGGTTCCCAGATAGAGCAGATCAGCCGCCGCTAGATTGAGGATGAAGACGTATAAGGATCCGGCGCGCCGAAGCGTAGCCGAACGCATGATGGCAAGGGTGTACAGGTTACCCGTCACGCCCAGAATGCACATGGTGATCAGGGTGGCGCCCAGAAGCGGAGTGACCCAAACCACTCCCGTGCCTCCCGCCGCCACAGCGCTGCTGTTACTCATTACTCGGAAAAATGAGTTTCAATGTTTCCTTCAAAACTGAGCTGTTGTTTGCACTTAAAAATAAAGGTTCTGAACACTTTTGCGTTCCATTGCACAAAAGAAACTTTAAAGTGGAAAAAATGACGGTTTTCTTCAGGAGTGTTTACTGAACAGTTCTCACAATAGTTGTCCTATGGCATCGCTGGGAAAACACTCTTATGTAGCACGTGTGGCAGAAAAAAGCCTCTTCGAACATCAAAGCACGACATGAACGTGGAGCGACGGACTTACAACTCCTTCGGCAAAAAGACCTAAGCAGTCCCATGATCCAACTCATCGTAGAACGAAGCGCCGAACGTCAGATCACAAATCGTGATGTTCTCCAGCTCTGGTTGTGTTGAGACTTTGGTTTCTGTTGTGTCTGCAGGATTCTCTCGTGTCTCTCTCTCTCTCTCTCTCTCTCTCTCTCTCTCAGGTAGGTGTGATCTGACGTTCAGCATTCGAGCCACTCAAAGTCTCCGAACACCCTGGTGCCGTTTCACACACCCCGATCATGAGCTGAAGTCAATAATCTTCCATTCACACCAACTTACAAACACACACAGCGCACGAATATCCTCCAGCTCATGTGAGCGATCGCCTCCCAAACACATGAAGATTATTAGATGAGCACTTTTAATCATACTGCACTAATTCGCCCTCATGTTGCTCTAAATCTTCTCCTCAAAATACTCCACTTTTTTTGGAAATAGGCTCATTTTACCACTCCCCCAGAGTTAAACAGTTGAGTTTTACCGTTTTTGAATCCATTCTGACGATTTTCTGATATGTAGAAGAATATCAGTAACCAGACAGTTTCTGGTCTCATTGACTTCTATAGTATATATTTTTTTCCTACTATGGAAGTCAATGAGAGCAGAAACTGTCTGGTTACTGATATTCTTATAAATATCAGAAAATCGTCTGAATGGATTCGAAAACGGTAAAACTCGACTGTTTAACTCTGAGGGAGTGGTAAAATGAGCCTATTTCCAAAAAGTGGAGTATCCCTCATTTGTGTCCATGCATATTCAAATATCGGAATGAACGGTCATGTAAGATTTGAACCAATCATATTTGAGAACTGTAGCGGAGGGGAAGATTCACAGTGAATACTTTAATACCAGCCTGTTTGTTACACAAAGCATCATTTGACAGAAAACGTCCTGGTTGTGTAGTCGACGTCTTGATGGATTTGATGCTACAAACTGTTGAACATTCTACTAACCCCTTAGCTGTGTCCCCCCTTTTTGAGAATGGGGGTTAAAATGCACTATTCACACTTAAATGGTTGTAATTCAAGAATGCTTTGGAATATATATCCCATGTTTGGTCTTGTTTTAAAGAAAACACTCAGCAGAATATTGTTGAAGTGAAAACACTTCAAAAAATGAAAGTATGGAAGTTTAAATTCACAGTAAATCAAATATACTTTACTATATATTTTTTTATTTTATATAAAATATATATTTTACAAAGTATTTTTTACTCTAAAATTTCTATAAAATCAAAGTCATGAATCTAACCAAGTTGTGTTCCAAATTTGAAGTTGATATGACAAAAAAATTGAAGTTCCCATGAGATTTTGTTTAGGCGTAGTACCAAAAATAGCCACCGGGTGCCATTGAATTCCATTGAATTTAGTTGTGTACATTCTGCCTTAACAAATGAATACATTTCTGTCCAAATATCAATTCTGTCACAAAATTTGGAACCTTGAGACTCAGACCTTTCTGACGATATGTGTTTTGTCAAGATTAGAAAAGGTTTTGATCATAATTTTTGAAATATAATGACGCCCAAAAGGGGAGGAGCCTGATAAAATAAGAAGCGTTTCTATGGTAACGCAATGTTCAATTATAAAACGGTGTTCACAGGATGAATTCTGAGTTTATAAGCTTTCAAATGATACCTAATTTATGATAACTACTAAAATATGCGATATAATAAAAAGGCGATAAAAAAATATATATTTAAATTTTTTTTAATATTTAATTTTTAGAGGATAATATTATACTATATTATTTATTTTTTATTGAAAAAGACTAGATTATATGTTTTATTATGAACTTTTAGCATAAAAACAGAAGTTTCAATGATTAAAAGTGTGTGCGTCGACTTTTTGTGACAAAGGTCAAAACTCCTGTTATGACGCAGATTTTTTTAGGTGCACTCTTGTCGTAAATTCATCAATCACTCTTCCTACATAATTTGTAACACAAAACAGGGGTATAATATCTATTTAGAAGTCTTAGACCTTTCCAACAATATATAGTTTGTCATAATTAGATTAGGATTTAATAGAAATATAGTGAGGTAAATTTACCGGGACGGTGACAGTTAAGGGGCCAAACATCTCTTTTATGAGCACATCTCTTTTTTAGAGAGAAAAAAGGGTTTGGAACGACATGGAAGACATAAACTGATGACAGAACTATCATTTTTCTCTGAACTATTCCTTTATTGTGTGAAGAAAAGCATGTTCAGCACCAGATCATTGGCTTTTACATCAAAGTGAGCTGAATTAATAACTCAATCTCACCACTAGATGGAGCTTTTAGGACCAAACTGGTGCAAAACTACATTTCAGTTCAGATGAACATGCAAATATACAGCTAAAATAGGTTTTATGATCTATCTAATGATACAGAATCATAGTACAATGTACAAACAACACAAATGTAAAAACAGATATCAGAAGATCCGCTGCAGAGGTCAGAGGTCAGAGGCACCGAGCGGTCCATCAGTATTTGTGTTTGAAGTACGCCTCCACTGAAAAGCACACGACACTCATGTTTGGTACTGCCACCGGTGTGTGTGTGTGTGTGTGTGTGTGTGTGTGTGTTACCTGTATACTCCTGTGGGCTCATGGGAGTGTTCAGGATGGCATTGAAATGGCTCATCCACTCCTTCTGCTCCACATCAGACTCGCAGGTGAACAGGAAGCTGCGCTCGGGCGTTTGTATGGTGATCCCGAACTGCCACGTCCCGTTATAGTGCGTTCCGGCGGGGAGTCCGATCGTGACCCGGTACCCTTGATCCCGGTGTCCCAGAAACACCTCGCCTTTAGCAAACGCGTCCTGAACACACAAGAAGATCTGCTTCAGATCTCAAAGGCTTCAGTCGAAAAATATTCTGCTATTTGAAAAGTATCATCATCATCATCATCATCATCATCCAGATGTAAGATATACAATCAAACCACACACCAGATATCATTTTGGTTAGTTTCACTAGTGTGATCATGACACTATAGTTCATTTCTGTAAGTGAAGAGAGCAAAATAAAGTAAACTGTGAGATATTACACATAAATATTCTTCATACAGAGACTACCAGTGAAAATGACTCCTCCACTTTGAGCTGAAGTGTGTGTTCTGTAAGTGCTAATGCTCTTTTTACACACACACACACTGAACAACATGAAGCATTGCTTGGTCACTGGTTGAGCTAAACTGGTATTATCTAATTGTGGAGTTCAATTTAACAGCTGACAGATATTCAACATAACTCATGTGTGAGAGTCCAACAGAAGGACGGACAAAACCAGTCACATATCCACTGAGATCTGCTCATATTTATCACTATTTTACAATATAGCGAATAAACTGATAATGTGAGAAATGAGTCTGAATAAACTTTGGTTTGACAGTAAATGCATGTGAACGTAAGATGGAAAGTGTTGTAATTGGTCTTTTTGTCTGCACTTGTTCACTTTAAAGGGATACTCCACTTTTTTTGGAAATAGGCTCATTTTCCCACTCCCCCAGAGTTAAACAGTCGAGTTTTACCGTTTTCAAATCCATTCAGACGATTTTCTGATATTTAGAAGAATATCAGTAACCAGACAGTTTCTGCTCTCATTGACTTCTATAGTATATTTTTTTTCCTACCAAGGGCGGAGTGGGACCAAAAAATCTAGACCACCGGCTCTCGTCGCCGGCACGATTTTAATAGCCGATAGCATTTACAGTTTTACTGATTTAAAAGGAACTTTGTTGCACTATGCTGGACTAAAGTTCTTGAATGGTCGTTCTTTCCCATAAGAATTTCTAAAGCTATGTTGGGTGGACTTCACAAGAAAATTTTGTACATTTTAAGGTTAAATGCATCAATCTGGTGCTCTCTGAGAGATCAAAATTAAGAGCTTCAACACATGACCTGCTCGTTGAACAAAGAAAAAGCATTCATTTGTACCAGGACAATAAAGAGGACTCAAACATCTTTATAGTTATGAGAGTCTCAGTCTGCATTACATTATCAATGCTGTTTTAGGATGCCAAACAATTATTATAATAACGTAATAATGATTTATAATTATTCCCATGACGTACTGTAAAATCCATTTAGCCTATAAATGTAGGCCTACTATGTAAATGAAAATGAGTATTTCACCTACATTACATTATAATATAGGAAAATTAAAATACTTTTGTCCTAATTTCTTCACTTGCAATAAATAAACCCTTGAGCCCAAAGTAATCACGCAGCACACACTGGATGCTGTTCTAATGTCAGTTATTATAATGGCGCAACGCCATATCATGGTTCCAATTTTAGTTCGTTGGCAAAATATAACGAGATCTTAATGTCGGGTTTTACATTTTACATCTTTACATATATGTTGGGAAAACGGAGAAGAGAGGGTTCGGCAAAAGGCGGCTTCGAACTCGCGTTCAGCGCATCAGAAGCTGCTTTCAAGCACTTGACGTCCTACCCCCTACGCCACTGAAGACGGGTGTCTTTTTGTTGTAAAGACAGGCACTTAGTGCAAATATATACTCCGTTATAGAAAATTTAAAAAAAAAATGTTTTCCATGGCGAACTTCCAATAAATAGTATTGGAATAAATATCCGAAAATTAACGTGTGTGTGTGTGTGTTGTGAACTGTGAGCTGAATTCTTACCAGAGGATCTTTGAAGTACATGAGGCGTCGGTGGTCGAGTGTGAACCAGCGCTTCTTAAAGCCTTCTGTTTGCTGCGGACAATCACAATCAACTCTTCTTTACACACGCTCCTCCTGTCATCACTCATGCGTTTAATAAATACATTATATCACGCTTGTGTGTGTGTGTGTGTGTGTGTGAGCAGGTCTCACCCGCGGGCCCGTTTTCTCCATGTATCCCTCTTTCAGGAAGTTGCGTGTGAGTTTGGGCTTCAGCTGGGCAGAGAGAGCTGTGAGTTATCATTCACTGAAATGAAGATTATAAAGGTGTTCGGGGACTGACCTCGGCATCCGTGGCTCCGGGGAACGCAACCTTCAGATAATGCAGCTGAGCGGCTCGGATCGCGTTAAACCAGTCCACGATCTCCTGATGGAGACACACACACACGTCTCAGGGTCTCAGATATGAGTGAGTGTGTGTGTGTGTGTGTGTGTGTTGTCTCTCACTCTGCTGCTGTCGTGGTAGACGAAGATGTTTCGTGTGGTGTTGTCTTTGATGTAGGTGATCTGCAGGCCGTTGGGGTTTCCGATCTTGTCGGGCTGGAAGCAGGCGTTGAGTGTGTCCACTTTTATAACGGCCTTCGGTTCTTTAGCCTGCAGAGATACCACAGTTACCAGTGCTGACCACGACCAGAAACAGAAAAAAAAATAATAATAAAAAAATAAAAAATAAAAATATATATATATATATATAAAATATTAAAAAAAATATATATATATATATATATATATATATTATTTAAAAAAAATATACATATATATATATATATATATATATTTCATTTTTTTATTTTTTTATTTTCTGGTTCTACATATTATATTTGTACATAATTTTCATAATTATTTATTTATTATTTAGTATTTTTTTATTTATTAGTCATTATTTTTTTATTAATTATTATATTATTTTTTATTTATTAGTAATTATTTATTTATTATTTAGTAGTATTTATTATTTAAATAAAATCAAAAATGTAAACTTAATAAAAAGTATACATAGGCATATTTTTTAAACAAACTAATTTAAATATTAAAAACAATTAATTTGCTAAATTTTAACTAAAATTAAAAGAATAACAGGAAATATAAAAACAAAACTACAGTATTTACATATCCAAACTCAAATAAAGAACGACACACTAAAAAACACAAATAACCAACTAAAATTAAATTGAAAATAGAAATTTAAACATTTATACACTTACAAAAAAATGACAAAAACAACAAAACTACCAAAACCTAAAGTAACATTCAGATAAAAAATAAAAATATATATACATATAATATTTGTATATAATTTTCATAATAATTTATTTATTATTTAGTATTTTTTTTATTAGTAATTATTTTTTTATTAATTGTTATGTTATTTTTTTATTTATAAGTAATTAATTATTTATTATTTAGTAGTATTTATTATTTAAATAAAAACAAAAAAATGTAAACTTAATAAAAGCTATACATAGGCATATTTTTTAAACAAACTAATTAAAATATTAAAAACAATTAATTTGCTAAATTAACTAAAATTAAAAGAATAACAGAAAATATAAAAACAAAACTACAGTTTATACATATTCAAACTCAAATAAAAAACGACACACTAACAACACAAATAACCAACTAAAATTAAATTGAAAACAGAAAAACTAAACATTTATACACTTACAAAAAAACACACAAAACTACCAAAACCTAAAGTAACATTCAGATAAAAAAAAAACAGAAATTATAAAAACTGAAAAACAAAAACTGTCCTGATGGCGTGACGTGAGACTCACGTCTAGTTTAGTGTAGTACTTTAGTGTGCCGTCCCTCAAAGACAGTACGAATCGCCTGCTGAGAAACTGTCCGTTGTCCCGCCCCCTCTTCATCAGCATGCCGTCTCTCGGCTCTGTGATTGGCCAACGAGCATGTCAATCATCAGCAGGAAACAGAAACGGGGTGTAGTGAGAATCAGACGCGCACGTACCGTCCTCGTAGTGTGGCTTCTTGCCGTCCTCCATGAACTCCTGCCTCTCGTACTTGGCCCGAATCCACTGCTCCTTCAGAACCCTAACACACACACACACACACACACACACACTAGCACAGATTAGTCTCTTGACGGATCGTCTTCAGGATTAGTTTATTGACGGTAAACGATTGTTTTAGCAAACTGGGATGAACGAGGATTATTTCTTGTGGTGATGCACATCACTACAGTATAACTGTATTCTGTATAACTGCCTAACGTCTTATTTCTGCATTTTTTAAGAATCATTTTTACAGTTTAATGTGCTGGTGGAGATGTGGCGTGTTGCCACGGTAACTCACGGGCAGTCTCTGTGTGTGGGCTTGTAGTAGTAAACAGGAACAGCAGCCTCATAAACGGCCTTCATGGTGTCGTTCCCATGCTCAGACATGAACTAAAGACAATAAAACAGCCATTTATTCAACATCAATCAGATCCCTCGTGCCTTTTATTTATTCATTTATCGTTTAACCCCTTAACTGTCACTTGCAACCTAACTTTACTTCACTATATTACCATTAAATCCTAATCTAGTCATGACAAACTATATATCGTTGGAAAGGTCTAAGACTCCTAAATAGATATTTTAGGTCTGTTTTTTTTCTTACAAATTATGAATAAACAGTAATATATGAATTTACGACAAGAGTGCGCCTCAAAAAATCGTCATTACAGGAGTTTCTGACCTGTCACAAAAAGTCAATGCACACACTTTTAATAAACGAAACTTTGGTTTTTAGTGCTAAAAGTTCATAATAAAACATAATTAGTATTTGTCAATAAAAAAAGATACAATTATATGTTAAAAAGTAAGGTAAGAAGTCCTCTAAAAAGTATAATATATTAAATATATATAAATTAGGGCTGTCAAACGATTAATCGCATCCAAAATAAAAGTTTGTGTTTACATAATATACGTGGGTGCATTGTGTATAATTATTTTATATTTTTAAATACACACACATCCATGTATATTTAAGGAAAAAAAATATGTATATATAAAATATTAACATTTATATATAATAAAAAATTATGTATAAATCTATATACTTTATAAAATATTTCTTAAATATATACAAGCATGTGTGTGTATTTATATATACTCAATAATTATACACAGTGCACCCACATATATTATGTAAACACAAACTTTTATTTTGGATGCGATTAATCATTGCCCAGCACTTTTAAAGATAAATAGAAATATGAATTACTAATAAAAATAACAGAAGCACATAAAATTACTCAAACTAAAACGGAAACTGAAAGTGTAAAAACAAATAATTAAATATTATTACAGTATCCTGAAATAACACTGATTTGGGTTATTCTCAGAACAGAGACGTTGAACACCTGAACTTCTGAATCCTCCCAGCGTGCGAGTCGGAGGGATTTGACTTTTCCGATGCTGGGAATATTGCGATGGACTCCGGAGCAGGCCAGGCAGATGAAGACTCCCAAAGAACAAGAGCCCCATTCCGGATCTGAGAGAGAGAGAGAGAGAGAGAGAGAGAGAGAGATATTAATAGATAGAATAGATATGAAAGCACATACACTCTTAGAAGAAATGGTTCTATTTAGAACCAGAAATGGTTCCATCCCCCACTTCATATATGGAACTCCAAAATGGTTCTATATAGAACCATTTTTTTGGTAAAAGGTTCTATTGGCCAAGTATGGTTCTATATAGAACCCAGAGGAACCCTTTTTTAAGAGTGTATAGAACCTTTTAGGGGTTCCAAATACGTAGCGCTGATAGAACCTTTTAAGGTTCTATATAGAACGCTTTCTTCTAAGAATGTAACTGTCATTTGCAGGTTTGGCTGATGCTTTCCCACTGATATCCAGATGAACGGATCATTGTTTTAAAGTCCCCCTGTAGTCAATCATGTTCTCCCTTCAAACTCATCTCTGATCACCAAAATTACATAATTAAATATTTCCTTGAAATGCCTTAAAATATCTTGAATGTAACTCGACACCCTCGCCTCATTTAGTATGCTCGGTTCTATGAGCCCCGCCTCCACTCACTCACTCACTGGTCGTCGATCACCCGTTGATCTGATTGGTTACAAGGTGGTTTGTGACGTCAGAAACACCAAAGCGTGTTTTTGAGACTGTCTTTGGTTCACTGCAGGAAATACTCAGCAATGCTTTTGATTTTCACCACAGGGGGATTTTAATAATAATTTACACTGCTGATTCAGCTCAAACATGATATTTACAACGAAAGAATAAGGAAGAGATACTGAACACTGAATTACATCATCAGGATTCCTGGAAAACAGACGCTTGAGTGAAATAACCAGAGCGATGGAGACCGAGATCACACATGATCTGCTCTTATCATCCGGTCGTGGTTGTGTCTCGCTATACGTGTTACTCGATCTCAGAGCTGCGTTTGAAACTATAGACAACAACATTCTTTTAAATACATTGTTTAAAGCGCTATATAAATCAGTTCAGTTCAGTTCATTATCCCCTAAGGGCAACTTGTCTTGCAGGCAGGTAAACAGACAGGTCACACAACAGGTAAACCACACAAACTACTAATTAAAATACTATTACTCATTCGCCTTACATGATAATAATAGAATAAAGCTGAACTCATGTGCAGAAACATCTCTCTCTAACAAATGCACATTCACACACTCTCTCACAATCACAGAGAGAAACCCACTTCCTATTTCTTAATCTCTCCTCAACTCCACCCACTCTCTCTCTCTCTCTCTCTCTCTCTCTCTCTCTCCCCTTCTCAGTCTGTCTCTCTCTCTCTCCAACTCTATGTCTATGTGTCTCTGCCTTTCCCAGATTCATGTGCTGTAGTCTCAGACACACCTTTACTCTGGGCCGTCTCCACTCCTGTCCAAACACAATCCTGATCTCTATCATCTCTAAACACTAAATCCTTCCCAAATCTGAAAGAAAATGTTCCACACACTGAAACCAAACATATAAAATCTGAAATTTCTCAAATCAAATCCTGCCTTACATGAGAACAAACAGAAGCCCCACAACCATCACTGCTATCCCCCCTTTACAAACACTGCAACAGTCTTTAATCACACAGGTATGTCTGGAAACACACACACGCATGCGCACGAGTCTATTCTTATTTTAAAACGGGTCGATATTCCGCATAGAGTTCATGAACTCTAAATATCACGGATAGCATCGCACACTATAATGTAATATTGTAAAACACTGCCTCAAATGAGTTGCTTAAAGTCCTGTAACGTCGCGCGCGTGCGCGGTGTTTCAGGTGAGCTGTGCGCGCGTGTGTCGCGTTGATCCGCTCGCGCGCAGGTTCGGACATGTCTCGCTCGCGCGCGCTCCGGTCTCCGGTTGCTCGGCTCGGTATAATAGAGTAACTTAAGTAATAAACTCACTGTCCGCGGCGCAGTCCGAGCAGCGCCCGTTCCCCGGCTTCAGGAGGACCTGCCTCAGGCTCCGGGCCGCGCGCTCGTTATCCGTCATCGGTCCGGTGCTGTCTCTCCTCACGACCAGTGTGTGTGTGTGTGTGTGTGTGTGTGTGTGTGCAGGAGGAGGCGCTGGAGGTGTTTCAAACATTCGGAAGTGAAGCAGCAGAGTTTGTCCAGACTTGTTGTTCCGCATCAGAAAAACCAGTGTGTGTGTGTGTGTGTGTGTGTGTGTGTGTGTTTCTGTTTATATTGCATTATGTGGACCAAATGTCCCCACAAGTATAGTAAAACATGTGTGTGCTCCATAGCACCTTCACATCAACTACATCACAAACTCAAACTCTGTAAACTAAACATGTTGTCACAGGATTTGGAGTAAATGGTCACAAAAAAGATTCACTGTGTATTTAAAACATTCTATTCAATGGCATTTCGTTAAAACTTAAACAATAAATCGAACAAAGTATGACAATACAACTAAAAACTCTCAGTAATGAAACATGTATTTCGTATACACTCTCAAAAAAGGTACAAAAGCTGTCACTGGGGCTGTACCTTTTCAAAAGGTAAACTTTTGACCATTTTAGGTGCTAGTATGTACATTTTAGGTGATTATATGTACATTTTAGGTGCTAATATGTACATTTTAGGTGATTATATGTACATTTCATGAGCTAATATGTCCATTTTAGGTGCTAATATATACATTTTAGGTGATTATATGTACATTTTAGGTGCTAATATGTACATTTTAGGTGATTATATGTACATTTCATGAGCTAATATGTCCATTTTAGGTGATTATATGTACATTTCATAAGCTAATATGTCCATTTTAGGTGCTAATATGTACATTTTAGGTGATTATATGTCCATTTTAGGTGCTAATATATACATTTTAGGTGCTAATATGTACATTGTAGGTGATAATATGTACCATTAAGGTCCCACTATGCAGCCTTTGGGTACAAAAGTTTACCTTTTGAAAGGGTACAGCCCCAGTGACAGTTTTTGTACCTTTTTTCTGAGAGTGTGTGTGGAATCATCCTGTAAACTTATAAATCTTAAATCAATTTCATATAATACTGCATTAAAAGTCCCCTATATGTGCATATCAAACCGACTGACGACTGACCCCCTATTCCTCATCAGCAATATTCTCTGTGTACAGTACGCAGCTCGAGCAGAATAATACAGTCGATGAGGAATCAGTCGCTGTAATATCAGTGTGTGTCCACACGAGGGAGCCAAAGCTCTGTCCATCCATGAAAACCGAGGAAAACGGGATTATGGCAGAGTCTTCAAAATTTACCGTCCTTCCGTCATTGAAACGAAACTTTCATACATTTAGATGTAATTTTATATATAGTTATAGTATGTTTATTCAATATAATTTTAAAAAAAGAAACAAACAAAACGAGGGGTCTGTTTTTTTCTGTTTTTTCAATATAAATTCTCGGTATTGCATTGGACTCTACGATCGGCGGAAGTTATCGAGCATCCTTAGAAGAAGACAGTTCATATGTTGTACCAACTATGGTTGTTAATATTATTGTTCAATAAAAAATAAACCGGAAATACCGCCGTGCATAGACAGAGCCCATAGAGGAGAGAAGACCAGCGCAACTTCCCTTCATGACGACTTTAGCGCTGACCACAGTGTGGTGTGACTGTATCACTGTCTCCATGGCAACCCATGATGCCGCCACAATGACCACAAAAAATACAACAAACAAAGAACTAAACGACAGAGTCGAGCTTGCTTTGAGGAAGAGGATTGGATATATTACATGCATGAAGACTGAGCTGATGAACACTGGCGTCTGAAGATCTGTGGCTTCACACACGATTAAACAACTGACATGATCCATTACGGTCCAGAGTTATGACAGGACACTGACCTCGAGTCACACTCCATTAGTGTGTGTTTCAGACCCATCGAGTGTTTCCTTCACGTCCGATGTGCAATACACTCCACAGTCTCTCTCTGTGAGAAAAACAGAAGCAGAAACTCCACAGACTCGACACGCTTTGGACAGAAACTGAAGAGATGAAGAAAGCGCTTGTTCCTCTTCGAGTTCTTGCGGATTTATGTAATCTTTGAGGGTTTGTTAGAGGATGTAAAGCGGTTTCCTTTTAAAAAGCAGGGGGTTGACTGCTTTTTTTCTTTGCATGATTGTGTTTATGGGGTGTAATATAACATGTATTCGTGGTTTTTCTCTTTTAAAAAGTCTTATTTTTCATAAACTTCACCTTTGTCAGCCGCGCTCTCCTCTGTCCTCGAACGAGCGGTTTACTTCCTGATTCTATGAAACCACTCCCTCAGAAAGAGGCAGTGGGCTCCGATTGGTTAGTTTGGGCCGGTGTGTTGTGATTGGCTAAACCGTCGCACACGTTGTCCGGAAGGTTAACGCCCATTACCTTTACGGGCGTCATAGATATATTACACTAGACTTCGCCTTGGGGTTCTAAGCACGCGTCAAAACCGCCGCCATCTTGGAACAGGGGTCTTGTCATAGGAAGTAGCTAGGTAACGCTGCTATCTCTGCCTTTACCTCGAATTTATTGATGGTGGCGGACTTTTGTGCAGCGTATGATGTTCACGGATGAAATCTCAACTAGGAAGAATGTTTTTTTTTGTTTTTTTTTTAAATAAAATAAAAATAAAATTTCTTTCTGGAATCAATGATAAATACATGTCTGACCGTTGGAACAAACAAAAAAAATCAGTCTGTATCAGTATCAGTTTGAGGCAGAATCAGACCGAGAAAGCCACGATGAAGAGACTGAAACAGAACCTCACCACACACGGCTCTTACTAAACATTTCTGAAGGATAATTTGCTACATTTTTTAACTTTATGCACGTTTGTTTAACACAATAGCATCTGACTGACAACAATAGCAACTGACCGGCTACTAATGTTATACTCAAACAGCATTGGCATGTTTACGTTCTTGATCAAATCGAAAATAACGTCATAAAGCATATAAAAATACGTTTAAAACATTAGTATTTAACTACTTATAAAAAAATTCAGGTCCATAATGTTTGTACGCATTTGTCGTAGACACAAAATAGCATAGGCTAACTAGTAGTGGCTATAAAGCCAGCGCTGGCATTTGAAAAAAAATAAATAAAACACAAGGCTACGTCTGGAGTTATACATGCAAATACATTTAAAATAATGAAGTCTTAGCCTATACTTACAGGTTGTGGCCCAACAACTGCTGCCTCTTTTTTGCATTTTCCAGAGGGAGGGTTGATGCAAATGTGTGGGTTAGTGACGTCTAAAACCAGTTGTAGTCCCAATCGAGTCGTTTTTGTAGGCAGTATACTTCCTGATTTTTAAAAGACGATATCTCTGCTTACACTTACACTTAAACTTTCAGCGCTGCAACTTTGCAGATACTGTTAATGCACCATCAGCAACATTACACACTATTTAAAATCAAAAAAGTGAAATTGCAATGAATTCTGACTTTATATCTCGCAATTGCGACTTTATCACGCAATTCTGAATTTATCTCGCAATTCTGAGAAAAAAGTCAGAATTGTGAGATAGTCACAATTTTTTATTTTATTTTTATATTCAGTGGCGGAAACAAGCTTCCATATATATAGGTTGTGGAATCTGAAAACAAGAGTAACATGAGGAAATCATATTGAGGAAAAACGGAGAGAGAGAGGGAGAGAGAGAGAGAGAGAGAGAGAGAGAGAGAGAGAGAGAGAGAGAGGAGAAAAGGCCACAAGCTCCTTCATGAAATCCCCACATCACCCAGAGCTGAACATCCTGACCTTTAGATAATAGAGCTGCACATTTCACTGTAATTCATCATTACTTATCAGCTCAACACACACACACACACACGCTCTCTCCCTCTCTCACACACACTCACAAACACAATTTTAATTTCATGGTGACTTTAGTGTGGTTAGGTGATCAGTGCTCTTCACGTGTCAGTAAAAAGGACCGATTTTTATGTTATTTCAATGATATGAGCACACTATTCAATAATGTTTTTTACTCAATATTAGAGTTTTCATTTTACTAGTTTTCAAGAGCTGTGCTCCGGTGATTTCACCACGGTAAAGCACGCTCTGATCATCAGTTCCTTCAGCTATCTTAGTTCACACACACATATCGTTTTCACTCTCAAAAATATATTCAGTTTCTTCATCTTTATTTTGCAGTGAAATCTGGGTCACGTACCGCAGTAAGAGAGATCACCAGAGACTCCAAACTTTCATACAAGCTTTTCCAAAAGCACTCCAGAAACATCCACCTTCAAACGAGTGCATGTCGACACACTCAAACGAATGAATGTTCAGTGTTTGCATTGATGGTTCTAGAAGAACCTTTAACATCACGGAAGCTTTCCACGGTTCTACTGACATGATGAGAAAATCGTTTTTTTATGATCTGTTCTTTGGGAACCAGAACCCTCTTGGAAAAACCCCTGGAACCTTTATCTTTAAGAGCGTACAGTCTGATATTTATAGGGATTTTATATCTATTTCTAGGGTTTTATATGGAGAAGAGTATTAAAGAAGAGATCCACTGTAAACAAAAAACTTTTTTAACGCAAAAAAAAAAAAAAAAAAAAAAAAAAAAAAAAAACGGCAGCTTTGGTTGCCAGAAATTTAACATCAAGATTTTAGGTTTTACAGACTTAACTTAAATTTACACCAATAACAGTAAAGATGAGAGTCACATGGTCAATATCAGCTCATCACACTCAGCTTTTACACATTATTAGTAATATAGAGAAGCTGCAGTGTCATTCACACACACACACACACACACACACACACTAAACACCATCAGGGTTATGGGTCAGGGGGTGGAGCTGGGTAGGATAAGGGGTGGGGTTATGGATCAGGGGGTGGAGCTGGGTAGGATTAGGGGTGGGGTTATGGATCAGGGGGTGGAGCTGGGTAGGATAAGGGGTGGGGTTATGGGTCAGGGGGTGGAGCTGGGTAGGATTAGGGGTGGGGTTAGGGATCAGGGGGTGGAGCTGGGTAGGATAAGGGGTGGGGTTATGGGTCAGGGGGTGGAGCTGGGTAGGATAAGGGGTGGGGTTATGGTCAGGGGGTGGAGCTGGGTAGGATTAGGGGTGGGGTTATGGGTCAGGGGGTGGAGCTGGGTAGGATAAGGGGTGGGGTTATGGTCAGGGGGTGGAGCTGGGTAGGATAAGGGGTGGGGTTATGGTCAGGGGGTGGAGCTGGGTAGGATAAGGGGTGGGGTTATGGTCAGGGGGTGGAGCTGGGTAGGATAAGGGGTGGGGTTATGGATCAGGGGGTGGAGTTGGGTAGGATTAGGGGTGGGGTTATGGGTCAGGGGGTGGAGCTGGGTAGGATTAGGGGTGGGGTTATGGGTCAGGGGGCGGAGATTGGTAGTTCCCTAGACACACGCCAGTGAGACTAGAGGAAAAAAAATAAAATAAATAAAACAAAACCCCCACACAGCACACACACACACACACACACACACACACACACACACCTTCACAGCTGAAACACACTCCAGACATCAGTGAGAGAGACTGACAGCAAATGAATCTGAAGAATATCCTGGACGAGACAGAGACACATGACCAGTGTGTGTGTGTGTGTGTGTGTGTGTGCAGCTCATACAGACGGACAGGATCTGACAGCTCGACTGAAGCTGATGATGTTCATGTGTAACTGTATTTGTGAACGTCGAATACTAACAGTGACAGCAAGTGAACAGGGGCACACACACACACACACACACACACACACACAGAACCCTCTCCTTGTGCTGACAGTGACAGAAGTGAACAGCGACACACTCTTCAGAGACGCGACAGCGAGAGGAGATCAAACACTCTTTCTCAGGGTTACTCTTTCTTTTATCAGAGACTGGCATGACACGCTCTCAACACACACACACACACACTCACACACACACACGATCTCCGCACGAGACTCACTGAGGCGGAGGAATCTTCATGAGGAACAGATTCACAGAAGCTCAAACCAGTAAATCATCAGTTTCAGTATCAGATACAGTTTGATTCACTTGAACATAATTCAAAATGAACCGTTTTTCTTCTGAAATGTTTCAATTGGATGTTCGTCTGACGCTTTTTAGTTTTTTCTGAATTTCTAAAACACTAAACTCTCACTAAACATTCTCTGAACCAAATTCTCAATAGCCGAAACTAATTTGTTGAATAAATCACTCTTTCTGTAAAACATTAAACAAGTTCAGGTAGTTTGGACACTGTATGCAAAACTCACATACGTTTCTAACTCACTAAAACACACTTCACACTGTGCATTTACACTCACCTGAGGGATTATTAGGAACACATGTTCAATTTAATCTTTTAAACTCTGCGTAACTAAGGAAAACATTTAAAAGTTTCAACATTTATAAATAACACTTTATATAACTCAATATAAACTTTAGCAAAACTATTTTTTTTTTTTACAAAATACATGAGGTTAATTTTCAGCTCACGACAACTGTAATACACTTTTGTGCAAAGAAACGTGTGAACATTCTGCTAAATATCTCATTTAAAGTTCATATTAGCCTGAAAGATTGGCATTCCCTGAAGTGTGCGATGATTATGGCTTTATTATAATGATTAAAGTGTGCTTTATTATAGTGATTATAGTGTTTTATTATAGTGATTATAGTGTGTTTTATGATTATAGTGTGTTATTAAAGTGATTATAGTGTGTTTTATTATAGTGTGTTTTATTATAGTGATTATAGTGTGTTTTATGATTATAGTGTGTTATTAAAGTGATTATAGTGTGTTTTATTATAGTGTGTTTTATTAGTGTGTTTTATTATAGTGATTATAGTGTGTTTTATGATTATAGTGTGTTTTATTATAGTGATTATAGTGTGTTTTATTATAGTGATTATAGTGTGTTTTATTATAGTGATTATAGTGTGTTTTATTATAGTGATTATAGTGTGTTTTATTATAGTGATTATAGTGTGTTTTATTATAGTGATTATAGTGTGTTTTATTATAGTGATTATAGTGTGTTTTATGATTATAGTGTGTTATTAAAGTGATTATAGTGTGTTTTATTATAGTGATTATAGTGTGTTTTATGATTATAGTGTGTTATTAAAGTGATTATAGTGTGTTTTAGGCGTATCCTCCTCAGTCGTCATAGATGCGCATGCGCTAATCACACGCAGTCTCTCATTATCTCCTCGTTCAGGAATGTTGTTCCGCTGATCATAACGCTCCCCTATAAATACAGACGTAAGCATATTAATAATGCATCTCTGCAGTGGTCCTGAACACATCACGGCAGCGAGTAATTAAAGCGCTCTCGGAGCGCAGTGGTAATACAAGTAAATTGACATTTTAAATTGAATCAGGAATCCTTACTGTGAATGTCTGTTGAACTCCAGTTGAGGATTGCAGGAGTTTTTCCGAGCGGAAAGCTGATGTGTCATGACTAGATTCACTCCACTACCGGAACTAGTGCACACTTCATCCTGATGCACAGCGAGTGCACTAAAACTGCAGCGTTATTTCTGACTGATCTAATGAAGAGAAGTCTCATATTAGTCTCATTTTGTATAAAAACTTTTGTATAAAATCAACCCTTCTTCAAGGCAATATTAATAAATAAAAATTACTAATGAAATAGTTATGCATGTTTTTCATTTCGGTACTTACTGTGGCATTGAGGTGAGGTTCTGATCTCCTCAATCCCAGCATGCATCAGTGCTGAAATCCCAGATCTCACAGAGGACTTCCTCTGACGCCTCGTTACTCGAACCCTTCGGTCACGGGAAGTTCTGACAGATCCCAGTGAAGAAGACAGCGATCGACCGACCCAAACTCTGCTGATTGGAAACCCGCGAGTACAGCTGATCTGATCACAGCAGGAGGTTTGGAATAAGGACACTTAGACTGCATGAATTTAAATGCAATCATGGAAATTAATGTGCATCGAGAGTCCTTTACAAACAAATCAGCTGTGCAAATGAGGAACAAAATCAGCAGTGCATAAAACGGACCTTCCCAAAAAATCTTCTCCAAGATTTACAAATGTGTCGTAATCTTCAGATCTGATTTTTCCAATCACTAGAAATAGGCTGCACACCTAATCACAATTAGCATAATCCCGCCCATGAATTACACATACAGGTGTGAAAAAT
Organism: Cyprinella venusta; assembly: GCA_038021265.1. Lineage (NCBI taxonomy): Eukaryota > Metazoa > Chordata > Actinopteri > Cypriniformes > Leuciscidae > Cyprinella > Cyprinella venusta. The sequence continues at coordinate 709,399 of CM075868.1, forward strand.
TTGAATATTTTGCTGATAACTGCCGTATTTAGGCAGTAATTCATGCAAAAACGGCCCAAACCAAGTCCTGACAACATATGCAAGATTATACTTGGCAGAGGGCTGATATTTCTGTAAAATCCTTTTTTTAATTGATTTCATGTAGGGCTGTCAAACGATTAATCGCGATTAATTGCATCCAAAATAAAAGTTTGTGTTTACATAATATATGTGGGCGTAGTGTGTATAATTATTTATTATATATATATATATATATATATATGTATATTTAAGAAAAAAAAAATTAAAAAATATTATTTATATATAAAATATTTATATTTATATATAATATAAATTATATATAAATCTATAAATATATATATATATATATATATAAAATTAAACAGTGCACCCACATATATTATGTAAACACAAACTTTTATTTTGGATGCGATTAATCGTTTGACAGCCCTAATTTTGTGACGATCACCAGGTGGAGTGCCCGAGAAAACCACCAGAGGGCACTCCGCATCAGAACTGTTCACTTATTTCAAGAACTCCGTTTCCCATCATGCACCTCGCTGGACTGATTACGCACACACCTGAACCTCATCGGACTTCCTATATTAACCACACCCATACACTGGTTCAGGGCGAAGTATTGCATTGCCACGGCTGTAATCTCTGAGCGTTATTTTCCCTGTTCCTGGTTTTCTGGTTTTGTACTTTGGACTGTTTTGGATTCTGTGATCGATCTCTGCCTGGCCTGACCTTGGACTGTTACTGGACTTTGTTTATTGCTGCCTGCCCCGAACTCTTGCCTGTGACCTGACTACTCTCTGTGCTGATTCTCTGATAACCCTGTTTTGCTGTTGCCTGATCCGTGCCTGTTTGACGATTCTCAATAAAGCTGCATTTGGATCTAATCTCGTTTACCGCCTCGTAACAGAATACTTCGCCGCTTCAGATCCAGCAGCCGAGAGAGAATCAAGATCCACCATGGACCCACTTATCAGTCTCTTCCGCCTCAGCCAAGGTAATAATTCTATAGAGGAATATGTTGAGGAATTTTGTGAGCTATGCCACGGGGTAGACTTGGACGATTCAGTCTTAAAGGATGCTTTCCGATATGGACTTAAGGATATGCTAAATTATCTCATGCCTGACAATACCCCTCAATGGACTTTATGTCAATATATTGAATTCGCCCTGAGGATTAGTGGCTCATCGTTTACTGTGGGCTTTGAGGAGAAGACCGAGGGGGTGTTGCCAGAGACCGTTCAGCCAGAGACCGTCAGCCCTACCGAGCCTGCGCTCACCGTCAGCCATGCCGAGCCCGCGCTCACCGTCAGCCCTGCCGAGCCCGCGCTCACCGTCAGCCCTGCCGAGCCCGCGCTCACCGTCAGCCCTGCCGAGCCCGCGCTCACCGTCAGCCCTGCCGAGCCCGCGCTCACCGTCAGCCCTGCCGAGCCCGCGCTCCACATTAACTTTAACGAGCCCAAGGTTCACGTCAGTTCAGCCGAGCACACGATTCACGTCAGCCCTGTGAGTGAGTCACCGAGTCCAGTGAGTGAACCATTGCGTCAAGTAAGTGAATCATTGAGTCTGAGTGAACCACTGAGTCCAGTGAATGAACCATTGAATCCTGTGAGTGAATCGTCGAGTCCATTGAGTGAATCATTGAGTCTGAGTGAACCACTGAGTCCAGTGAATGAACCATTGAATCCTGTGAGTGAATCATCAAGTCCAATGAGTGAATCGTCTAGCCCAGTGAGTGTGTCTAACCCTGTGATACGCCGCCGCAGAAGGAGAAAGAGGAATCGTTCGGCTCGCCAGGCTCCGGTGAGCGTACCAGGACTCCTCGTCCTGCCGGTCCTGCCTCTGCGCCTCGCTCTACCGGCCCCGCCTCTGCGCCTCGCCTTACCAGTGCCATTCAAGCTCTGTTCAAGCTGTGCCCTTCAGATCCCTGGGGATTTTCCCAAGTATTTTTTGGGGGGGGGCAGTAGGCACTCTGTGAGGGCCATGAAGGCGTTGCAGACATGGCCACCCAAGGGGACTTCACCGCCGTGGCCGTCTGAGGGGTCTGCACCGCCGTGGTCAGCTGAGGGGTCGTCACCACTGTGGTCTTCTGAGAAGTCTTCATCACCGTGGTCTCCTGAGAGGTCTTCACTGCTGTGGTCTCCTGAAAGGTCTTCTGAGAGGTCTTCATCACCATGGTCTCCTGAGAGGTCTTCACTGCTGTGGCCATCTGAGAGCTCTTCACCGCCGTGGCCGCCTGAGAGGTCTTCACCGCTGTGGCCATCTGAGAGCTCTTCACCGCCGTGGTCGCCTGAGAGGTCTTCACCGCTGTGGCCATCTGAGAGCTCTTCACCGCCGTGGTCGCCTGAGAGGTCTTTACCGCCGTGGACGCTTGTGGGTTCCACAGCTCTGCCCTGGCCATGCCCACAGTCTGCTCCGCCTTGGACGCCCGAGGGTCCGACAGCTCCGCCCTGGCCTTCACCTCGTCCAGCTCCGCCCTGGCCTTCGCCTGCACAGCCAACTCCGCCCTGGTCGTCTGCACAGCCTGCTTCGCCCAGGTCCCCTGCACAGCCTGCTCCGCTCTGGTCGCCTGCTCAGCTTGATACGCTCTGGTCGCCTGCTCCTCGTCTGATCCATGGACCTGGCCCTCCATCCCACCCCCAGATCCGCCTCCGCTCCACCGCCCACCTGGACAGTTTTGTTTGGTTGGTTGGTTTGAGCGTCTGGAAGCCGCTCTTTGGGGTGGGGCTATGTGACGATCACCAGGTGGAGTGCCCGAGAAAACCACCAGAGGGCACTCCGCATCAGAACTGTTCACTTATTTCAAGAACTCCGTTTCCCATCATGCACCTCGCTGGACTGATTACGCACACACCTGAACCTCATCGGACTTCCTATATTAACCACACCCATACACTGGTTCAGGGCGAAGTATTGCATTGCCACGGCTGTAATCTCTGAGCGTTATTTTCCCTGTTCCTGGTTTTCTGGTTTTGTACTTTGGACTGTTTTGGATTCTGTGATCGATCTCTGCCTGGCCTGACCTTGGACTGTTACTGGACTTTGTTTATTGCTGCCTGCCCCGAACTCTTGCCTGTGACCTGACTACTCTCTGTGCTGATTCTCTGATAACCCTGTTTTGCTGTTGCCTGATCCGTGCCTGTTTGACGATTCTCAATAAAGCTGCATTTGGATCTAATCTCGTTTACCGCCTCGTAACAAATTTCATGTAATATTCTAATTTTGAATATGTGGTTTTCATAAGCTGTAAGCCACAATCATCAAAATAATAACAAATTAAGGCTTGAAATATCTCACTTTGCATGTAATATGAGTCTATATAACATATTAGTTTCACCTTTTAAGTTGAATTACTGAAATAAATGAACTTATGGTCAATATTCAGATTTTTCCGAGTTTCACCTGTACATGCTTAAAATCAGACGCACGATTTGCCCCTGTTGGATGATGAAACTTGATGCAAATTGTCAGACCAACTGCGATGCACTTCTCAGAGTTTGTTGAGAAGCAAACCTGAAGATGTTTTCTAGAGGCGGATCAGATCTCATGTTTCTGTCTCCACTATCATTATTCACAGAACATCCAAAAACAAACCCTCGAGTCAATGTTCCTAACGACCATCATCACACGTGTGTAAATCAGCAGCGGCACTAATGATCTGTGGGCGGCTGCTAAACTCAATCCTCCTACATGAGGACGAAGCGAACGACAGCGCTGTTTTCCTCGCTCGCGTCATGCCAGAATCACTGCGCGATCACAACCGAGCTCATCTCCGTTATACGCTTTATTAAAGAGCAACAATCAGCTCGATGAAGCCCCTTTTGTGTCTGGAGCTCATTTTCAAAAATATTGATATTCAAAATATTGTTGGTTTAACTTAAAAAATGAAGTAACCTGGTTGCCTTAAAACTTTAAGTTCATTGAAATTGAAAAATTGAGTTAATACAATGAAGGAGATTGATTTAATAATCAGAAACTCAAAGTATTATGTTATCTGAACCGCATAAATTATCTAAGTTGATTTGACAGAAGAAAAAAACGTTATAACTAGGGCTGTCAAAACGATTAATCGCGATTAATCGCATCCAAAATAAAAGTTTGTGTTTATAATATCACACACTCGTTTATGATGGAGGGGAAAAGAGAAAGATTGTAGAAACTTTGTTTATTACTGATATTTAGTGCTGGTTTTCCAGGAAGTGATGCTTTTGTAGGGGTTGGAAACGCTGCTTTATTCGCACATGTTTTATCTGATATTCCAAGTTAAATTCGCAACATTGGTTGGAAACACAGCTAATGACAACATGGCATGTATTACATCCGAATATTTTTGATTCATACTTCATTTTAAATACTCTCAAAGTACATTTCCTATCAAATGCAGTACTAAGATTTCAGACGTACCTCTTGTCTTGTTCAGTATTTTTGCTCGATTCCCAGTACGAGTATCTAAACGTCCTTCAGAGAATATGTCTTAGTGGGGGGGGAAGTCAATACAAACTAAATTTAGTCAACTTTATGCTTTAAACAAGGCAATTTGCCAATAAATCTCAACAGATGTTCTCTGAAAACACACACACCACCGGCTACGTTTGCATGCAACTTTGTACAGCTCGTTCCCCGCGTCACACGCCAATACGCTATTTCTACGCACATGTGCAGTCCTTTCAGTTTCGGTTTTCGATCCGATCAAGTGTTTACATGATCTCTCGATCGGATTAGGGATCGACATTTCATAGGGATCGAGGTCAGTCAGATCGATTAAGGTGTTTACAGGAAGGCTCAGAGCGATTGAGGCCCCGTTTACACGAGAACACTCGCGGGTGGAAACGTAAAAATATTTTATCGGATGTGCCTTTCGTTTACACGGCGACGGCATTATTGAGGCTCAAAAACGCAAAAAAGTGAAACTACCCTCCAGGGGCCCCATTTACACGAGAACGCTCGCGGGTGAAAACGTAAAAATATTTTATCGGATGTGCCTTTCGTTTACACGGCGACGGCATTATTGAGGCTCGAAAACGCAAACAAATGAAACCACCCTCCAGAGGCCCCGTTTACACGAGAACGCTTGCGGGTGAAAACGTAAAAATATTTTATCGGATGTGCCTTTCGTTTACACGGCGACGACATTTTTGAGGCTCAAAAACGCAAAAAAGTGAAACCACCCTCCAGAGGCCCCGTTTACACGAGAACGCTCGCGGGTGAAAACGTAAAAATAAAAATATTTTATCGGATGTGCCTTTCGTTTACACGGCGACGGCATTATTGAGGCTCGAAAACGCAAACAAATGAAACCACCCTCCAGAGGCCCCGTTTACACGAGAACGCTTGCGGGTGAAAACGTAAAAATATTTTATCGGATGTGCCTTTCGTTTACACGGCGACGACATTTTTGAGGCTCAAAAACGCAAAAAAGTGAAACCACCCTCCAGAGGCCCCGTTTACACGAGAACGCTCGCGGGTGAAAACGTAAAAATAAAAATATTTTATCGGATGTGCGTTTCGTTTACACGGCGACAAAAAAGTGAAACCACCCTCCAGAAGCCCCGTTTACACGAGAACGCTCGCGGATGAAAACGTAAAAATAAAAATATTTTATCGGATGGGCCTTTCGTTTACACGGCGACGGCATTATTGAGGCTCGAAAAGTGAAACCACCCTCCAGAGGCCCCGTTTACACGAGAACGCTCGCGGGTGAAAACGTAAAAATATTTTATCGGATGGGCCTTTCGTTTACACGGCGATGACATTTTTGAGGCTCGAAAACACAAAAAAGTGAAACCACCCTCCAGAATGGAAACCTTAAAAACGCTCCACCGCCGCGTTCCCGTGTAAACGGTAAAAACGCAAAAGTCTGCTTGACAGTGAAGGTTGTACGCAGGCGCGTGGACTTGGTCTTGTCGTAGAATGCACTCCTAGCCGCCTGAAGTGTATACCCCCTTAACGCCCGAATTTATATAGCTGTATATAAAAAAATATTTTATGTGTGTTTTTGCCTTTAAGTAGATGGTAAATAATGTTGAGATTATCAATTTCACTTTTGCACAACAATAAATCGAAATTTTGGTATGTTGCAAATCTGCAACAACGGGCATATTGGTCAATTTGGGGTCAATTTGGTATGTTGCAAATCTGCAACAGCGGGCATAATGGTCAATTTGGAATTTTGCAAATGTTGAAAATGTTCCTGTCCGTGCGTAAACAGGAAATAAGTCCGTCACTTTGCAGTCCCACTAGAAACAAGTGCTTGCCGAAGGTCCTAGGTCCGTAGCGAATATGCACAAACCGGCATTGGGGGAATGCAGACGTTATCTCGGCTGGTTGACTGAGTCAAAGGGGTTTGTTGCATATTTGCGACATTGGGCGTTAAGGGGTTACTACATTGAATTTCACACACTTTTGCGTCTCCATTTGCACGCGGATTTCCCACGTAAAACACTCGTCTAAACGCAGAATAAAAACGCCACTTTTGCGTTTTCTCTTCGGAATCAGTGTAAACATAGCCTGAGCCGTCCATCCCATTACTAACGGATTATTGGGTTGCATTAACGAGGCCAGAGTCTCACTTTTACTGGAACACAAGGCAAAAATGCTGAAGAAGAAAATGGTTTTCGTAACCACAGTACAGAACAATGGCAGTAATTTCGACATGACACAACCGTGGCAGCTTTCCGCGTTTGAATGCGTCACATGCTACACGCCCAGTGTGACCTAGCGTCCGCTACACGCTCCGGCTGGTGGGATAGATAAGTCTGTTTTTGCCTATGAGTTCCTCAGTTGATGTTGCAGAACATTTTACAGTGTCTACTGCATCTCCTCCGAGGCGTCCAGAGTAATGCCCTGAAGAAGAACCGGAGCCGAGTTCTGGCTGGTCCATGATCAGATTTGTGTCACTCAAGAGAAAAGCGGAGACGAGTTCTAGAGCAAAACACGCATTTCATCTGTTCTTACGTCGACTAGAACCCACAGTCTGTCTACACGTCTTGGTCTCGCTCGTCGCGTCAGTCCAGGGGTTGAGTCCGATTAAGCGCCTCCCATCTTTATTCGGGACCGCTAAACTCCCAGTGCTGTTGCACTTCTTGGCCAGCGGCGGCGCTAGAGAGTCGGGCGGGTGCAGAGACGTCAGAGAGAAGCTACTCAAGTTATCCGATAACGGTTCGGGATTAGCAGCCTGACCGGGTCTAACTCCCGATTCCTCATCGGATGGTTCTGTGGGGTCCCGTCGGATCCAGTTAGGGTTTGTGCAGTCACTGTGTCTGCTCCGAGTCCTCTGCCGCCCCCTGGTGGCCTGGAGGTTGAGCGCAATCTGAGGAGCACGAGTGCGTTCTGGAGGGGGAACGTGGGTTCTGCAGATTGAGGGAGGCGAGGAGAACCCCTCCTCTAGTGTGGTCTGCAGACTCCCTATGGAACTGCCCGTGGCCAGCGAGGAGTTACTGCGGGACGTCTGCAGCAAGAAACAACAAAACAGACACTGGAAAGAGAAGCAAACAACCAAAGCAAAGCCGCGGTGCAACGGATCCGTACGGGTCAGCTCCCCAGGGTCCGGCACATATGTCCGGATTTGGTCACTTTTAGATGAGATGTTAGCACCTAAAATGTACATATTAACACCTAAAATGTACATATAAGCACCTAAAATGTACATATTAGCACATGAAATGTACATATTAGAACCTTAAATGTACATATTGGCACCTAAAATGTACATATTAGCACATGAAATGTACATATTAGAACCTTAAATGTACATATTGGGACCTAAAATGTATATATTAGCACCTAAAATGTACATATAAGCACCTAAAATGTAAATATTGGCACCTAAAATGTACATATAAGTACCTAAAATGTACATATTGGCACCTAAAATGGACATATTGGGACCTAAAATGTACATATTAGCACCTAAAATGTAAATATTGGCACCTAAAATGTACATATAAGTACCTAAAATGTACATATTGGGACCTAAAATGTACATATTAACACTTAAAATGTACATATTATCACCTAAAATATACATATTAGCACCTGAAATGTACATATTAGCAACTAAAATGTACTTATTAGCAACTAAAATGTACATATTAACACTTAAAATGGACATATTAGGACCTAAAATATACATATTAGCACATGAAATATACATATTAGCACCAAAAATGTACATATTAACACTTAAAATGGACATATTAGGACCTAAAATGTACATATTACCACCTAAAATTGACATATTAGGACCTAAAATATACATATTAGCAACTGAAATGTACATATTAGTACCTAAAATGTACATATTAACACTTAAAATGGACATATTAGCTCCTGAAATATACATATTAACACCTAAAATTTACTTATGATCACATAAAATGTACATACGTATTAGCTCCTAAAATGGACAAAAGTGTACCTTTTGAAAAGGTACAGCCCCAGTGACAGCTTTTGTACCTTTTTTTCTGAGAGTGTACTGTTAGACTTAGTATTCATCTCTGCTTGTAATTGGTGTATTTGCTCAAAAAACGTAAATGATCCGAACCGTGAATTCTGAGATCCGTTGCACGGCTACAGCAGAGGGATGTGCAAGTAAACGTATAGAACTGGTTGACGTCTGATTGATTTACTCATCCTACAGGGAGCCAAGTGTGCGCCAGTCCACCCGGATATCAGGATTACAAGGAGTCGATAGTGAGCTTTTGAGGAAAAACTAGTCGTTGGATTTGAAAACGTTTTCCAGTGCAGTGCCCTGAAATCTTTAAAAGATATTCTGAGAGTTTGAGCCCATTAGTAGCAAGTCTGACTCTGTCTACCTGAGACCCCTTCATACTTATTTAGGCTTCTGACTGCAAGTCCTGATTATGTTGTTCGTGTGCCGCGTCTCACCTGTGAGCACGTGACCCTGCTGTTGGCCCCCGGGGACCTCAGAGAAGCCCACGAGGCTGGAGAAGCGTGTCTGGAGCCGGGCGGGGCCGCTCCGGTGGCTGGGCTGCCCTGGGGGATGGCGCCGGTGGTGGGGTGGAAGAACTCAGCTGGGAGATGGAAGAGAGGTGAAGACGCCCGGCTGTCTCCGGCACTGACATCTGTCACACACACACACACACACACACTGATCAGACGAACACAACAGCTGTTTGTGATTGTAGGTGGTTGGAAGATGCTTACTAGGGTGCTGGCGTTGCTGAGTGGTTGTCTGGTTTTCTAGATGCTATGGTGTTATGAGTGGTTAGTAGAGTGTTGCTATGGAGATGGTAGGGCGTTCTGGGTGGTTGCAAGGGTGTTTGCTCTAGTTGCAAGACGTTAACTAGGCTGTTGCTATGGTGTTGTTGGTGGTTGCTATGGAGATGGTAGGGTGTTTTGGATGGTTGGAAGGGGGTTTGCTCTGGTTGCAAGATGTAAACTAGGTTGTTGCTATGGTGTTGTAGCTGGTTGCTATGGAGATGGTAGGGTGGTTGCAAGGGTGTTTGCTTTGGTTGCAAGACATTAACTAGGTTGTTGCTATGGTGTTGTAGGTGGTTGCTATGGAGATGGTAGGGTGTTTTGGGTGGTTGGAAGGGTGTTTGCTCTGGTTGCAAGACGTTAACTAGGTTGTTGCTATGGTGTTATGGGTGGTTGCTAGGGTGTTGCTATGGATATGGTAAGTCACTCTGGGTGTTTGCAAAGATGTTTGCTTTGGTTGTAAGAAGTTAACTAGGTTGTTGCTATGGTGTTGTATGTGGTTGCTAGGGTGTTGCTATGGAGATGGTAGGGTGTTTTGGGTGGTTGGAAGGGTGTTTGCTCTGGTTGCAAGACATTAACTAGGTTGTTGCTATGGTGTTATGGGTGGTTGCTAGGGTGTTGCTATGGATATGGTAAGTCACTCTGGGTATTTGCTCTGCTTGCAAGATGTTAACTAGGTTGTTGCTATGGTGTTGTATGTAGTTGCTATGGAGATGGTAGGGTGTTTTGGGTGGTTGGAATGGTGTTTGCTCTGGTTGCAAGACATAAACTAGGCTGTTGCTATGGTGTTGTATGTGGTTGCTATGGAGATGGTAGGGTGTTTTGGGTGGTTGGAAGGGTGTTTGCTCTGGTTGCAAGTCGTTAACTAGGTTGTTGCTATGGTGTTATGGGTGGTTGGTAGGGTGTTGCTATGGATATGGTAAGTCACTCTGGGTGTTTGCAAAGATGTTTGCTTTGGTTGTAAGAAGTTAACTAGGTTGTTGCTATGGTGTTGTAGGTGGTTGCTAGGGTGTTGCTATGGAGATGGTAGGGTGTTTTAGGTGGTTGGAAGGGTGTTTGCTCTGGTTGCAAGACATAAACTAGGCTGTTGCTATGGTGTTGTATGTGGTTGCTATGGAGATGGTAGGGTGTTTTGGGTGGTTGGAAGGGTGTTTGCTCTGGTTGCAAGACGTTAACTAGGTTGTTGCTATGGTGTTATGGGTGGTTGCTAGGGTGTTGCTATGGATATGGTAAGTCACTCTGGGTGTTTGCAAAGATGTTTGCTTTGGTTGTAAGAAGTTAACTACGTTGTTGCTATGGTGTTATGGGTGGTTGCTAGGGTGTTGCTATGGATATGGTAAGTCACTCTGGGTATTTGCTCTGCTTGCAAGATGTTAACTAGGCTGTTGCTATGGTGTTATGCCCGCATCTTGACAGAGAGCTGTGAGAACAGAGAACACACAGACCTCCGGTGTGAGCTGGAGACTGGAGCCGATGACCTCCGACCTCTCGCCTCACTTCCTGTTCCTGTCTTCCTCTTCCTGGGCTGGATCCCTCACTTCTGCTCACAGCCTCTTTCGTGCTCAAGCCCCCGCTGCCCTCTTCCACCTGCGCACACACACACACACACACACACACACACGCACACGTCTTTGGTTGGTGTGTGTCATCACTATTATCATGTGTGACGCTGCATATTAGGCCTGACTGAGATGTGAGAGCTGACGTGGATTTATATTGTGTTCCCCCTATCAAAAACAAACACAAAGGACATAATTTGAGTGCAATCAAACTGAGTGCAGTTTCAAAAAAAAAGCAAAAGCTAATTAATTACTTTTCCACTGGCACACTTGATCAAATTAAAAAGCCTTTCTTTGCATCTATTGTTTATAGCCATGTAAAGAGAGACACGTCCCTTCAGGCCGAGGGGAGACGCTTCTTATCTGTATAGTCATGTTAAAAAAAGGCTTTAGAAGTAAACTATAAATATGGCAAATTTGATAGATTTACAATTAGTGCATTTTGAGTTATTATTATTACTTATACACTACTAGGATTTGAGGTCAGAATGATTTTATTCAACAAGGATGCATTAATGTATCAAAGGAGACAGCACAATAATTTATAATATGACAAAAAAATGTCAAAATATTCATTTATTAACATGGATAATAATCATAACTGTGTCTTGATCATCAGATCCTCATATTAGAGTGATTTCTGAAGGATCATGTGACACTGAAGACTGGAGTAATGATGATAAATTACACTTTACTGTATATTCACATAGAGAACAGATGATTTACACTGGAGTAATTTTACACACACACACACAAACTCTACCACTAAATCTACCTTTATCTAAACATTTGCCATTTTTTGAATTTCAAAAAACACCATTTTAGAATATTTTTTTAAGCAGTTTTGTTTATGCGGACTCATGAGATGACACAAAAGCCGTTCACACACACACACACACACACACACACACACACCTTACAGTCTCTGTCCAGACTGTGGTCCTCCAGGCTGATGTCAGTGAGAGCCGGTGACGAGGATTTATCCGACAGTTGCTCCGACATCAGAGACGTTTGTTCGATCTCCGCCAGCCGGATCTACAACACACACACACACATCACAGCAGGAAGCTGTCAAACACTGATGCATGCAGCGATCAGACCCATCAAATGACCTACTCCACACACACACACACACAGTACGTCCGTCACAGCCAGGATCTGAAACGCTGCATCTGTTCTCGTGACTGTAGATTACACACTTCATGCTTTAATATAAATATTCATCCGTGAATCCTCACGTTTCCACGTTCGTTTCATTTAGAATTACTCTTACATGTAATATATCGAGCCATGATGATTATCTGACGAATCTTTCATCAGCTCATGTTCTGGATGAGAATCAGGAGAATTAAACGATTCTGATTCATTAGCACAGCTAACACTAGAGATGCTAACGTCCATCCATCTAACGCTAGAGAACCGCCGAGATGTGTGTGTGTGTGTGTGTGTGTCAGAGATGTTCACAAGTCATTTTTTAGAAGTTCAAGTCAAGTCTCAAGTCTGAAATTATTAGGCATTTTCTAATTAAATATGTGCGAATTTGCATAGCCTATATTTAAAAAAAAAAACAAAACAACGAAGTCTGAGTAGCCTATTAGGTTTAATTTTTTTTTTTTCATTGTGTTCACATACAGTAATAGATGGGGAAAAATAGATATTTATGGATATCCACTTTTGTTATCCTGTAATCAGATCGCCTTAAATAGATTTTCGCCATGTTTTTAGAAAAACAATGTTATATAAATCAATCTAGGAATAATATATTTACAAATCCATCCGTAATAGTCTTCATAAAAAAACTAGGTACAAGACTGGACAGTTTGGTGTATTAGGTTTGGTATATAGGAGCTACTGAAGAAGTGGAGATTTCAGACTTTGAGTTTGAGAGAAAAGTCATTTGAGAAAACGCAAAACGGGATCTAAAGATTTCCATCAGCCAATGAGATCGCTCATTTAGAGTTAAATCCCCCCTTTTACTTCCGCGATTGGTTGCTGATTAAAAGGAAATGACCATATTTGGAATCCGACGACATTGAACAGGAGAGAGGGAGAGAGAGAGAGAGAGAGAGAGAGAGAGAGAGAGAGAGCGCTTTCTAATGATGACGGTGAAGATCGGGATGATTTCTACAACGCCAACTTTTGTTGAATTTATGAGAAATCTACAGACGCAAAGTCAATGGAGACGGTTGGATTGTTTTCCCCCGCTGTGGGCGTGGCCTAAACACACTCTGTCTCACGCACAGTATGACCAAGGGCGGGGGAAACGCAGCTTATCATACGCTTCCCCAACGTATGCACCAATAAAAGAAAAAGAAATACATTAAAATGAATTTATATCTAAAAAAGCAATAATTGCACGAAAGCCTTTTGGGTCGAGTCTGAAGTCAGCGAGTCGAGTCCCCATCTCTGGTGTGTATCGCGGCTCTGTTTCCTCCATCGGCTCGGCTGATAAAGTTCCTGAATCCCTGAATTAGCGAGTTTATGGGAAGAGTCATGTCCTCACCTCTCCTGATTGGCTCCTGCCGTCTCGTCTGATTGGTGGAGAGCAGTAATGATGAAACACGGATCCGGACAGGTTATCGATCATCTGCATTTCTCCATCCAGAGAATCCTTCATCAGCAGAGACACACTCTCCAGCCACTGGCTCTCCTGTCACACACACACACGAGAATGACATTAATTGTGTGTGTGTGTGTGTGTGTGTGTGTGTGTGTGTGACTGATGTGAATGAGAGCTGAACCTGTGCAGGTGAGCAGAGTGTCCTCTGCTGGAGTGTGTCCGGCGACGTCCTGCGGTGTGTGTGTGTGTGCACGGCAGCCGTGTGTGTGTCCCTCCGGCTCCCCGCCGTCCTCTCGCCTCCACCGGCGCCCGAGACCCGCTCGGCTCGGCCCAGACAGCACAGGCCGGCCTGCAGCTCCAGCTCGATCTCCGCGTCCATCTCCGCGTCCTCCTGCGCCTCCTTGTTGGAGTCGTCCAGGTGCTTCATCAGCACCGCCACCACCACGTTAATCAGCACGAACTGGGCCGTCAGCACGAAGCTCACGAAGTACATGGGCGAGATGATCTGCAGGCTGGAGTTACAGGAGGAGCTGTCGCCCGGCGGGCACTCGCGCAGTGTGTCCTGAAAACACACACACACACACACTTAAATAAAAGTAACAAATAAAAAAGCCGATGCATCTGAAACAGAAACCATGAGGTCAACAGGATTCGGGGCAGAGTGTCTGCTATCAGACCCGAGAGCAGTGTCTGTTCATGTGTGCTGTGTGTGTGTTAACCCTATATACAGTTAGGGTGATATACACGACTTAAAATGTGATATTGTCCGCCCTCTTGCGTTTCGTTCGGTCACACACCACAAGGTGTCACTGTGGCCTCAGAGCTTCAGCACTGCCACTCTGAGCTCGATTGCTCACGTCTGAGTTAAAACACGCCCCCCTCATTAGCATACGGAGAAATAAATGTATAAATAAATGAATGTAGAAATAAATAAATGTGGAAATAAATAAATGTATAAATAAATAAATATGCAAATAAAGAAATGTATAAATAAATAAATGTATAAATAAATGTGGAAATAAAGAAATGTATAAATAAATAAATGTATAAATAAATAAATGTATAAATAAATAAATGTGGAAATAAATGAATGTGGAAATAAATAAATGTAGAAATAAATGAATGTAGAAATAAATAAATGTGGAAATAAATAAATGTATAAATAAATAAATGTATAAATAAATGTGGAAATAAATGAATGTGGAAATAAATAAATGTATAAATAAATAAATGTATAAATAAATAAATGTGGAAATAAATAAATGTATAAATAAATAAATGTATAAATAAATAAATGTGGAAATAAATAAATGTATAAATAAATAAATATGGAAATAAATAAATGTATAAATAAATAAATGTATAAATAAATACATGTAGAAATAAATAAATGTAGAAATAAATAAATGTGGAAATAAATAAATGTAAAAATAAATAAATGTGGAAATAAATAAGTGTATAAATAAATAAATCTATAAATAAATAAATGTGGAAATACATAAATATGGAAATAAATAAATGTGAAAATAAATAAATGTAGAAATAAATAAATGTGAAAATAAATAAATTTAGACATAAAAACAAATACATAAATTAATTTGGAAATAAATAAAAGTGGAAATAAATAAATAAATGAATAAATGTATAAATAAAAAAATTAAAAAATGTGTGAAAAAACACAATTATATATAAATAAGGAAATTAAAGTATACATACTCATTTATTTGTACTTTTTTACACTTATTTGTATATTTATTTATGTATTTATTTATTTATTTTTAATTGAGGCAGCTTTGGCATTCCATGGATTTAACCCTCATCCGTCACTGCACTCTGTAACACACTTCCCTAGCGGGTCTGTATAATATATCTAATATTTATATTTATGTCTAATATTAATTTTGTATAAATATATATATAAAGTCTATACATGCAAATATTTCTTAAATATATACATGCATTGTGTGTTTTCATATATACAAAATAATTATACACACTACACACACATATATTATGTAAACACAAACTTTTATCTTGGATGCGATTAATGGCGATTAATCATTTCACAGCCCTAATTTTTATAACTAGTGGAAAGAAAACAGTGTTTTTTATTGCACACACACCAAACGTGACAGTTTTATTCACATCTGTATTCTGAAGAGTTGTTCAGATATTGCCAATGTTCAGTTTCTGTTCTGAAAATTTATGCAAATAAGTGCATATTTAATGAGCTATTGCCTTATTTGCATATTCAGACATTGCATTTCAGAAAACTTGCAGTAGAATTTTCTTCCTCCAATTTTCAACTGTGGAAATATGGTAATTCCTATTAGTTACATTTTTTACACTATTTATATTTGGTGTCTTGTCTTAATTCGGCAGGATTTATTGTGAAAATGATTCATCATTGCAATCTTGTCAGAAAGCACACACTGGAATCTATCCCTCAGGCACTGTCTGACAAAAGAAAGAGAGGTTATACTTTATCCTCCACTAACTCTGAGTAACCGCAACTCCACGTCAGCGACTCTCATTAAAGCTTGATTCCCACCGCAGACTTTACATTCACAGGTCTAGACTCAAAGAGTTGCAAACAGGTCATATATTGACTATATCTACTGCATAAATATAATCCAGTACCATAAAACCTCCTAAAACACTAAATATTAATCGAGAAAATATATATAGTCCATTAATCTGGCATGTGTGTGTGTGTGTGTGGCTCTACCTTCATGATGCCGTTCCAGTTGTCTCCTGTGGACACCTGGAAGAGAGTGAGGAACGCCATGCCGAAGTTCTCGAAGGTGGCGTGTCGGCTCATGCCTTCACACGGGTAATCCGCGTTACACACTGACACACAGAGAGACACACACAGATACATCATGAGTTATTCACATTTTAGTTTGATTTCATCATTTACACCACACTGTTTACAATTTGGGTTTCTGAGAGCCTCTTCTGCTCAACAAAGCTGTGTTTATTAGATCATAAACACAGTAAAACAGTGTAATATTACTCCAATCATCTGTTCTCTATGTGAATATACAGTAAAGTGTAATTTATTCCTGAGTTTATCATCATTACTCCAGTCTTCCCTTCAGAAATCACTCTAATATGAGGATCTGATGATCAAGACACGGTTATGATTATTATCAGTGTTGAACACAGTTCTGACACATTGTATGTTGTATGTTTTCAGGATTCACTTGATTAATAGAAAGTTCAAATGAACAGCATTTTTGATTTTAGCAGCATTTTGTCACTTTTGATCAATTTAATGTGGAGATGTGAAGTGTTTTACTCTCACCCAGTTCCCCGAACAGCTCGACCCCGAGCGCAGCGTAAATGAAGAACAGCAGAACGAACAGCAAACCCAGATTCCCCACCTGGAGGAAACACACACACACACACACACAGCTGAACACGACAACCACACAGCAGAGATGGTGTGTGCATGTCTTTGAGAGTGTGTGTGTGTGTGTACCTGCGGTAAAGCCTGCACCACAGTATCAAGCAGTGCTCTCATTCCTGTGGCCATCTTCAATAATTTAAGAACTGCAAAAAAGAGACAAAAACATCTCAGAGAAACTGTTGGTGAAGATTTTCTACAATAAAATTATATTTACACCCATTTTTCAGTCCAAATTTCACTCAGAAATTGCAAGTAAATTACAAAGACAGCAAATAACTATAACATAACCTATTACAGTAACATTTGTGTATTTACATAATCAAAATATCTGTTTTACAGAGTAAATTAAATGAAAAATTCATATTTTCGTATTTTTATTTAATTACTGTTATTAATATATTTTTGTATATAAATATTTAAATATATATATATATATAAGTATATAAATATTTATATAAAATGTATACTTTTAATATTTTTTTTAGTTTTTTATTAATTTATTTATTATAAAAGTTACTTAATTTTTTATATATATATATATATATATACACATAAATATATAAAATTATTAATATAAAATATAAAAAATATATTAAATTTATATATATACACATGTATACTTTCTATAATTTTTTTAATAATTTTTTTTATTTATAAATATTATATAATAATATATAATATTTATATATAGTATATATATAATATATTTTATATAATATTTTGTATATAAAATTAATTAATATTAATAAATTACTTAATTATATATATATATATATATATATATATATAATTTATTTATTTAAATATATAAAATTATTAATATAAAATATAAAAAATATATTAATTAAATATAAAAAATATATTGAATTTTTTTAATATTTTTTTTATTATAAGAATTACTTAATTATATATATATATATATATATATATATATACATACATACATACATAAATATATACAATTATTAATATAAAATATAAAAAATATATTAAATTTATATATATATATATATACATACATACATAAATATATACAATTATTAATATAAAATATAAAAATATATTAAATTTATATATATATATATAAATAAATAAATGTATACTTTTTATAATTTTTTTAATTATTGTTTTATTATAAAAATTACCTAATTATATATATATTAATAATTATTATTAATTATTAATTATTTAAATATTTAAATATATAAAATTATTAATATAAAATATAAAAAATACATTAATTAAATATAAAAATATATTACATATAAATATATATTTATATATATTATTAAGTATTTTTTCCTAATAAAGCAAAGAACACATTGTGGTTCAAAGTGTAAATGATTAGAAGAGCATCTGAACGAACACAAAACACATTTAAAGAACAAGGATCCACATAAACAATAGTTTTAGTCTCCAATTAGAGTCCAAATTGCATTTAACACCAAATTTAAAATGAATTTCTACATGTATTTATATGTGCCAATCCCCTTGAGTTCCCGTGTGTGAGTGTGTGTGTCTCACCGCGAGCGATTCGCAGGACTCTCATGATGCGGATGATGGTGGGGTTGATGGGAAGTGAAGCGTTTATCTCGATCTCCTCCAGAACGATCCCCATCACAGACAGCAGAACGATGGCCAGATCCAGCTGGTTCCACCTGAGGAGAGACGGACACGCCCTTCTGTTACCTGTGTGTGTGTGTGTGTGTGTGTGTGTGTGTGTGTGTGGAGAGGGGGTTACCTGTCTTTGAAGAAGCGCCTGATGCCGAACGCCACGAGCTTCAGCGTCGCCTCCACCACAAACGTGGAGCTGAAGAAGTAGTTGCAGTACTGCAGCGCCGTCTCCAGCGACTGAGGGAAACCGGACAGGAGAACAATCACACACACACACACACACACACACACACACACACACACATCCTCACTGAGAGACACACTCTGGAGGATTCAAGGACTTTCCCTCTTACAGCATCTCTTCTCAAGTCACCATCAAACCCAAATTGGCAAATCTTGTTTTTGTGATGTAATTACATTCAAAGTTGGATTTAGATTTGTCGGCTAATATATAGCGGTTATCAAACACAGCTGATTGGCTGCAGTGGGTCATGTGACGGTGCTGCTCACCTGTGGTTGGCTGTAGTGCTCCAGGCTCATGGTGACCACATTGATGCAGATGATGAGGGTGATGAAGAGGTCCAGATAATGACTGGTGCAGAACGAGTGAATCATCAGACGGACGCGGCCGTACGAGGAGTAATACGGCAGACGCTGGGCCTCTGCACACACACACACACACACACACACGTTTATTGTTATTAATATCGTCATATCTCGCAAATCTAACTTTATATTTAAAAATTGAAAGATTTAATCTTGCAAATCTGATTTTTCTCGCAATTGCAATTTATAGATGGATGGATGGATGGATGATGGATGGATGGATGGATGGATGGATGGATAGACTGATGGATGATGGATGGGTGGATGGATGGATAGACTGATGGATGGATGGATGGATGTATAGACTTGATTCATTGATTCATTGACTGATGGACTGATGGACTGATGGACTGATGGAGTGATAGAGTGATAGAGAGAGGGTGTATGAGCTCTTACTGCGCCTCCTCCTGTCGAGCCGCTGCTGCCGCTTCTCCTGCCGCCGCTGGAACTCCTCCACCTCCTGATGCTGACGGCACTTGTGGAAGTTCTCCACCACCACACCCACAAACATGTTCAGCACGAAGAAGCTGACGATCAGCAGGAAGGAGATGAAGTACAGCAGCATCCACGGGCTGTTGTTCTTAACGGGCTGAACAGAGAACACGATCATCTCAATCCTCATCGGATATTACTATATCATCATCATCTAATATCATCAAGGACATCACGAATTACAGTTCACTAAACTCCACTCTCTGAAACAAATTACCAAACGCTGAAACTAATTTGATGAATAAATCACTCTTTCTGTAAAACATTAAACAAGTTCAGGTAGATTACACACTGTTTGCAAATCTCATGCAAAACTCGAAATACGTTTTCACTCACTAAAACGTGTGTGTGTGTGGAGAGAGAGAACTGTGTGTGTGTGTGTGTGTGTGTGTGTGTGTGTGATTACCTGTTGGTCGATCCCGACCGCATCCAGCCCGTGGTACATGATATTTACCCATCCATCTTTAGATGCCAACACAAACAGTGACATCAGAGCCTGAAATGGAAAACCACCGAACAAACAGTCACACACACACACACACACACACACACACACACACACACACACACACACACACACACACACACACACACACACACACACACACACACACACACAGTAGAAAGTCAAGATCAGGCGGATTTCATCTGTAGGATTCAAAATATTATCTTTTATCACACAATCCCATGATGCACTATTAATGATGTCATCAAGTTGTTCTCAACAATCTCAAACCATTTTTATTTTTGCATGAAAATTAATATTAATATTAACATAAAATGTTCAGATAATATTTTAAATTTTAAGATTTATTGTGGAATGATGGAAACTAAAGGAAAAATAAAAACATAAATGAATTCATCATACTGATAATAACTATGATACTAGAACAACACCGCTTCAGATATGGCCGTTCGGCTTAAAACTCTATTTTTGGAGAATATTTAGTAAAGTCTATGGACTTCAGGAATCACGAAGAGACGGATGGGACCCTCACCTGGCCCAGGTTGTCGAAGTTGTACTTGTGATGAACCCAGCGGTAATTCATAGACAGACAGTCGGATTTATTGGTGACGTTCTTCACATCCAAACCCACACAGTAAAAGAACTTCCCTTTGAAGAGCTGTTCACACACACACACACACACAGAGAGAGAGAGAGAGATCAGCGTCTGATGGAGCAGGGCGAGAGATCGGCGATGACTGAGTGAGAGTGAGATTAACCTGAACTCCCAGAATGCCGAAGATGATGAAGAAAGCGCAACAGATCAAGACGATGTTTCCGATGGGCTTCAGCGACGTGATCAGGGTCTCCACCACCAGCTTCAGTCCTGGAGCGCGACTGATCACCCTGAGGAACCATGAAGAACACAGTCAGAACCACACAGAAACACACAGAACCACAGAGAACTGGACAGAACTGTACAGAACCACACAGAACTGCTGTAAAGAAAGCGTGTGTCGTGGTGGTGACCTGAGCGGGCGTAATGTCCTCAGCAGTCGCAGCACTCGCAGCACGCCCAGGATCTTCGCTCCGCCCGCCATCGACACCACGATGTCAATCAGAGACACGAAGACGAGAAAACCGTCCAGAACGTTCCAGCTGCTGCGCAGATACGCTCGATCGCCCAGATACAGGCCCTTAGACACCACCTGAGAGAGAGAGAGAGACTCACAGGGTTAAATCAACCTCGTACAGTTTTAATGATTGATTAAAGACAACGGAAAGACAAGTTAGAGATTCTCTTTTAAAACTTCATACAGTGGTGTGAATAAGTGTTGGCCCCCATGCTAAAGTTGCCTAAAAAGAGGAATAAAAAATCATCTTTTGGATATTGATCTTAATGCCTTAATTAGAAAAATGAGGAAAACTCCAACCTTTAAGGACACCAATTTTCTTTGTGAATGAATAATGTATCATAAATAAATAAATGTTTTTCCTTAAAATACAGGGTGCATAAGTCATTGCCCCCCTATGTTAAATTCCCATAGAGTCAGGCAGATTTTTATTTTTAAAAGCCAGTTATTTCATGGATCCAGGATAATATGCATCCTGATAAAGTTCCCTTGGCCTTTGGAATTAAAATATCCCCACATCATCACACACCGTTGACCACACCTAGAGATTGGGATGGGGTACTTTCCATAAGATCATCTTTCAATGCAAATCAAACCAGCTATTAGGCTAACTGAAGTAAAACCATCCCAATCTCTAGGTGTGGTGGAAGTGTGTGATGATGTGGGGATATTTTTGTCCAAAAAAGGTGGAGTATCCCTTTAACTGCCCATTTGTATCTATATGAGCAGAGTAAGATTTTTACGCTACTATTTGAACACAGAAGTGTCTCCGTTTCAGGCGTTCAGGATAGAAACACACACATGAAGTGCTCAGAGCAGACGTTACCTTGACTGTCATCTCGGCCACAAAGATGGCAGTGAAAACATAGTTGGAGATGGTGAGGAAGACTCGCTCCTGATGGGAGAGAGAGAGAGAGAGAGAGTGAGGCAGTGCGAGGTAATGATACAGCGGCACCAGAAATGTCAAGCTCAGAATGAGATGTGAGACTTCTACATTACAGGGGTAAAATATCCTGTGATTATTACGCTTGAAATGTCACACGAGTCCTGCTGGAGTTCAGATTTAACACAGCCGAGCCTCTACAGTCATGACACGGACACACAACTAAACCGGTCTAATACACTGATTTACAGAGTTAATTCCTGAGAAATACTGCAAAATATCTTTTAAGCATTTGTTTGATTTCAGTCTTATTTGTACCCAGTTAAGACATATTAGGAAACAATATTGTTTTACATAGTTAATGTTCAATCAGATCTATATTAAGCCCCCCTGTGATGTAAATCCAGCGTTTAATGTTGTTTATGTGTGTGTGTGGTGTGTTTAATCCGCTTTAACACACACCGTGTGTAAGTTGATAAGTGGACTGAGTATTTCCTGCAGTGAACCAAAGACAGTCTCAAATAGTGTTGGGTAAGTTACTCTAAAAAAGTGATTAATTACTAGTTACTAATTACCTATTCAACAGTGTAATTAGATTACTGTACTGATTACTCTCTCTAAAAAGTATTTAATTACTTTTAATTACTTTCAAAATCCCATATCAATCTCAACCAGCTGAATAACACAAGGATAGACATGAATCTCTTTTAATTCTTTCAAATAAATACTATAAAATTGCATGAATTATCCTTAAACTGACCAAGGTGGAGAAGGTTACATTATAAAACATACTTTTAAACATCAGACAATATATTATGATGTTAAACCCACTATTGTTTTATGTCTGACCTCATGACATTTCACACTTTTTTCATCCATATTTTACAATAATTCATACGAATTTGTGCGAGTGCGGTCGTACGATTTAGACACCTCATAAAATGCGTACGAATCGCTGTGAGATCGGATTGATCCATACACAGTATTTACCTCAATTACATCAGAAGTAACTAATTAAATTACAGATAAATGAAGAGTAATCCCTTACTTTACATTTTCAAGGGAAAAGTAATTAAATTACAGTAACTACGTGAGATCATCAACCAGTGGATCTCTGAGTGGAGGCGGGGCTCATATGCATATTCATAGTGCTGCGCATACTAAATGAGGCGAGGGTGTCGAGTTACATTCAAGATATTAAGACATGAAGAATATTTTTTCAAGGAAAAAACATTTAAATATGTCATTTTGGTGAGCAAAGATGAATTTACAGGTGGACTCTAAATGTTTAAATGTTGATGATAATAATAATAATGTTGATAATCTTTCAAGCCCGCCATTTTACTGTCAGTTCCCATCATTATGAATGGAAATACATGCATCGATCTGCTTCTAGTTCAGGCATTTCGTATTGCTTTACATACTTAATACACATAGAATCTGTGAAATGCTTATAGATTATTAAATGTTGAACTTTTGTAGAACAAAGATGTTTTCAAACATTGATTTCCAATTAAAAGGAATATATTATATATTGTAAACCGATCTCTGCGGTGAAGCTCCAGCTCACATGACAGGGGTTTATTTTCTTCTTTTTTTGTGACAGTGTTCATGCGGAGCTGCTAATCAGTGTGTCACTACGGCGAGACGAGTCGCGCTGACTCAAGCTGTGAGCCGTGTGTGTGTGTGTGTGTGTGTGTGAACATGAGTGATGAAACGTACCAGACTGCCCTGGTGGATTCTGGGTCTCTCCAGAGCCACTGTGATGCAGTTGAGGAAGATGAAAGCAAGAACCACATAGTCAAAGAGCTTATGAGCGATGATGGTCTGACACATCAGACGAAACCTGCAGAGAGAGAGAGAGAGAAGCTTGACAGATCAAGTCGCCAAATCAAGGGTCATTTGGGCTGTAAATGTATAATTTATTTTTTATTTCCATGTCATGTCAGTTAGTTTCCTATGGGGTTATAATTGTTCCATTTTCCCAAATAAATAGATTGAGATTGACAAATAAATGTTAAAAGTTTCACAAAAATTAATAAAATTCACAAAAAAATAAATGACATCTGCAAATAAAAAAAATATACAAATGTGTTTTATTTCACAAACACTGCTCTGTCTTGATGCTAAAAATGTTTCAAAATCCACACATGCAGACAAATCCACAAATAAGTGGACTCCACCCACTTTCTACTTCAGCCAATCAGATAACAGCCACGTGTGCTGACCAATCACAGCACTCTCTCACTGTATCCAGTAGCGATTTGCTTAACAATCAGGGGCGGTCTAGCCCTGAAATCACTTCGCTCATTCTTCTGCTTTGGCTCAAATAGCAAGAATAAGGCCCATTAAATTGGTAAAGTAAAAGATCTTTAAAATGTGGACTTTGTTAGAGCATTAGTTTGCTCATCAAGCCAAACCATGATCTATGTTATTGGAACAACACATTATGGAAATGTCACTTTACTCATTAATTATCAAATGAATGGAAGTGATTCACAAATGAATGCCAGGCAGAGTAGTGTTAGTGACAAAACACATTTGTAATTCTTTTTTTTTTTTTTCTTTTTTTTGCAAATCTCATTTAATTTATTTGTGAAATTTGTGAAATTCTTTACATTCATTTGTGCATCAAAATCTATTTATTTGTGAATCTGACTATTTTTTCTGAATCTCTTTGCATTTATTTGTGAAACTCATTGGAATAATGCAACAATTCTAAGCCCATATTGATCCCTCCTCGGCTCTGATCTGCTCGTACGAGCGTTAATCTGCACACATGCTGTGAGTCACTCACCGTGTCAGTGTGTGTGTGTGTGTGTGTGTGTGTGAGATCAGTCATGAGCCGCAGCAGGAGTTGAGCTCCAGCGCAGTGAAGGACATGCGAGACTCTTCCGACTCGAGTCAGATCTGAGGCCTTGTCCAAACTAATACGGTTTCATGCCTTCTGTTCACACTGAGACGCCGTTATATTCATGAAAACAGGGTCTTAGTGTTTTCAGGCGTTTTCCAGAAGTTTCTCATCCACACTGATGAGGCCCCGTTTACACGAGAACGCTCGCGGGTGAAAACGAAAATTTTTTTTTTACCTTTTTACTAAAAAAATACTAAAAAAAATTTTTTTGCTAAAAATATTTTATCGGATGTGCGTTTCGTTTCCACGGCGACGGCGTTTTGAGGCTCAAAAACGCAAAAAAGTGAAACCACCCTCCAGAGTGGAAATCTTAAAACGCTCCACCGCCGCGTTCCCGTGTAAACGGTAAAAACGCAAAAGTCTGCTTGACGGTGAAGGTTGTACGCAGGCGCGTGGACTTGGTGTTGTTGTAGTGTGCACTCCTAGCCGCCTGAAGTGTATACTACATTGAATTTCACACACTTTTGCGTCTCCATTTGCACGCGGATTTCCCACACAAAACGCTCGTCTAAACACAGAATAAAAACGCCACTTTTGCGTTTTCTCTTCAGAATGGTTTCCGTGTAAACATAGCCTCAGACGTCGGGAAACTCCTGAAAACGCGAGTGTGGACGGAGAGCACTTTACGCCGTTTTCAAACGTATGCGGATTAACGTAGACGACGCTTCAGCAGAGCTGGTGTTTTACAGTGACGTCTGAAACCTGTTTTAGACACGACACACAGATAATGACTACATTCACTAGTTCAGATCAAGAATCGCACTGATTTAGAAAACATCAGGGGTGTAAAATCCAAAAACTAGGGCTGTCAAACGATTAATCGCGTCCAAAATAAAGTGTGTGTTTACATAATATATGTGGGTGCACTGTGTATAATTATTTTGTATATATATAAATACACACACATGCATGTATATTTAAGAAAAAAATAGTATTTATATATAAAATGTTTATCTTTGTATATAAATCTATATACAGTATGTACATGAAAATATTTCTTAAATATTTGCAAGCATGTGTGTGTATTTATATATATACAAAATAATTATACACAGTGCAAACACATATATTATGAACACACAAACCTTTATTTTGGATGTGAATAATCGCGATTAATCATTTCACAGCCCTACCAAAAACCAAACATTTTACTCCGTTACAAGTAATCTGATCAGATCTGCGAGTCTGTGTCTGAAAGGACTAGTACCGGCGTCTTAAAAATCGTATTAGGATCAATAAAATACTATTTATTTCTAAATAACTGAGAATGATTTAAGACATGTGTGTTTAAGTCAAGTATGATTTATGAGTATTCAGTTTTACGGATTTGGACAGAATGATCTTTCAGGAAATACGTACTTGTTATGGGGGGAAAATAAGTAAATGGACCAATCCTCCCTCTTCTCACACCAGTCTGGGCGATAAACCTCCATCATCTTCTGGATACGGAAACACAGGCTCTGCGTATCACACACACACACACACACAAGACTCTTGAAGGTAACTCTTTCCAATTAACTTTGAATAACATTTCAATTTCCCTGGGAGACATTTCCACTAAAGGAGTAATATGTGAGGATTAATAGATCCGTGTGACGTCCACGTTCATGCGATCGGACAGTCGCGGTGCCCAGAGGAGTTGGGCTATTGTGTTTGCTGTCACTGCTCATAATGAGCTCCTCCGTGTTGTTTATTCTCCACATCAGCCGCCGCTGGAGTTCACTGACGAGACGTTTATTAAAAGCCGAAATGAGCCGAGTTTCTCCTCGGTCCTCTGTCAGACGGGATGATTCCCGCTCTTCTAATGACACGCTCACACTGACGCTCAAAGCGTTTTTAAATCACTTCACTGAAAGGAAGGCCTCGCTCCAGAACTTTCAATGCTGTGAGCGTCCGGCTCTGAGAGAATATCAGGACTTTATTCTCTTTCTCTGCTTCTCAGGGACAAGCGTCTGAATTTAGCATTATGGATTCAAGTGCATCCCTCCATCTATCAGTCTATCCTTTCATCCATCCATCCACTCATCAGTCTATCCTTTCGTTCATTCATTACTCCATCTATCAGTCTATCCATACAACCACCTATCCATCTACCATCTACCTAAACTATCTATCCACCTATACACCCATCCACCCATCCATCCATCTAGCCTTCCATCTACCATCTACCTAACCTATGTATCCATCCATCCATCCATCCATCCATCCATCCATCCATCTACCTAACCTAACTATCCATCCACCTACCCATCTACCTATCCATCCATCCATCCACCTACCAATCACCCTAACCTATCCATCCATCCATCCATCCATCCATCCATCAATCCATCCATCCATCCATCCATCCATCCATCCATCCATCCATCCATCAATCTACCTATCAACATAACCCATCTATCCATCCATTAATCCATTCACATATCCATCTACCTATTCACCTAACCTATCTATTCATACATCAATACACCTATATATCCATCTTTCCATCCATCCATCTATCCAACCATCTGTCTGTTTGTCAATCCCTCCGTTTTCCCGTTAATCCCTCTACCTATCCATCCAGCCATCCATCCACCCACCTATCCATTCATCTGTCAATCCATCACCCTATCCATGCCTATCTATCCATCCCTCCATCTATCAGTCTATCTTTTCATCTGTTAGTTTCCAGTCTTCCAATTTATCTATTAACCAATCAACCCATCCATCTACCAATTCATCATCCATCCATCTATCAATTCATCTGTCGATCTACCAATCTAGGTATCAGTCCATCCATCCATACATCCATCCATCCATCCATCCATCCATCCATCCATCTATCCATCCATCCATCCATCAATCAATCTATATATCTGACCATCTACTCATCTTTCAGTTTATCCATCTATACAGATCTATAATCGGTCAATCTTTCTATATATCTCTTTTAATTTATCTATCTGATTATCTATGTATATATCCGTTTATACACCTATCTATCCATCTGTATATCTGTCAGCCCATCAGTCCCTGACTATTCATTCATCTGTCTGTCAATGCATCTACCTATCCATCCATCCACCCATCCATCCATCTATCTATCAATCCATCTGTCTTTTCCATCCATCTACCTTATCATCCATCCATCTATCAGTCCATCTTTCTGTCAATCCATCTACCTATCCATCCACCCATCCATCCACTCATCCTCCATCCATCCGTCCACACATCTACACTCACATAGTCAGTGTCTTCCTCCAGGTTGTTCTTGTCCTTGCGTGCGTTGAGCTGTGGATAAACCTCTCCCAGCAGTGGCCCCTGAGGGCCAGGGGTCTTCCCATTACAGTCCTGGTGTTCGGCTGACTCGCTCTTCATCCGGGCCAGGGGGGGGCGCATCAGGACCTCGCTCTTCATCCGGGCCAGGGGGGGGCGCATCAGGACCTCGCTCTTCATTCGGGCCAGTGGGGGGCGGTGCAGGACCTCGGGCAGCTCGACCGAGAGAGAGAGAGAGAGACGGGCCCGGCGGGACAGGGGGGGTGGGGGGGGCAGGAGGGACTCATGCTCCGCGGGGTGAGAGTGAACACTGCGCACACGCAAACTGCCCCCAATGCCCCCCCCGGCCCTCGGGCCTCCGCTGTTCCAGCTGCACCGGCGGCTCCAGGACGGGTGAGCGGGAGGACGCCCCCAGTTGTGGTACTGGGAACTGCGGCTGTGTCGCTACAGAGAGAGGAAGAAATATCCCATAATTCATATTCAATAAGAATATTCCACCTATTTATCTATCCATCCATCCATCGGTCTATCTATCTATCTATCTATCTATCTATCTATCTATCTATCTATCTATCTATCTATCTATCTATCTATCTATCTATCTATCTATCTATCCATCCATCCATCCATCCATCCATCAATCTATCCATCATCCATCCATCCATCCATCCATCCATCCATCCATCCATCCATCCATCCATCTATCTATCTATCTATCTATCTATCTATCTATCTATCTATCTATCTATCTATCTATCTATCTATCCATCCATCCATCCATCCATATATCATCCATCCATCATCCATCCATCCATCCATCCATCCATCCATCATCCATCCATCCATCCATCCATCCATCCATCCATCCATCCATCCATCATCCATCCATCCATCCATCCATCCATCCATCCATCCATCTATCTATCTATCTATCTATCTATCTATCTATCTATCTATCTATCTATCTATCTATCCATCCATCCATCCATCCATCCATCAATCTATCCATCATCCATCCATCCATCCATCCATCCATCCATCCATCCATCCATCCATCCATCTATCTATCTATCTATCTATCTATCTATCTATCTATCTATCTATCTATCTATCTATCTATCTATCCATCCATCCATCCATATATCATCCATCCATCATCCATCCATCCATCCATCCATCCATCCATCATCCATCCATCATCCATCCATCCATCCATCCATCCATCCATCCATCCATCCATCCATCCATCCATCCATCCATCCAAATATCATCCATCCATCATCCATCCATCCATCCATCCATCCATCCATCCATCATCCATCCATCCATCCATCCATCCATCCATCCATCCATCCATCTATCTATCTATCTATCTATCTATCTATCCATATATCATCCATCCATCATCCATCCATCCATCCATCCATCCATCCATCCATCCATCCATCCATCCATCCATCCATCCATCCATCCAAATATCATCCATCCATCATCCATCCATCCATCCATCTATCCATCCATCCATCCATCCATCCATCCATCATCCATCCATCCATCCATCCATCCATCCATCCATCCATCCATCCATCCATATATCATCCATCCATCCATCCATCCATCCATCCATCCATCTATCTATGTGAACCGCAGCTGTGGTTCAACAGAGAAAAGGAAATATAAAGAAACATTTGACTCCTAACGACACGAGCTGTTTAAACACTGAAGATGAGTTAACTTTAAGCAGTCGTGTGTGTGTGTGTGTGTGTGTGTGTGTGGTAATTGCCGTGGATGTGTTTCTGATCTTGCTGACTGCATTCGCTCATTTTTAGCAGCATGAGCGGTAAAAGCAGTTGCCATAGAAACTTGTGTTCTCCGCCGCTAATCTCCAATGTTGACCTCACACACCGTCCGGCTCGCGCGTCAGGTGACGGAGCATCAGCGTTCCGACAGAGTTTTCCGACATCATCCAGATGAGTGACTCGGGTAGAGTGAAACACACACACACACACATCTGTATGATTTTCGGCCTGTGTTTTTTACAGTATTCAGCAGCAAATTGCGATAAATTCTTTCCCACCACAATCTCCTGACGGCACGTGACTTCAGGAACAACAGCTCAACACACTATATTTAACCCTCGTCTCTCTCCCTCGATACACACGGCTGCCTCAATTAAAAGAGGGGTTGCTATGGAAACCCCAAAAGCCTTGGCTGAGCGTCCGACGCACATTATCAAGAGAATTTTAGTCTCTCGCAAACATACACACACACACACACACACAGATGAGTCTCTGCTTGAGGGATTCTCTAATAACGTTTATCTGCACTAATGTTTCCTTGACTCATAACACACACACACACACACACACACACTGAATGACTGACTAGAGATGAGGATCTCCTGCTCAGGCAGATGGTCCTCCTCCGGTGGTTCTCCTCAGAGAAGCTGCTCCTGGTCTTCTCCTCGGCCAGCGGCTCCAGATCCAGATGCCCGTTCGCAGTGAGAGAGGGAGGCTTTTCTGGAGGAGAGAAACAGGTGTCTACTAATGTCTCTCGCCCTTTACAGCCACAAGATTCACCAATAGCGTCACTGACTGAGTGTGTGTGTGTGTGTGTGATGTTTCCTGGAGACAAAAATATTTTCTGAAAACATCAAACTGCAATCGGACTGGCTTTCATTTCCAGTAACTAGTGTGCACAGGTTTATATTTGGTTTAATATTGAGTTTGATCGTACCGGATAACGTGAGTGAGTCTTTGTGCTGTTCGCTTCCTTTAGCAGATGATCCCTCCTCATCATCATCTTCGTCGTCAGAGAACGAGTGATTGGCATCGCCCTGAAAGACAGACATATTTCAGATTAGGACGATTTTATTCCCACAGTCCCAAAGCCTTCTCTGAAGCACCTAATGCTCATCCACGACCTGTCGGAAAATACACACACACTCACATACACACACACACAGACACAGACACTGTGTGCAGTTCAAGGACTCAGAGTCCTGAATCAGGGAGTGTAAGGTGTGTGTGTGACTGACCTCGGCCTGAAAGCCCTCCACCAGAATGGCCACCAGGAGGTTGAACAGCACATAGTTCCCGAACGTCATCAGAGCCACGAAATACAGAGCGGCCAGAGGAGACGTGGAGGCCATGCCGTTATACAGCACCACATTCCAGTCCTCCTGGGTCAGGATCTACACACACACACGAGAGGAGAGATTCATGTCTCTGTGTGTGGGCATAAGTGCGTCAGTGAGTGAGTGAGTGAGTGAGTGAATGAGTGAGTGAGTGAGTGAGTGAGTGAGTGAGTGAGTGAGTGAGTGGATGAATGCATGAGTGAGTGAGTGAGTGAGTGAGTGAGTGAATGCATGAGTGAGTGAGTGAGTGAGTGAGTGAGTGAGTGAGTGAGTGAGTGAGTGAGTGAGTGAGTGAGTGAGTGGATGAATGCATGAGTGAGTGAGTGAGTGAGTGAGTGAATGCATGAGTGAGTGAGTGAGTGAGTGAGTGAGTGAGTGAGTGAGTGAGTGAGTGAGTGTGTGAGTGAGTGAATGAATGCATGAGTGAGTGAGTGCATGAGTGAGTGCATGAGTGAGTGAGTGAGTGAATGAGATAGTGAGTGAGTGAGTGAGTGAGTGAGTGAGTGAGTGAGTGAGTGAATGAATGCATGAGTGAGTCAGTGAGTGAATGCATGAGTGAGTGAGTGAGTGAGTGCATGAGTGAGTGAGTGAGTGAGTGCATGAGTGAGTGAGTGAGTGAGTGAGTGAGTGAGTGAGTGAGTGAGTGAGTGAGTGAGTGAGTGAGTGAGTGAGTGAGTGAATGAATGCATGAGTGAGTGAGTGAGTGAGTGAGTGAGTGAGTGAGTGTGTGAGTGAGTGAGTGAATGAGTGAGTGAGTGAGTGAATGAGATAGTGAGTGAGTGAGTGAGTGAGTGAGTGAGTGAGTGAGTGAGTGAGTGAATGAATGCATGAGTGAGTCAGTGAGTGAATGCATGAGTGAGTGAGTGAGTGAGTGAGTGAGTGAGTGCATGAGTGAGTGAGTGAGTGAGTGAGTGAATGCATGAGTGAGTGAGTGAGTGAGTGAATGCATGAGTGAGTGAGTGAGTGAATGAGTGAGTGAGTGAGTGAGTGAGATAGTGAGTGAATGAGTGAGTGAGTGAGTGGATGAATGCATGAGTGAATGCATGAGTGAGTGCATGAGTGAGATAGTGAGTGAGTGAGTGTTACTACTATCTCTCTCTCTCTCTCTACCTGAAACACAGTGACGATCGCCCACAACAGAGAGTCAAAGTTCTTCCGGTCCGGGACTGTGTCTCCAGTGTCGGTCTTCAGACTGAACTTACAGCCGAATATATGCATTCCCAGAATACTAGAGAGAGAGAGAGATACAAAAATCCTTTATGTTACTAGAAAGACTGATTTCAGATCAGTCCCTCGACTGCAAAAATTGATGTTCTTCCTCACTGTTTCTCTCCTGTTCTCCAGCACAAGAATCCAAACATTCAAATATCAAGATACATTTACTGAAGAAAAATAACTGAAGATATTTACATGACCAGACAAACCTCTTCACTCTCGTTTACTTGCAAATTCTTTCATTATTCTGATTATTCGCTAAAAATGATGGCTATTTTGACCGCATTATTCACAGATGCACAGATACACAAATGAGTGTGAACGGACACCGCTTTAATCTCTTTTTTTCGCTTGCGTGTCTAAAGTGTCTTCATTCAATGATTTCCTCCATCGATACACTGCATTATATTCATGTCATGCAATGTTGTCAACATGAACTCTTCATGACCCCTAAAATCTGATGCTGATGCATCATCCAGTCAATATTGCCTAAATCTTTTAAATCTTATTATGAGGTGCATGTACACACAGTCAAGGATGTCTCTTCAGTTGCATGTGTCAAAATGCCCTTGAAGAGGGAAACACACACACACACACACACACACACACAGATCCACGTTTTTGAAGTTCACACGGAGATTATCACGTTTTTCAAAAATGTTCATATCTTGCACTTCGGATCCTGCTTTAAAGTTTGCGTTCTGTATAACTAAGGGTTAGACACACACACACACACCTGAAGATGAAGATGAAGAGCATGAGGAGCATGCAGAACGTGGCCACGTTGTCCATAGTCTTCATCAGAACCACCAGCTGTCTGCGCAGCGCCGGCATGAAGCGAACCAGCTTTAACACACGCAGCAACCGGAACGTCCTCAGCACCGACAGACCTCCGTCAGACTGACCCACGATCTCACACACACTGCACACACACACACACACAGAGAGAGAGAGAGATGGAAGTAATGGTGATGCTCGTGTTTTGGTTCAAGCTCTGCAACTAAAAACAGAATTATCTTTCCTTGTTGATGCAAACAAAGACTGAAAGATGAGTTGAAGTCGGTACGATTTATTTTAACGAAATTTAATAAAAAATTAACGACAGTAAATATATGCATCATGTCTATCTGTGTTTCAAATAAATGCTGTTCTTTTCATCAAAGGATCCAAACGTACGACCAAATTATGAAGCAACGCGACGGTTTTAAAGCTTTTCCACAGCCCGTAAGCTTGACGTGTTCATCTGTACCTGATGATGACGATGATCCCGTCGAAGATGTTGTAGGGATTGCGCAGGTATTGAAAGCCACCGAACGCCGTGAGCTTCAGGATCATCTCCAGAGCAAACATACTGGTGAAGACGATGTTACAGATCTCCAGGACATTAGTGAGCTCGTCTGGCTGGACACACACACACACACACACACACACACAGAGAGAGAGAACAAGAGCATGAAACACACCATTAACTGAAGTAATGAACAGAACAATGAAGAGACAGAGAGATTCTCATCATTTAGCTTACATCATAATGTACATCCAACCGGTCGTTATCTCAGAATAAACCCGACAGGGAGATCAGGATCAAGTCTTCATCAGCCTGAAGAGGTTTATTCTGAGTCACACACACACACATACACACACACACACACACACACACTGCTGAAGGGGTTTATTCTGAGATAACAACCGGCTGGATGTACATTATCCGTTTATTACACGTGCTCTTGTCACATCAGTAAATAATTCAAAATATTTTATTATCTCTTTAACCCTAAACCCGTATTCTGGACAAATGTGGGCAAAATAGTTTTGATTTATTTTTAAAAAATACTTCCCTTGATCTGAGCGGTACAAGACTTGGCTACTTCTCCTAAGTTTGCCTCCTGAACACACACATTTTTTTTTTTTGGACTCAATTCTACAATGTTAAGTGGGTGAAAAATAAAAACTCCTTAATCTTGTATTTGGGTCAAAAATGGGCACCCATAGAAATGAATGGGAAAAATTGTAATTTAGAGCATCCTAAAATAAGACACCAGGTGACAGCAAAGTCACTTTATCTTTAGGTTTTAGCTCTAAGAACTTATTGGAATTATATTTTAATGTAGTTAAAAAAAAAAAAATAAAACATAAAAAATAAGCATCATTTACATAGAAAATATGGTACTTTTTGAAGTAAATAAATTAAAAAATACCACCAAAATAAAAAAAAAACAGCATAAATGTATAGACTAAACTTTATGGAAGACAGTGATATAACATTTATGATAAATAAAACTTAGGATCACACCTGAGTGTCCACATTTGTCCACAATTACAGGATTAAGGGCTATAAAGTGAATACGGTTTGAGGGCTACACACAATGCAGTGTTTCAGCGGCGAGATCAAACTAGACAGAATAATATACCGCTGGATGTGTGATTGACCAATCAGAATCAAGTATTATTATATAAGTCTATATAAAAGCCTCCTGTGTGTGTGTGTGTGTGACCTGCTCATGGTGCTCAATGCCCATGCTGATGGTGTTGATGAGGATGGCCACCATGATTCCTCTGTTGAAGTATTTGCTCTCCACGATGCCCCACAGTTTGACCCTCGTCTCCGCCCACAGCTCTTGGCTCCACCCCCGACACGCCCCCTTCTCCTCTGCTGCCTCCTCCTCTGTCTCCTGATTGGCTGCTGATGCGGGAGGTGTGGCTCCATCTGCGGTGCAGTGAGAGAAGTGCTCATGACACAATATATATCATAATACATCTCCATATATGGGAATCTAGTGATTATGTATTGTTTAATATACTGCAATATATGCATTGGCCATGTATTTCTATATATTAATACATTTAAAATATTTATAAATGAAGACAAAAACATTCCTTATGTATTATTCAGTATATTTTCAAACATACTGTTAAATCATTTGATTTATTGATCATTCATATGTTGGGAATATATTTTGTTTCTCTCGTCTCCTCTCACCCTGTTGCTGGAGGCTGTTTCTCCTCCCGTTGGCGTGTGTTTTCTGCAGTGTGTGTGTCCGGCAGAGCGCTCCGAGGAACGCGGCGAGGCGTCGGCGAGTCTTGCGGAGCACGTGGCAGACGAGCTGGAAGAGCTCCTCGTAGCAGTCGCCGGGTTCGGCCCGCGAGGCCAGTGTGCTGGAGGACAGACAGGCGTCTCTCTGCTCCTGCATCAGCTGGTGCTCGCGCTGCTTCGTCTCCGAGAACTGAGTCGCTATGACGACCAGACACAGGTTGATCATGAAGAAAGAGCCCACCTGTGGAGTGTG
The DNA here is from genome assembly GCA_038021265.1 of Cyprinella venusta. NCBI lineage: Eukaryota > Metazoa > Chordata > Actinopteri > Cypriniformes > Leuciscidae > Cyprinella > Cyprinella venusta. The sequence continues at coordinate 745,150 of CM075868.1, forward strand.
GAGAGATCCAGAGAGAGAGACAGTCAGAACACACACCCGTCTCACTGCAAACACACTCCTGTCTCACTGCAAACACACTCCTGTCTCACTGCAAACACACTCCTGTCTCACTGCAAACACACTCCTATCTCACTGCAGACACACACCTGTCTCACTGCAAACACACTCCTGTCTCACTGCAAACACACTCCTGTCTCACTGCAAACACACTCCTATCTCACTGCAGACACACACCTGTCTCACTGCAAACACACTCCTGTCTCACTGCAAACACACTCCTATCTCACTGCAAACACACTCCTGTCTCACTGCAAACACACTCCTGTCTCACTGCAAACACACACCCGTCTCACTGCAAACACACTCCTGTCTCACTGCAAACACACACCCGTCTCACTGCAAACACACCCCTGTCTCACTGCAAACACACTCCTATCTCACTGCAAACACACTCCTGTCTCACTGCAAACACACTCCTGTCTCACTGCAAACACACTCCTGTCTCACTGCAAACACACTCCTGTCTCACTGCAAACACACTCCTGTCTCACTGCAAACACACACCCGTCTCACTGCAAACACACTCCTGTCTCACTGCAAACACACTCCTGTCTCACTGCAAACACACACCCGTCTCACTGCAAACACACTCCTGTCTCACTGCAAACACACTCCTATCTCACTGCAAACACACTCCTGTCTCACTGCAAACACACTCCTGTCTCACTGCAAACACACTCCTGTCTCACTGCAAACACACTCCTATCTCACTGCAAACACACTCCTGTCTCACTGCAAACACACTCCTGTCTCACTGCAAACACACTCCTATCTCACTGCAAACACACACCCGTCTCACTGCAAACACACTCCTATCTCACTGCAAACACACTCCTATCTCACTGCAAACACACTCCTGTCTCACTGCAAACACACTCCTGTCTCACTGCAAACACACTCCTGTCTCACTGCAAACACACTCCTGTCTCACTGCAAACACACTCCTGTCTCACTGCAGACACACACCTGTCTCACTGCAAACACACTCCTGTCTCACTGCAAACACACTCCTATCTCACTGCAAACACACTTGACAAAACAGGTAGAAACCTCTGCTGGGTTATTATGGGATGGCCATGTAAGAAACCTCAAACTGAATGTCTGAGGAATATTTGCATCTATTGACAGTAAAATCAGGTGAACTGACTCAATCAGCTGCTTAAACAGATCAGACAGGCAATATCAGTCCAATGTCAAATAAAACCAAGTATATTACTCTTTTAAAACTGACTCATAAATCTGTGTGAGATTGAGTGTGTGTGTGTGTGTGTGTGTGTGTGTACTTACAATAATCAGCAGAATAAAATAGATGAAGTTGTAGAATGAGTGAGCGTCCATGACGTAATACATGATTTCCACCCAGCCCTCCAGAGTAATCACCTAAACACACCATCATCAGCACAAAAACACCTCACACACTTATTCTCTGGGAACAGATTTCTCTTCCAATAAGTTCAAATTTGGCACAAAGCACATCAATCACATCACACGAGCTGCGGCTCGGCGGTCTCCCGGGATAAAAATACCTGAAAAATGACGATCCAGGCGTATCCGATGTTGTCGAAGTTGATGGCTCCTTTGTGCGGGTTCCTGTGTCCGGTCTGGCAGTGTGTGTAGTAGCGGTTCCAGTTGACACAGAGTCCGGGTACGAAGCCGCTGGCGTTGATGAAGGGTTCGGTCACGAGACCCAGAGCCTGATGATGAAGGAGATCCTCCACGTCCAGACAGCACTGATGTCCCGAAACACGGCGAGCCGGAACGTCTGCACACGACATGATCCCGTTATCCTGAGGCAGAGAGCAGATGAAGGGCCGCTCGTCTTCCTCGTCGGGAGAGTAATACGGGGCGGGCAGTGCCACACCTGTAGAGCTGAGAGGAACAACAACACACAGTTGAACCAGCTTAGGCCGAACTCGACACACACAACCCGTCTCGTTTCGGATCGGGAAGATTTTTAATGCTTTTAAAAGAAGTCTCTTCTGCGCACCAAACCTGCATTTATTTGATTAAAAACACACACACACACACACACACACATACACACACACACAACAGTAATATTGCTAAATATCAAGACAATTTACAGTTTTTTCCAATAGCTAACACACTGAAATGACATGCACAGCACTATTCTTTAAACGGACACACAGAGAGCAAAACTTCCTCTCAAGTTTCCACAAGTCTAAACACATTTTCTGCTTTACACACATTTTGCATTTCAAAACGCCACTTTTCAAATGCACTGAACACAGTTCTCTGGATAACACACAACAATCAAGTTTAAAATAAAGTTTATTTTTAAAATGCATTATATTATTATTTTAGTTAAAACTCATAAATAACTACAAATAACTAATGTTAGGGAAATCTGTTAATGTTTTGTTGCGCATTTCTGAAAAAAATAAAATAAATAAAAATATCGGCCGATATATTGGATTTTACAATCAACAACTATTTGTATCGGTATCGTATCGGCCTTCAAAATCCTTGATCGGTCGGGCTCTACTTGGATGTATGTCACAATATTTCTTTACCTGTATTATTATTATTATTAGTGTTGATTTTTGCTTGGAGACGTCTCGGTACTCTATCTCGCCGCAGGATTGTGTTCCCACGTTCCCTCCCTGCAGGAGATCTCTAATCTCCTGTCTTACTTCGGCTCTATTTTTAACACATCTCTGTCCCATCGGTCTTTATCTGAACCCGAAACGCTCGAGAACAGCAGCTTTAATAACCACTGACTCCAGCAGACGTCACACACACACACACACACACACACACACATACAGTAAAGTGTCGTTTATCATCATTACTCCAGTCTTCATCATTTACCTCTATTGTATGTCCATCAGGTGTGTGTGTGACGTAGATCACTGAGCGCTCGGCCTCTCTCTCGTGATATTTGTCCTCTGTAATCTTCTGAAATATCATTAGAGTGTTTGATCTGTGCGTTTGCTCTCGGCTTTATTAAAAGCATCTCGATGGCACCTGTGTGATCGCAGAGAGGGAATCGCTAATAAAACCTCTGACCCTCTCGGCTCTGTTTAACCATCGGTGTGTGTTTCTGTCCTCCTGCTCGTCATATTCCACAGAAATACTTCATATAAAGAGTTCAGATGCAAAAGCCTCTAAGTGCCATTTGAAATTTTCTTCTAAAATGACCATTTTTATCAAGCTTATATATTCAATTCAGTAATTTCACTTAAATGACAATTAATAGGTAATCTTCATTGCCATTTAAGTGAAATTACTGAACTTAAATATACAAGCTTGATAAAAATGATCATTTTAGAAGAAAATTTCAAATGGCACTTAGAGGCTTTTGCATCTGAACTCTTCATACATCATATAATAAGGATCATGTGACACTGAAGACTGCAGTAATGATGCTTAAAATCATTTTCTCATAGGAAACTGTTATTTTACAGTTTTTTTTTCCAATTGCTAACACACAATTCTGCAAACTAGTCTGGTTTTATCATCCAAGTGAATATCAAAAAAGAGGGAAATGTAGGGCGGAGACTTGGTTTCGTTGCATCGGTTGTTGATTGGATGTTGAGATGTGGGCGTGGCACTCAGAAATAAAGGCGGGTCTGAGTGCACGTTTGTGGTCAATCGTAACAAAGGGGCGGAGTTTAGACGAACTAAATGATCGGAGAAATGTTCAGATCCAGTTCCGACATTAAACAAAAAAGGTTAAAAAAGGGGAAAACGTCTAACATTAGATAATGCACTAGCTTATATAAACTAACAATGAGCAATATACTTATTACAGCATTTATATCTGCATTAACTAAACAACTTTGATTTAAAAAAAACTATTAATACATGTTGATATTGACTATTGATATTGATAATAAATGTTTATGGGTCCACATCATCATAGTGTTCATAATGTTGAATGAGAATCAGTTCCTCTCGCAGCATCTCTTCTCTGATGATGATGTGGGCGGGGCTATAACCTGTCACTCACATGAGATCAGCCAATAGCAAACCACAACCATCCAATCAACTCCCCACAGACACAATCAAGCCCCGCCCACATTTGTTATTATCCTGAAGCGATTCACTCGATATACGACACAATAGAGGAGAAAAGACGAGCACAAATTCACTTTCATGACGATGTAGTCAACTATAATAACTGAACTCTTACTGTAAAATGTTCCCAAAAGCAGAAAAGAATCATTCACAATAATATCTATAACATTTATTCTGAAAAAAGACTTTAAAGTTCTAAAAAACTCAATGGATGAGGCACATCTTCATCAACTCCTGCGTGTGTGTGTGTGTGTGTGTAATCTCACAGTGAGACTAAAGAATCTGTGTGTGCTGCTCTCCTAACGCTGAAACACACACCCTCCATTATCACAGCCGGCACATTTGTGGCATAACAAGGTCAACGCCGTAATTCTCCCAGAAGCCCCTGCTGCGTGCCATCACTCATCGCAGAGAAACATTAGAGGAGCGAGAGATCGAGGGAGGGAGAGAGAGAGAGAGAGAGATTGTCCAGCTCACATTTCTCAGCAGAAAGTATATTTTACATTTAAAGAAAAATGAACTTTTATGAGCATTAAAGTCAGTCGATCTTATCTGAATAGCGCTTTGCATAATATTACACATTATTTCTAAGCTTTCAGAAAATCAGGATGCTAATGTTTAATATCACGCCTTATTGTTGCATTTAGCAGATTAGAGCGGCGCGATTATACCGTTTCAATCTCGTAAAGTCGGCATGAAATGAAAATTGAAAAATTATGAGGTTTATAAATAAAAATTATACCTGCACAAATGAATCATTCACAATAAAATCAATGCATTTAGAAAAAAAGATCTGCATGTTGTTGCTTTTATTGGGAATGATTTGTTTGTTCATCTCAGTTTTTAGTCGGATGGTGACGTCCATAATAAATAACAGCAGAAGTCATGCTTTTCTTACTCAGTATTTTTGTCTTGTTTCCAGTCAAAATATCTGAATATTCTTACATCAAGAAGCTTTTACTAGACGAGTGAAATGCCATTGATTTTATGTTTTGCTTTCTTGGGGAAAATCCATTTGAATTAACATTTTTTTCTGTCCCCATTGGCAGATAATTGAGCTCGTCTTAAGCAAAAACTCTGTTATTTAGATGTTTCTCCCCAGACAACAAGACTTAATATCTCACAGCATTTACTACTTTAGTAAATCCATCTTGACTTTTAAATATTTTGACTGGAAACAAGACAAAAATAATGAGTAAGAGAAGCATGACTTCTGCTGTGATTTCTCCCATGAGTGAGTCTTTGAACTTCTGCCAATTCATTTTTCGTTTATAAACCAAAAATGAAAGTCACGTGGTCCATTCCTTTTTTGGAAGCGAATGTAACTGGAAACACTTTCAAAGATAATTTTGAGAATAAACTCATAACATTTTGAGAATAAAGTCATGTTTTGAAAAAAAAAAACAGGTTCAATTTAGAGAGAAAAAGTCCAAATACAATGTTGAGAATAAACTCATTAAATTAAATAATAAAGTTGTTTAGAAAAATGTGTAAAATTAAAAAAAAAGTCGAAATTCAATGTTGAAAATAAACTCATTAAATTTATAGAATAAAGACGTTGTTTCAAGAGAAAAAAATGTTAAATTTAGAGAGAAAAAGTCCAAATACAACGTTGAGAGTAAACTCATTAAATTCAATAATAAAGTCGTTTAAAAAAATGTGTAAAATTAAAAAAAAGTCGAAATTCAATGTTGAAAATAAACTCATTAAATTTATAGAATAAAGACGTTGTTTCAAGAGAAAAAAAATGTTCAATTTTGAGAAAAAAAGTTGTTTCAAAGAAAAAATGTTACATTTCAAGAAAAACGTTGAAAGGCTACAATTTTGAGAATTAACTCAAAATTTTGAGAATAAAGTCATGTTTCGAGAAAATATAATGTTGAGAGTAAACTCAATAATAAATTAAATTCAATAATAAAGGCGTTTAAAAAATGTAAAAATGTTAAAAATAAACTCATTACATTTCTAGAATAATGTCATGTTTCGAGAAAAGACACGTTAAATTTAGAGAGAAAAAGTCCAAATACAACGTTGAGAGTAAACTCGTTAAATTCAATAATAAAGTTGTTTAGAAAAATGTGTAAAATTTTTAAAAAAAGTCGAAATTCAATGTTGAAGATAAACTCATAAATATAAATATAAGATAAATTTCTAGAATAAAGTCATGTTTCGAGAAAAAACATGTTAAATTAAACATCTCTATAAGGTCTCATCCGAGTTTCAGAGGCGTTCAGACTCACAGGGTGAAGTTCTCCTCCGGGTAGCAGCGGTTGCGCAGAAGCCCCGCCCACAACTGAACGCCGATGATGCCGAAGATGAAGAAGACGAAGAAGCAGAGCAGAAGAACGTTCCCCAACATCGGCAGTGTGTCCAACAGCAGATTCACCAGGATCCTCATGCCTGACACACACACACATTAGCCAGATACATAGCAGAAGAGCAAACTCTCCGAGATCTGTGACAGGCGCAGAGTTTCTGGCGTTTGGAGGTCTAGTCTTCAAGCGCTGTGTGTGTGTGTGTGTGTGTGACTCACTGGGGACTCTGTTGATGGCTTTGAGCGGCCGCAGGACTCTCACCGTCCGGATAGCCGTCAGGTTGATGTTCTGCAGGTCCAGAGAATACTCCACCACCCTAAACACACACACACACACACACACACACGTTAAAAATACACATTTAATGCGTCTAATCCAGCAGTCTGAATCTCCAGCAGAAGCTCCTCAAACACACACAGCTGGTGTGATGATCTCTGGCATCTGATCGTATGCTCAACATATTCACACACACATGCAAACACAGAGCCGGCGTTCATTAAAGATCTCCATCTGTCCTGCTTTCACACACTGATTTACAGACTGATCAGAGTTGAATAAAACACACACGTCAGCCAAACAGAAGGTTTGATCACATGTTTCAGTGAGTGACCACAGGACTGATGAAGGACTGAGCTGAGCATCGAGAGCTGGGGGACTTTACTGTTGTAAAATAATGATAAAAGCACAGCAGTGAACGCCGGGTTATTCTCCACGATAAACACCTACACACACACAGCTGAACTAGTGTAGTTGTAATAGAGCAGGATCATGCAAATGTGTAAAATAATAATAGAAAATATTTTTGAACAAAAATATATTATATCGATTTTCCTGAAAAAAAAAAGATTTGTTCAATGTATTTGAATTGACAAAATTTAAATAAACTTTTGAAAGCAAGTAAAACTCAAAAATACTCAAAAATACAAGCTTTGAGTGACGAACCCACATCATCCCGCTTCATCGGTTCAGGTGTTTAGATGTTCAGGTGTTCAGATGTTTGTTCAGGTGTTCAAGTGTTTGGGTGTTCAGGTGTTTAGATGTTCAGGTGTTTAGATGTTCAGGTGTTTAGATGTTCAGGTGTTTAGATGTTCAGGTGTTCAGATGTTCAGGTGTTTAGATGTTCAGGTGTTCAGATGTTCAGGTGTTTAGATGTTCAGGTGTTCAGGTGTTTAGATGTTCAGATGTTTGTTCAGGTGTTCAAGTGTTTGGGTGTTCAGGTGTTTATGTGTTTTTAGGTGTTCAGGTGTTTCGATGTTCAGGTGTTTGTTCAGGTGTTCAGGTGTTTATGTGTTTTTAGGTGTTCAAGTGTTTGGGTGTTTAGGTGTTTGTTCAGGTGTTTATGTGTTTTTAGGTGTTCAGGTGTTTCGATGTTCAGGTGTTTGTTCAGGTGTTCAGGTGTTTATGTGTTTTTAGGTGTTCAAGTGTTTGGGTGTTTAGGTGTTTGTGTGTTCAGGTGTTTAGATGTTCAGGTGTTCAGGTGTTCAGGTGTTTAGATGTTCAGGTGTTTGTTCAGGTGTTCAAGTGTTTGGGTGTTTAGGTGTTTGTGTGTTCAGATGTTTAGATGTTCAGGTGTTTAGATGTTCAGGTGTTCAGATGTTTAGATGTTCAGGTGTTCAGGTGTTTAGATGTTCAGGTGTTTAGATGTTCAGGTGTTCAGGTGTTTAGATGTTCAGATGTTTGTTCAGGTGTTCATGTGTTCAGGTGTTTGGGCGTTAAGTGTTCATGTGTTCAGGTGTTCATGTGTTTGGGTGTTAAGGTGTTTGAGAGTTTAGGTGTTCATGTGTTTAGGTATTTGTTCAGGTGTTTAGCTGTTTTTTCAGGTGTTCGGTTGGTTGGGTGTTCGGGTGTTTAAGTGTTTGACTGTTTAGGTGTTTGTTCAGGTGTTCTTGTGTTTGGGTGTTCATGTGTTTAGGTGTTTGTTCAGGTTTTCAGGTGTTTAGGTGTTCATTTCATGTGTTAGGGTGTTTGGGTGTTCTGGTGTTCGGGTGTTCAGGTGCTGGTGAGTTCAGGTGTTCATGTGTTCAGGTATTTAGGTGTTTGTTCAGGTGTTCATGTGTTCAGGTGTTTAGGTGTTCGAGTGTTTAGGTGTTCATTTCATTTGTTCGGTTGTTCGGGCGTTTGAGTGTTTGGGTGTTCATGTGTTCGGGTGTTCAGTTGTTAGGGTGTTCAGGTGTTCGGGTGTTCAGGTGTTAGGATGTTTAGGTGTTTATTTCATGTGTTAGGGTGTTCAGGTGTTGGGGTGTTCAGGAATCAAACCCATTTAACACACATGTTTAAGCACCGAACATGAGAAAAAGTCTCACCCGGCCATCACGATAAAGAAGTCCAGTCTGTTCCAGGTGTCGCCCAGATAACAGCGCTGGCCGAAGATCCCCAGAGCCACAATCTTCACCACCATCTCCAGCGCAAAGAAGATGTAGATGAAGGCGTCGAAGGCCTGCGATTAAAACACACCTCATATATGATGAGAACAGAGACACTACTCTCTTCTGCTTCACAGCTGGGTTCAACTTCACGTCTAATGAACTTTGTAATGCTGACAGTCATTGAACTGAATCAACATTGAACGGACTCAAAGTGAATTAAAACTGAATCAACAACTAACTGAATTGACACTTGTTTTTTTGTAGAGCTGCTTATAGCTGGAATAGAATTCGCCACGTATTCGATGAAGTTTGCATCAGTGATTCTGTTCCTTTACTGTTTATTACTGTCAAACAATCTCTATTGTATAAATTCAATTCCATCCACAAAGCAGCTCTACAGAATCAGTGATTCTGTTTTCAGAGATAAATTATGCATTTCAGAAATGACCGAATCACAGTTAGCAAAAATGTATTAATTAAAAATATATAAACGGTGTGGTCACTGAAGTAACGAATACTCGTTTGTTGACAAATGATTAAAGCGCAGTAGAAATAACTCTGACAGGAGAGCGCATAAGCAGAGTAATTAAACCAATGATCCGCTAATTAACACAAAGCTCCGATGATGAGTCTCTAGATGACGGATCTTCTGAGAGTGTGTGTTTGAACATAAGATCTGAAGTGTGTTTGACGTGCTGGTTCTCGCGAGATGAGCGATTAGCCGAGCAGAGCAGAGGCCGCTGCTCACACACACACACACACACACACACACTGACCTGCAGGATCTGGCAGCGGTCCGAGGAGCAGTCGATGTTCTCGCAGGGCTGGTACATCCCCAACGTCACACAGTTCAGCAGGATCACCATCATACTCACACGCTCGAACCACGTCCAGCAGGAGTTAAGGAGAGCACAGATCACACACACACACACATCATATGGAGGTTTTACTAATTACATACGGTATGATTTATAGATTGGGCGTCTGTAAAAGATGGAGGACTTTTGGATGTTAGGATGTGGTCCCTCACACGAGCATCATATATGATGCGTCTAACAGACTGAAGAGGAGAGGGTCCATCTGTAAACCCTTCCTCAGTCTCACACACACACACACACACCTGATCTATTACCGGTGGAACGACAGATTTAAACTCGCTCGGGTTTGGACATCAGTCAGAGAGTGCTGAAGTTTCCATCTAATTTTCCTTGCAAATTGTGAAATTAATTTATGTTATTAAATGCATAATTTTAATTATAACTGCTACCGTTCAAAAGCTGGGTAAGTGACTTTAAGCTTTGCATTTTTTTTAAAGTTTAAATTTGTTTTGTAACATTAGTGGAAACTGTATTCTTCCGGATTCTTTGAAGACTGTGATAAAAGGTAAAAAAAACAGTCCACAATCATATTTTATATTGAAAATAAGTCATTTTGTGTGTTTTTTTCCCAAATCAATGACATCATTTATGAATTTGGCAATTAAAGAGTTAAAATCCTGAATATTTTTTTTTAAAACATTTAGTAGTTTTGATCAGGACTGAGGTCGGTTAATAGATTTATGCAAAACAATTTGAAAAAAATATTTATCTGATACATTTTTACAGCAGTTTAAAGTAGTGGCTTTTTTCAGCCACGAACATAACGAAAGGGTGGTGAATTTGCCCAGAGTGTACTATTGAGTTTTGGAAAAATTTCAAAGCATTTTCCCAAAATATGTGTCAAAATAAGATTTGTCACCAAAAATCATTCCATTTGCTGAAACAAGGAAAAAGTTATGGCCAAATTAAGACTAAAAAATACCCCATAGTGGCTGAAAAAAGCCACAACAGTACATAAGGGTTAATACTAGTACAAGAGTCATGTGGAAGAACACGACTGTGTCAGAAAACCTGACACACACACACACTCACACACACACCTTTTGAAAGCTTTGAACCTCTACCAGAAAAGTTGATTTAAAATGGTCAGATAGTGATGATGCGATTCATGAACCCCAACTAATGTGATTTCCATCTAAATTACCTTGCAAATTGTGAAATTAATTTAAATGATTAAATCCATAATTTTAATTATAACTGCTACCGTTCAAAAGCTGGGTTAAGTGACTTTAAGTTAAGTTTAATTTTTTTTTTGTAAAGTTTGTGGAAACTGTATTCTTCTGGATTTTTTGATGAAGAGAAAGTAAAATGTAAAATTTAATAAAAATGCCACATTGTATTTGTGTATCAGCTTTAATGCAGCTCAAAGATCAGAATATATAAATATTATTATGTTTCTGATTGTGTGTGTGTGTGTGTGTGTGTGTGTGTGTTTCAGTTCAGAGTTTCCCTCCGTCACACACACATTAGTTTGATTTCATTTGTGTTCTTCTGCATCTGAAACAGTCTCTCCGAGGAGACACACACACACACACACACACACACACGTCTCCCGCTCTTTCTTCTGTTGCCACAGCAACAGGACGGGTTCTGAAAGCTCGCGGGGTTCTGTTGCCGTCGGCAGCGAGAGAGAGGAGCGCGTGTTCCTGCCGAGCCGATGCGCAAATGATTTATGGACGCACATCATCATCATCATCATCATCAGAATGAGAATCAGTTCCTCTCGCAGCTTCTCTTCTCTGATGATGATGAGGGCGGGGCTATAACCTGTCACTCACATGAGATCAGCCAATAGCAAACCACAACCGTCCAATCAGACACAATCAAGCCCCGCCCACATTTGTTCTTGTTCCTGAAGCGATTCACTCGATACACGACACTATAGAGGAGAAAAGACCAGCGCAACTTCACTTTCATGACGACTTTATAGATAGATTTTTAAGTCTGCATCTTTGAGTGTATCTTTTGCTAGTGAAACATGACAAAATACACTTTAAATACAAAATACACTTTTAGCAAATAAACATATTGGTTTGCCGAGTTTACTTGTTTTTAATCGGAAAATATTTTAAATGGGACCATTATTAATGGATATTTCACTTCTTTCATTGAAGTGTGTGTGTGTGTGTGTGTGTGTGTATGCATGCATATGTGTGAGTGTGTGTAGGTGTGTGTGTATGAGTGTGTGTGTGTGTACGAGTGTGTGTGTGTATACGAGTATTTTTGAGTGTGCATCCGTATGTATGTGTGTGTGTGTGTGTGTATACGACTGTGAGTGTGCATGAATATGTGTGTCGTTTTGTGTGTATGTGTGTGTACAAGTATTTGTGAGTGTGCATCTGTATATCTGTGCATGCATATATGTGTGTCGGTGTGTGTGTGTGTGTGTGTGTGTATACGAGTGTGTGTGTTTGTGCATGCATGTGTGTCTGTGTGTGTGAACGAGTATTTGTGAGTGTGCATCCGTATATCTGTGCATGCGTATATGTGTGTGTGTGTGTATATGCAAATGTGTGTGAGGGTGTATATACGAGTGTGTGTGTGTGTGTTGTGGGTTAATTGCATTATAAATATCCCCAGTAAAGAGATTTGTACTGCTAATGAGTGTCTCTGTTGCTCTTTGAATGTCAGCATTCATTCTGACGCTCAGATCTCTTTCGTCGCTCTCATTCAGTGTGTGTTTCTTCATCTGTGCAGGTGTGTGTGTGTGTGTGTGTGTGTGTGTGTGTTTCTCCGTCTGTGCAGGTGAATCGTTTCCCTTTGATTTCTGATGCTGTCTGTGAAACCGATGAATCCAGCCCTTAATCTTTCACATTTAAACACAGAAACACACACACACACACACTCCACAAGCCCCTCCGACAGCAGACGAGCCGCTGCTAAAACTTGAGGAATACAGGACAACGTTTCTACTTTTTTCTCCAAATTATCACCCTAAATTTGTCCAAATTTCTCTCCCGCAGTGAAACGATCGCCTCAGCCGACAAACGAATGTGTCCGACTGAAACACTGAACACACTTCTCCTTCAGAATATCTGAGAAACAGTGAAAATCCTCAAACACTGACGACTGTTAACAACTTCAGATTAAACACTCAAAGAACTAACCTACACACACACACTGATTCAAGTTGAGTCGTGCTGTGTGTGTGTGTGTGTGTGTGTGGTCTCTCAATCTCCATGGCAATAACAGCTGCTGTGGGTCGTAATTGAAAGCGGGGAGAATAAATAGAACAAAGATATTGAAAAAATAAATAAGGTGAGCCGAGAGGAGAACGCAGGGCTGTTAATGACGGAGGAGCTCGACTCTCAAACACACACACACACCAGTCCAAACTCAACTGAGGCATGATCACAGGGAATTAAACACCACAGACTCGCTTCCTAATATCTTCATCTGTCATGATGCTGTTCTAAAAAGCTCTAATAACCAATTATAATCATGAGAATTACTGACAAACACAAAAGGAAAGTGTCTGTTCACACACAGTCATGAAAGTTAAAACGTGTCTAAGTGTCATAAGAATATCGTCACGATGCACAATCACATCTTATAAGCGTAAAGAGGATCTGTGTGATGTTGATGTGTGTGTTCTTCTCTATATCAGTGTTTGTGAACTCCTGAAACGCCTCCAGTGTATCTTGAGTTTCAACCACGTCACAATATTCCTCATTATAATAATTCATGCAGGATAAAGGGGCGGGGCCTGGTTGAGTTAGTCAGTAGTGGCGGTTAAAGGGGCGGGGCATTTCCCAAACACACCCGTAGCCAGTGTTGGGTAAGTTACTCTAAAAAAGTAATTAATTACTAGTTACTAATTACCTCTTCAACAGTGTAATTAGATTACTGTACCAATTATTCTCTTTAAAAAGTATTACTTCTGCTCTCATTGACTTCCATTGTAGGAAAAAAATATACTATAGAAGTCAATGAGAGCAGAAACTGTCTGGTTACTGATATTCTTCTAAATATACGAAAATCGGCTGAATGGATTCGAAAACGGTAAAACTCAACTGTTTAACTCTGGGGGAGTGGTAAAATGAGTCTATTTCCAAAAAAAGTGGAGTATCCCTTTAAAACCCCCAAACAGAGAGACTCAGTGATCACAAGAACGGACAAACACCTGAGCGCCTCTTCTGATCCATTCTCATCTTAATAAAAGACGCCTGACATTTAGCGACATTATCCACAGCTGGAACTGAAGAAATGCGAGAGGACAGAAGAGAACAATGCAACTGAGGACGAGAGACACCGACACACTGAGGGAGAGAGAGAGAGGGCGTGATGTCATCTCTGCACATTAACGCTGAGGTCTGGCGAGGTCAAGCACCAGCTGAGAGACACTAAAGATTCAGATCAGATGCTGAAGACCATTCAGTGTGTTCATATTCTGAACGTCGTCAATCGCAGTCATCGGGTCGTTGATCTCGTCTATCTAGTCGCTGGATTGACATGGTTTGATTTTCATCTTGGGCTGCAGAATTCATCGAAAAACAAAGCTGAAATTGAATCAACACTGAGTGAGTTAGCCTGCAGTTCCTCCTCTGGCCACTAGAGGCGCTGCAGAAGAGACTCACTCCCATAGACCCGCATGTTAAAATGCCCAACTTTACAGCAGGAAAACACATGTTTACAGTCTGGTGCTAAAAGTGGTTTTGGTCTATATCGCTAATGTTGCCCTTCATGACGACTGTGACGGGGGTGAATATTTTTAAAACACATCCGTTTAAATTATATTAATCCTTAAAGTTCTGCTTAATTAAGGGCGTGGCCAATTGAGTGACAGGTGGATTGCAGCTGATGTCACTACTAGCCGTTTGCCGTCACCTCAGCTAATCTGCCTCGCTGCCCATTTACGTTTATCCGGGAGTGACGCGCGGTCAAGATGGCGACGGCCGGCTCCGCCCACTTTGGGCTTCATTTATTTACAGTCAATGTTTTTTTTTCAGATTCTCACAGTAAAAGCTGCTCCAAAAATGAAACGTTCGCCAATCATCTTCACCTGCGGTTTTACATCAAAAGTTTGATGGTTTAATGTCTGAAAATGAGATTTTTGCAACCCTACTTTCATCACGTCAGATCTTCGGCAGTCACGTCCACATTATATTCATCACCACGAGCCTTATCCACATCTGACCTCATATGTACAAACATGACCTCAGCATCACATAAAAAACATCTCAATCACTTCAGATGCCAGTCAGACCGTCTAAGTGGGCGATTCCTGGCTGGAAAACACCAATAATCTGCCAACTGAGTTACTATATCTGACGTGAGACTGACGACTTCTCCACATTTGAGCTGAAATAACAGACATTATAAGTAAAAGGATCTTTAAGGAGAAAAATATCCAGCTGTAATATCTCTCACACACACTGTAATTATACTCTCAGAACAAAAGCACACACAGGCTAAAGCGCACGCCTCCGCCGCTGATTTATCATCATATTGTGTCATTATATTTTCATCACAGAAAGCGGTTCATTATTATTCACAGTTGTGCTGAAAGTCATCCTGGGATTGAGACGATGTCTCGTGAGCAGACGCCGTCAAACCGCATGTTTCCAACACGCCGAACGGGAAAGTGCTGTGACACGCGGATCAAATGATGAGCATTTAATATGCAGGTATTCTGGACCAATGAGATCTGCCCGTGGGCGGGGCTTACCAGGGCCTTTTTTTCTCCCCAAATTCCATTTAGTTTTACTTCAGATTCCATATTTAACGATTACATTTAAATTTTAGTAATTAAAAAGCAAGTCTAATGTGTTGCAGTTAAAGTAGTATGACAATTAAAATTTTTTACAAAAATATAAAATTTGAACCTGTTTTATTTTATTCCAAAATTCCATTTCTTCTTCTGAAATACGTCGTAATGGTCGAATTCGATTTTAATAAAAATCATGTCAATTTTTTTCTGGACTATTAAATTTTACAAATCAAAAAGCATATCTAATCAATTTAATTTCTAAAACTTTAACAACATCATTTATTATTTTTATTTATTTATTTTTACAATAAGAGCCCTATGAAATGTGAGTTTTTATCAAAAAAATATGGTGATCAAATAAGGGCAAAAACATCACTTTTATTTAACATTATTATTATAATATTGAGAAGAACATTCTACTGTACAATAGTAATATATTTCTGTCCTATTTTCCTTCATTTAAACCAAGCTTTTATTTTGACGGGTTGCCAAAGACCTTTGAGTAACTGTGTATATACGGCCCTAAGAAACGTTATCTAAGTGATTGACCAACTGAAACATCACACACACACACACACACACACACACACACAGTGTTCTTCAGCGTAAAGGATATGGGCTGGACACCATCCGCAGGCAGAAGCTGCGAGGAAACGTGGACTGTTTGAGGCAGAAGAAAACGATGGGCGCCAACTCAGGGTACGGGACGACCAGAGCGCTCAACTCGCTGCTGACATCATCAGCCACTTCCTGTTCCTGCCCCACAGGCCCCGCCTCTTCTTCTTCAACAAGCCCATCCCAGCCAGGAGAGGCACGCAGATCCATGTGTGGCTCCGCCCCCTCGGAGACAGGCCCCTCCCCCTCTGATGTCATGGCTTTGGACCCGCCTGCAATGAAAGAGAGCACGTATGTATAGCGCTTTTCACAATACACAGCATTTCAAAGCAGCTTTACAGAAAATTCATGACAATTTACAGAGTGAGAGTTATAACAAGATTACAGTTAGCAAAAAAAGATTATATTATGTATGTACTGCTATGTGAAAAGCCCATCTGGGGACGGACATTGCAAATTAGCTTTGGCTATAAATGTTGTAGTGTGGCGCATGTTGATTGTTCCCACTTGTCCCTATCAAATAAAATAAAAATAAAAATTAATTTAAACAACGTTATAATTTAATGCAGAAACAACAAGCTCATTGAAGTAATGAATACCGGTTTGTTAACCAATGATTATGACGGAAATAAACGAGTTAAAGGTGGACGGCGGGGTGAAAGTTACACACACGGGTTGGTTATAAATACTCCTGCACATCAAGGACTAAACGAAGGGCTAAAGTAACATTCTGCTCTTCATATTTCAGTTTTGATTGTTTATTATAGCAACAATTCAGTCTGAAATGATCATTTATTCACCTTCGCATCGATGGAACAAGATGATTTTTTTCTGTCCATCCAATGAAAGTCAATGGGGTCCAATTTTGTTGTTGACGTTCTTGAAAATATCTTATGTTGTGTTTGTATTTCTAGGTAAACGATCACGTTTAAGGTGAGGAATATGTTACCACAAAATAAGATACACATCATGATGTTTTCAGTCGGATTTAATAACGAGTTAGCTAACCAGTTAACTAACTGGATACTCATTTACTCTGAGTTGTGGAGCTCATGGTGACGCTTACACCGCATGTAAACGTGAATGAAACGTCACTTTTGATAAACGTGTCCGGTGTCGAATGAGCAAACGTGTCGTGTAGCCTGTGCATTTACTCACAAAGATGGTTTCTCCTCACATTAGCACACTGATGAGTGTTTATGTGGAGGCTGTCAGTGTAATGATCCCTGTTATGATCCCCAGCACAAACTCTTTAACCTGTTCGACATCTCAATCCATCATGCATCCCGCCCTGAGCCACGGTGTGTGTGTGCGTGAGTGTGTAAAAGTAAAAAATGCAATTAAAGTATTCATAAATTTTTTATGCATATACATTTATGCAAATTTTTAATGCATAAATAATAAATACAGGCCTTTTTTTATTGTGCAGGAGTTTTTTGACACGAATCTCACTAACACACACACTCACGAGCAGAGACGTTCACAGACGGGAGAGAAAAACATCTGACGGCTGCGCTGTGAAACACTAGAACAACTGCTGTGCCGTCAAATATTAATATTACAGCTGAAAATCTGGCAGAAAATGACACAAACAGATGCGTGCGCCGAGAATCTGTTTACAGTCGGAGCAGAGCGGAAATCTGCAGTATAAACATCCTGACGGACACACACACCTCCTTAAAGGATGATGGAAAACAGCACTGGATACACTCACAAACCCTCATGACATCACAGCCATGAGCTCATTAGCATACGGCACAACTGAGCAACTCCAGCAGCCAATCAGGGCACGGCTCATTTACATACAGAACTGAATGAGTCTGAAAGGTACAGTAGGATATAGTGAAAAGTTATTAGAATTAGAATAAGGTGCTTTAAGCTCTTAAAGCACTGGTAAAAATAGCATCTGATGTGTGTAATAATTCAGCGCTGTGTGTTTCCTGTCTGAGAGAGAAACAGTAATCTGTTCCTCATCCACTGGGCCCTATAATTTGAATAATAAAGACACGAGTCCACTCGAGTCCACACTGAGACAACACAGAGAAAAGTCAGTCAATGCGCTGAGAAAAATCTGAGACAACACAGAGAAAACGCTGAGAAAACATTACAACACAGACAACACAGACAACACAGTGGAAAGTCAGTCAATGCGCTGAGAAAAATCTTGAGAAAACATTACAACGCAGAGACAACACAGACACAACGCAGAGAAAATGCAAAAAAAGTAGAGACAATGCAGAGACAGCGCAGAGAAAGTTGAGACAACGCAGAGAAAACTTTACAACAACGCTGAGACAACACCGAGAAAATGCAGAGAAAGTAGAGAAAACCCTGAGACAGCACAGACACAACACAGAGAAAATGCAAAAAAAGTGGAGACAATGCAGAGACAGCGCAGAGAAAACATTGAGAAAAAGCAGTCAACGCAGGGAAAATGTTAAGAAAATAGAGAAAATGTAGACAACACTGAGACAATGCAAAGAAAACGCAGTCAACTCAGAAAAAACGTTAAGATAACGCAGAGACAACACAGAGACCATCCAAAAAAATTACGACAACACAGAGAAAGTTGAGACAACACTGAGACAATGCAGAGAAAACCTTAAGAAAAAGCAGTCAACGCAGAGAAAATGTGAAGACAACGAAGAGACAACGCAGAGAAAATGCAGAAAAAGAAGACAATGTAGTAAGCACAGAGTAAATGTAAAGACAACGCTGAGACAGCGCAGAGAAAACCCACAGAGAGTTGAGACAACGCAGAGAAAACATTACAACAGCGCAGAGAAAGTTGAGACAACGCAGAGAAAACCCACAGAGAGTTGAGACAATGCAAAGAAAACATTACAACAGCGCAGAGAAAGTTGAGACAACGCAGAGAAAAAATTGAGAATAAGCAGTCAACGTGGGGAAAATGTTAAGAAAACAGAGAAAATGTAGACAACACTGAGACAACGCAAAGAAAACACAGTCAATGCAGAAAAAATGTAAAGATAACGCAGAGACAACACAGAGTCTTTCCTCAACACACACAGTGACCAATCACAGCACTGGCAGTCACAGAAACCACATCTCATTACTGTTTGTCACGGCATATGTGCAAGATCTTGAGTGAATGATCCACACGTCTGCTGATCTCTCAGGAGCGCTTTAAAGGGATACTCCACTTTTTTGGAAATAGGCTCATTTTCCCACTCCCCCAGAGTTAAACAGTTGAGTTTTACCGTTTTCGAATCCATTCAGACCATTTTCTGATATTTCGAAGAATATCAGTAACCAGACAGTTTCTGCTCTCATTGACTTCCATTGTATATATTTTCCTACTATAGAAGTCAATGAGACCAGAAACTGTCTGGTTACTGATATTCTTCTAAATATCAGAAAATCGTCTGAATGGATTCGAAAACGGTAAAACTCGACTGTTTAACTCTGGGGGAGTGGTAAAATGAGCCTATTTCCAAAAAAAAAAAAAAACTGGAGTATCCCTTTAAATGACATCACTATACTGTAGTAAAACACCACAGCGCTCTGAAACCCAGACAAACACACAGATACACAACACATTTATGATCCAGAGTCCCTCAGAGCAGCTGAAGACACACATTGAGCTCGCTCCTTCTGCGCTCAAATACAAAGAAAACAAACCCGAATGGTTAGTGTGTGTTTACAGGAATTCAACATCCACACACACACACACATACACAGAAATATCTCAAGATCTATAACCTCACGTCTATATCGAGCTCTATATAATCCATACGGCCTAAACACACACACACACACACACACACATTGCATAATGTGACAATTTATATAAGTGTAAAACACACCTACACACTCTTGTTTAACAGAGTCAGAAACAGAAGGAGGTAAAGAACAAGACACGAGATGAATCAGAACGAGAGAACGTGCACAGAACACAAACATTCTCACACACACACACACACACACACACATCCTTGCACTCATGCTTAATCACACTGACACACACACTCACTCATTCACCTAACGCGGATCCACAACAGAACCGGAAGTCAATACAATGCTGAATAAAGTCGTAGTTTTTGTTATTTTTGGACCAAAATGTATTTTCGATGCTTCAAAACATTGTAACTAACCCACTGATGTCACATGACTACATTGATGATGTCTTTATTTCTTTTCTGGATAAGGACAGTAAACCGGACACACATGTTCAATGGAGGGACAGAAATCTCTCGGACTAAATCTAAAATATCTTAAACTGTGTGCCGAAGACGAACGGAGGTCTGACGGGCTTGAGACGACAATGACATCATTTGCATTTTTGGGTGAACTAACCCTTTCACATCCCCGTTAAAGTGTGTGGACACACGGAGACCCGGAGAGATAGACAGACCGTTACGTGGATATCAGTGGTAATGTTTTATGTAGAGTTTACATAGAGCAGCTCAGGATTGATCTCTCTGCGTGGGCAACACACACACACACACACACACACACACACAGTCTCTCTCCTGTCTCCCCCTGTAATTAATCCCACCTGCTAATAAACAATCCCAATGCAAATAGCTGCTTGGTAATTGTGTTTGTGTCCTGAAGTGAAATAATCAGACAAAACCTCTCTGCGCAGACATCCTCAATGGTAAAATATGATTCATGAATAAAATAAAACACTAGACTAGATTGTGTGTGTGTGTGTGTGAAGAAAAAGGCAGATAACACCACCAGATCATCATGGCTGTGATTGGACAGCGGTTGAGTGTTCCGTTTTCCATGGCAGACAGTACCGCCACAAATAGAGAGCCTAAGCCCCGCCCCTCCGCTTCCGGCTCATGGGACCTTATTTCGGAAAAATATGAATGGTAGTCAATGGGGAGAGACAACTTATCTTTTTATCCAGTCTGAACTGTGCCCTCAATTACACATATGATGTTTGTCAATTTAAAAGATGATTCTCAAAGTCAAAAACGTTGCAGTTTGTCATACAACAGAAGAGTAACATTTAGTTTTATGTGAAAATCGCTCTGTGAACTACATCTCCCGGGAAGAGAAACGAGATCCGCTGCTCGTGTGTGTGCAGTCTGGTACAAAACACTCAGGTATGACGGCGTAACGTTACGATTATAACGTAAGACTGTAGAAACAATGACAGACAGCCTCAGTAAAGTTAGCTTCAGTCATTGAGAGAAAATGTGCGCCGGTGGGGTTTGTAGTCTTTGTAATTACGTATTTTCACAGTCTTATACCTCAACGGTTTTACATCAAACTGCGACTTTCTTTACTTTAAAATGATTCTTTTAAATTCACAAACTTCATACGTGGCACAATTAAAACCAGATCAAAATATTTGTTGTCTCTCGCCATTGACTACCATTCAATATTTTTCCGAAATAAGATCCCATGGCGGAAGGGGAGGGACTTAGGCTCTCTATAGTAGCCGGTCGTCATAGCGACGCCTTTCGTTCCTCGTTGCCCCATCAATCTCTCGCAGGATCCTCTCTTCGGCCACCAAACAAAGGAAAGTCTGCACCTCCTCGTTTGACCACGGCGTATTCGTCCGAGTTGCCATAATAATAAGTTTAGTAACTATCTCTGGCCAAACTATTTAAAGGGTTAGTTCACCCAAAAATGAAAATTCTGTCAGTATTTACTCACCCTCGTGTTGTTCCAACCTCGTAAGACAACAAATTAAGATATTTAAGATATTAAGATCGCTCCTGCATACTAGTCCATAGGCTTCTTGAGGGAATGACTCTTGCTGGCCTCGAAAAGTCATTAAAGACATCGTTAAAATAGTCCAAGTGACTACAGCGGCTCAATCTTAACTTTATCAAACGACGAGAGTGACGTAGCTTTATGCAATCACACTACGTTAACTGACTACAGGCCCATGGAGAAGGAAGTGAATAGTTGAAATAAAGTCGTTATTTTTGTTTGTTTTTGCGCACATTAACACTGTGCATTAATACAGAATGTTTCAGTGTTTATGATGACTTCAAAAGCAGAGTTTACAGTCGGAATTATCCGTTTTATAAATATATGATTAAGAAGAAGGAGGAAAGAACTGAGTCGGACACGTGTCGTTGCTTTTCCTGAACGGACTGAAATATTGATGACGGTTATTAATAACACCATAATTTCACCAAAGACACGAGAACCTTCTGAGCTTCACCTGGGTGTTTCCCCGGTAACAGAGAGAGAGAGAGAGAGAGAGAGAGAGAGAGATGCTGCAACGATATGACAACATCTGCTGACAGAACACACACTCTCACACACACACACACACACACACACACACACACACAGGCAGCTGTCTGCAGTGACATCAGCTGCTCAAGTCGGCAATTACACACAACATTCTAATTTATACACTAGACTTTTTTAGAAAAGAACAATGATGATCAACTGCGCAACGCTACAGAGCCACAGTATGTGATGTGGTGGGTGCTAGGGTGTTGCTAAGGATGTTGATATGGTGTTTAGGTGGTTGCTAAGGGGGTTGATATAGGTGTTGTTGTGGGAAGTTTCTAAGGATGTTCCCGGTGTTTTGGGTGGTTGCTAGAGGTGTTGTTGGTGGTTGCCAGGGATATTGCTATCGTGTTGTGGGTGGTTTATAGGGATGTTGCTATGGTGTTTTGGGTGGTTGCTAAGGCGTTGCCAAGGCAGTCGCTAGAGGTGCCACGGTGGTTGCCAGGGATATTGCTATGTTGTTGTAGGTGGTTGATTAGGTGTTGGTAAATGATTGGGATGTTGGGGTGGTTGCTAAGGCATTGCTAAGGTGGTAGCTAGAGGTGTTGTTATAGTGTTGTGGGTGGTTGCTAAGGATGTTGCTGGGGGTAGCCTCTAAGCTGCTATGAGGTGATAACTAGGGATGTTGCTATGGTGTTGTGGGTGGTTGTGAAGGCATCGCTAAGGTGGTTGCTATAGGTGTTGTTATAGCTAGTGTTGTGGGTGGTAGCTAGAGTGGTTGCTAGAGTGTTGTGGGTGGTTGCTAAAGATGTTCCTGGGGGTAGCTGCTAAGGTGATGTGAGATGGTTACTAGGGATGTTGCTATGGTGTTTTGGGAGGTTGTTAAGGAGTTGCCAAGGCATTGCTAAAGTGGTTGCTATAGGTGTTGTTATAGCTAGTGTTGTGGGTGGTTGCTAGAGTGGTTGCTAGAGTGGTTGCTAGAGTGTTGTGGGTGGTTGCTAAAGATGTTCCTGCGGGTAGCTGCTAAGGTGATGTGAGATGGTTACTAGGGATGTTGCTATGGTGTTTTGGGTGGTTGTTAAGGCATTGCCAAGGCATTGCTAAGGTGGTCGCTAGAGGTGTCAGGGTGGTTGCCAGGGATATTGCTATGTTGATGTAGGTGGTTGATTAGGTGTTGCTAAATGATTGGGATGTTGGTGTGGTTGCTAAGGCATTGCTAAGGTGGTTGCTATAGGTGTTGTTATAGCTAGTGTTGTGGGTGGTAGCTAGAGTGGTTGCTATATTGTTGTGGGTGGTTGCTAAAGATGTTCCTGGGGGTAGCTGCTAAGGTGATGTGAGATGATTTCTAGGGATGTTGCCATGGTGTTGCGGGTGGTTGCTAAGGCATTGCTATGGTGTTGTGTGAGGTTGTTAAGCATTGCTATGGTTGTTGCAATGGCGTTTACAAAAGCGTAAGCATTCACAGGTGTTGTCACACGATGTGCCGCATCCACACCTCATTCCACACACTCGTTATTTATTTACTTTTTATTTATACTTATATTACTTATTTATTTACTATTAGTACTGTCACAGACATCCACTTCTTCACATGTTGTGAAACTGATCTTCACCACAGTCCTCTACGCAGGCTAATTAGAGTTAACCGAGAGCTTGATCATATTTAAACATGCATATGAAAGCACAAAAATACAACATCTGGCCAATTAAACAAGAGATGCAACAGTGAATCTGCCGGATCCGTTTCAGTGTGTCTCGTTCACTTCACAGCGTCTCAGAGCGACGATTACAGAATAAACATGAGGTTTATGAACATATAGATCGCTTTAAAGGGTTAGTTCACCCAAACATTAATATTCTGTCTTTAATTACTCTCCCTCAAGTCCTTCCAAAATCGTTATGACTTTAGTTCATATCCAAAAAGCAAATGAATATTTTTAGTAAACTCTGAGAGACACTGCAGCGACACGAGAGCAAACGTCAGAGATTTTGATAGATTTTTCATTTTTGGGAGAACAAACCCTTTAATAAACAATTAAAAAATACAAACACCTGATAACTACTTCAATGTCAGGGAAAAAAATATGATAATGCATGATGGTGTTGTCATTGATCATGATGTTTGGGTTCATGGTCTTCAACATGAGATAACACACTCACACACGCAATCTCACTTTCATTACCACTTACATTATGTGAAATATGTGCATAAAAGCAATTTAGTTGAACACAGAGCCCAACACACACACACACACCTCACAAAAACACACAGACACTTTCAGAGATTCAGCCTCTGGGTAAAAGAGGAAAACTCATTTTATCGTCTTTTATTATCTTCTGCTACACACACACACACACACACAAACTTTTTCTCCAAGTCATTTAATTGAGTCATTTAATAGAGTAGCAAACCTCCAGATGCTGCTTCAACGAGATGCTACACACACACATTCACTCAACTTAACACACACACACAATCACACACGGATATGTGCATGAAGTCACTCTCACACACTCACAAACAAACTCTCACACTGATACGTGCACACAGCAACACGTACACACTCATGCTCACAAACACACACTCACTCTCACAGACTTCACACACACACACACACACACACACACACACAGAAGTTGTTGGACTCCACAGAGGAGTGTACAGAAGTGAAGCTGCTCTGATGAATGAATCACAGCAAACACAATGAAAGATTAATAATGAAGGAACATGATCGTTAATCCATCTGTCTCCACGGCAACACAAAATACTTATTACTGTAATTACAATACAACTATTACTGCCCTGATCAGTTAACACAGATTAACCCTCCGCTCACACACCTCAACCGAGAGACATGCGACACACACACACCGTCAAATCAGGACAAAACGACGGAATCAACTCAACGACATCATCGTCCACTGTGTGTTATATCCATAATCCATCAGTTTATGATTAGACAGTCTTCTCTAATTTAATGCACAATTTTTCATTACAAATGAAATGATCAGAATAACAATTAGAGTTTGGACAAAAGCATCTGCTAAATGAATAAATGTAAATGAATCAAAAAAGATGCTCGACATCACCGACGGTTATTCACTCTTTGATAATAACCTCCTAAAACAGTCTTTCCAAAGTTCAAATGAACAACAAACGAAGCAAAAAAAACTATATATAATGCAAATGAGAAAAAAAGTCTGAATTTTTTTTTAATAAAGTCACAATTCTCTTTTTTATTAGTTCTTCCGCGGCGGAAACGAGTGAGACAGTGTTAATGGGTTAATTATGTATTAATCATCCAAAAGCGTGTCTAAATCAAATTAATTCATATACTTAAACAATGTAATCAATCTTTTAAAAATGTAATGAATAACTCTGTTATAACAGAACATTGCTTTTTATTTTTAATTGTACTGTTTTGTTGAAGTCCTGCATTACAGAGGTTTGTTCTTTATTATAACATCACGGTCATAATTCAACTTCATACTTGAAATGATTCAGTCACTCACAGAATTGATTCAGTTAGCCAAAGAATTGATTCAGTTTAGTCACAGAATTGATTTGGTTAATCCAAAAATTGACTCAGTTAGTCAAAGAATTGATTCAGTTACTCACAAAATTGATTCAGTTACTCACAGAATTGATTCAGTTACTCACAGAATTGATTCATTCACTCGCAGAATTGATTCAATTACTCACGGAATTGATTCAGTTACTCACGGAATTGATTCAGTCACTCAAAGACGCTAGTCCATTATCTTCATTTGAATTTCATTGATTGTAAAGCCCCAATTATTCATTCAAAAATAATAAAGTAAATTCCATTTTTACGCCTGAAATTTAAATTTCATCCTCCATCTAACAGCAGCATCAAAATTTGATTCAGTTATTCACAGAATTGATTCAGTTAGTCACAGAATTGATTCATTCAGTCACAGAACTGATTCAGTCACTCACAGAATTGATTCAGTCAGTCACAGAATTGATTCAGTCAGTCACAGAATTGATTCAGACTGATGTTCATCTGTGATTCACACCGGACAGACTGACTGAGATTCTCACACACTTTATGGCCAGTGATGCTGGTTTTAAGAACCGGACGGGTTCAGTCCAGAGCTGGAGAACTAAACCAGAGCCGTCGCTGATCCAATATTAATGCAGTCATAACTCACAGCACTCGCAGAACACTTACTGACCCGACATAAGCTTGAAACAGAGAGAGAGAGAGAGAGAGAGAGAGAGAGAGAGAGAGAGAGAGAGAGAGAGAGAGAGAGAGAGAGAGAGAGAGATAGAGAGAGAGACTCTGACCTGTAACACTCTGCTCCTCCATGCAATCAGCACACCCGCTTAATGAGAAGAAACCATTAAAAGTAAAAAGAGTGCGTGTGTGTGTGTGTGTGTGTGTGTGTGTGTGTGTGTGGAAACTTCTCAACATCACAAAGCTGCTTTCCCAACCGCTCTCTTTGCTGAACACACACACACACACACATTAATAAAGAGGAGTGTGTGTTATTGAAGCCTGAACACACACGTCAATGAAAGGTGAAGGGTCTGCATGTAATCCTGCTGAGGAAGAGGAAGATGAAGAGCTTTTACACTCGACTCAATGAATGCAGATCTAAAGCTCGAATCCAAACACAGAAAGCTCGAGATCAGAAACAGACACACTGAACTTTCTAATGATACTGAAATAACAATGATGGTGAAATAATTTTTTTTTTTTTGTCTGAAAGGGGTCAAATGTAATGCAGTTTAAGACATGTTTCACTTCCACAGTCAATGAAGATATTTAACACTTATTTAACACTTTACAATAAGCTACAGTTTGTTAACGCGAGTTAATGCATGAACATTATTTTTGTTAAAAACAAAACAAAAAAACACACCTGTTCATTGTCAGCAAATGCGCGATAATCTCTCGTGCATTACAGTGAGCGCGTGCACAGAGACGCCCTGACAGCCACGGGAGCGCGCACCTGTCTCCGCGCGCTATAAATAAAACAATAACACATCTCTGAGTTCTGCAGATTATTACAGTACACGAGCACTAACAGAACATCATCCTATCACCATCTTACACAGTCTACCCGAGTCTGCTTATGAATAAAGCAGTTCATCAATAATCGATGAATGATGATCAGGTGGGAATGAACGGAAACGGATGCATTCGATCAAAAACTTATGAAACGATCCTCGTTCGTTTTTCCCTTCGATGGTCTCAAAGTAGATTTAATGCATGGATATTTAAGCTTCTAACCTGAGAAATTATTTGCAACCCGAAAAAAAACCCCGAAAATAAATAAATAACGGGTTACTAATTATGAATAGCCAATGTATAGAATAATAGAAAAAACACACATACAGAGGACACATCAGCATATGTCCATATTCGCATCCTCAAAGTCACGTGACCATGTCAACATATAGGCTACATTTATTCATGTGTTTACACATAGGTTGACTGAATGAGAGATTCGGGTTTGGACGGGTTCTGTGCGCCATATATCATCGGTGTGTTCATTCATGCAGTGTGTGTGTGCGTGCGATCAGATGAATGGAAAAGTTTGAGTCCCGAACTCACCTTTATTTGTGTCATTAAAGTTTGATGTGTCGAGATGATCCTGAACGAGTCTCTCACAGAAGAACGATCGCCTCTGTCGCGCTCCAGGGTGCTCAAACGCCTGACATTCCTCCAGGACACTCAAATCCACATGACAAATCCCGGAACGGGCTTCAGGTCCTCCACACACTCCTCATCCCGATCTCCGGGAACCTGTTCTGGAGGAAGATTCTGGATTCAGGGACGATTTCTCCTCGAATCCGTGAGAAAGACACCGAGGCTCGCCGAACGCTCCTCCATCTCCACGCGCTCCTGAACACGCAGGAACACATTCACAGTGCGAGTGTCTCGCGTGGGTTCCGAGGCTGTTGCATCACCTGAGCGCGCGTGGTTCCCGGTGATTCGGTGAGAGCGAGACCCGAACCTCAATAACATGTGATCGTCTCAAAACCTAGCGTGCTTCATACCTAGACAGCATTATCTGGTGCACAGGGGCGCGGGAAGATGTTTAACACTGGGGCCTTGGAGGTGCTGTATTTTTTTTATTTATTTATTATTTATTTATTTATTTATTATTTTTTTTTTTTGGGGGGGGGGGGATCCACTTTTGAATAAAAAACAACATCAAGCAATATAAAGTCTAGTCAAAACTCCGCGAAACATAACGAGCGTATCATTTAAAGTAGTAGTTCACTTTTAAAAAAAAAACTTTTGCTGATAATGTACTCGTCCCCATGTCATCCGAGATGTCCATGTCTTTCTTTCTTCAGTCGAAAAGAAATTAAGGTTTTTTGATGAAAACATTCATTTTTATCCATATAATGGACTTCAATGGGGTCCAAACGACAGTTTCAGTGCAAACTGTTCAAAGGGCTTTAAACGATTCCAGACGATGAATAAGGGTCTTATCAAGCGAAACGATCGCTCATTTAATAAATAAATAACAAAGTTTAAGTTTTATAAGCTCAAATGATCGCCTTGCTCTGTTCTGTGACGCGCGTTCGTGACTCTCCTGTTCGAACTCGTTCATCAAAACGAACAAATCTTTTTTTTTTGAGTTATTTTATTTCGTTCATTGAATGATCCACATGACTCGAAAAAAGATTCGTTCATTTTGATTAACTTAAACTTTTTTATTCGTTTTGCTTGATAAGACCCTTATTCATCGTCTGGAATCGTTTAAAGGCCTTTGAACAGTTTGCACTGAAACTGTCTTTTGGACTTCAAACCGTTTGGACCCCATTGAAGTCCATTATATGGAGAAAAATCAAAAACCTTAATTTCTTTTCGACTGAAGAAAGAAAGACATGGACATCTTGGATGACATGGGGGGGGCGAGTAAATTATCAGCAAAAGTTTTTTTCAAAAGTTCGTGACTCTCCTGTTCGAACTCGTTCATCAAAATGAACGAATCTTTTTTCCAAGTCATTTGGTTCATTCAACGAAGGAAATGAACGAACTGACTCGGGAAAAGATTTGTTCATGATAACTGGAGACGCACACACAGGTGTAATGCTGGAGCTCAGAGGATTTTCTCCATATAATGGACTTCAATGGGGTCCAAACGGTTCAAGGTCCAAAAGACAGTTTCAGTGCAAACTGTTCAAAGGGCTTTAAACGATTCCAGACGATGAATAAGGGTCTTATCAAGCGAAACGATCGCTCATTTAATAAATAAATAACAAAGTTTAAGTTTTATAAGCTCAAACGCTCACCTTGCTCTGTTCTGTGATGCGCGTTCGTGACTCTCCTGTTCGAACTGGTTCATCAAAACGAACAAATCTTTTTTCAAGTCATTTGGTTCATTCAACGAACGAAATGAATGAATTAACTCAGGAAAAGATTTGTTCATGATAACTGGAGATGCTGGCGCTCGCAACGCCAACATCATGGGTTCGAGTCCTAGGGAAAGATGTGTAATGCGATGTAAGTCACTTTGGATAAAAGTGTCAGCCGAATGCATAAACGTAAATACATGGAACAGAAAACATGTCCTCCACCCTTTAGAAACATCGGACTACAGTTATAGAAATTGAAGAAAAACTAAATTTGATGTTGAAATAGCCTTAAATAGCCTTTACACAGAGGTCTCACAGACGCCAACAAAACAATGTTTTGAATCTGGACGGCCTAAAATGGCGTACAAAAGACGTCACACAGAAGCGCGTAATTATTTTAATCTTAGGGACATAGAAGACTACATTTCTAATTTCCTCCAATATATTCTTTGGATCATAATCATTAGTTATGGCTTCACCCTCATGTTGTTGTAAACCTTATTTTTCCTATATAGATAAATACGGTTCGTGAAGCCCCCAAAAATAACACAAGAATCATACACACTGAAAAAAATAATATGCTTTATCTAATCAATAAAATTGTGGCAACATATTACAAGCAATTTACAATTTACAACATATTACAATTTTATTGATTAGATAAAGCATATTCATTTTTACAGTGTAGTAATCTATATTATTTATAGTAATATAGTCATTTGTCTTACACTTCAGTCACACACAGATTACTGATCGATGGATGAAGGTTCTTCAAAACTGGTTCTTTCATGTTCCACAGAAACAACATGTTTCACTCCTCAAATCTTTCTGATTCTCCCTCTCCGGTGCGCTTCAGTAAACGTGTTCATTGAGTGCTTTAGACACCAAACACAACAGATCAATTACATAATCATTCAGACTAAACAATTATGACAGTCTGATTCCAGTGCAGTGATTTATCAGACCTCCTCAGAACCGCTTGATTACAGGAGTTCAGTCACACCGAGACCTTCAGACGGACTCGTGAAACTTCACCTGTGTAATAATCCATCACACACACACACACACACACACCTTCATCTCTGCAGTCTAAGCCATCAAACACAGCTGATCTCGAATCATAAAACATAATCCAGAGTGATTCCCTCCTCTGTGAGTCAGTGAGAGTCACTGAGATGTGTTTCATCAGTGCTGGTATGAATCCATAAATGCATTTATATATTAAACCGTTCGTCGATATTTGGACGATCAGGCTGCGGTAAACAGACTGTGAAGAAGCGAGGACTGAATTGATATTGATCCGACGAGTGACACATCGGTGTAAACCCTGATAAACACTCACAACACTAACGCCCGCAAACTGACCCTAATAGCCGAGTTTAATATTTATGAATCACAAGCAGGATATTCTGCTTTCCCATATTCATCTCTTCAGTGTGTGATGTTGATGTGTGTGTGTTCCTGAACTCCTGAAACGCCTCCAGTGTATCTCGAGTTTCGAACGCGTCACAATATTCCTCATTATAATAATTCATGCGCAGAATAAAGGGGCGGGGCCTCGTTGAGTTAGTCCACTGATTCCCAAAGGCGGGGTCCCGACCCACATGTGGGTCGCGGGAGATTTTGTATGGGTCGCCAAGTCGAGCACTATTTTTCAGTGTGCTATAGGCTACTCTCTAGATCAGGGCTATTCAATTGGCGGTCCGCGGGCCAAGTGCGGCCCGCCAATCATCTCCATACGGCCGAGGGCACCCCAACCTCCCTCCTCCTATTTTCTGGTGGTGCGGCTAAATTTGGTTATATATTAGATATGCGCGTCGCCGCAGTGGCGCGCGCAGCTGGACGACTATACGCGCTGTGTGTGTACCATGAGCGCTCCGACTGACCTGAGAGAAACGTTTACAGTCCGAATATTTCAGCAGTTCTAATGTGTGTCCTGTATTTCTGTCGACTGAACCAGCGATATTAATCATTCCTTGGTTTTGATTATTTCCTTTCCATGAATTGGCCAAACGCGCGTGCATAACGGTCTGAAACGATTCGGATTCGTTCACCTGAAGCAGTTTCTCGGTCAGTAACAACAAACAGAGAACAAAATAGCGCTGGTTTCAGCTGTTTCACTAGTTTACTTTGAACTAGGAAGCACGGCCCAGTGGATAACGGAACGCAAAGCTTAAAGGAGTCGCGTTTACTCCTGGTCCCGGACACTATTATTAAACAGCGTTGTGACATATAGTGAGAAGCGTTTAAATCGGACACTCAATCCTCTCTCTTACAAACCACAAATCCCTCAATGATTTTAACTAGTTTTAAATCGGATGAAACAGCCTTTACATTCCCCAAAACTACTTATGAGGTAAATAGCAGAAACATGAACAAAGTTAGAAGACTAAATGCCCTAATCACCACCCTTACAAACATTTACCATGTAATATGAATGTAATAATTCACCATGGTTTGGGGATAAATGTGGAATATTTATATTGAATATTGCATTAGATTTATTAGGGGGGTAGAGGAATATATTAATTGTGTGTATAGTTTTTTTTTTACCTGTTTAGGCATTTTTTTATACAGTGGTAGTGAGCCATGCATGGTTACAAAGTCTCACTGTCAGGATATTTTAATTTAAGCCTATAATAATTATTATAATAAATTGTGTACAATGATGAGAATATGAAAACAATGAGAGGCCCTGTCAACTCTTCCTTTATCATTTCACCTCTGCATTTCGCTTATTGTCAACAACGGGTTAATAAAAAAAAAGTGCTTTGTCAAATATCTGTATCTCTTTTAAATAGTTAACTGAAAGCTTAACTGACCTTAAAAATGGTCATACATATTTTGTTAATGCATAAATTCTCTTCGTGATATATGAACTATATGGGCCTAATGTTTATTGGGTCACAAGGATTTATCGACTTTAAAATGTGGGTCCCCAGAAAAAAAGTTTGGGAAACACTTAGTCAGTAGTGGCGGTTAAGGAAAGGGGCAGGGCATTTCCCAAACACAATCAACGCTCGACCAATCACAACACACTGCTCCAGCCGACCAATCAGAGCACAGTGTGCTTCTCAGGAGGAGGGGCTTCATAGAGACAGGAAGTAAACAGAGCGTTACTGACAGACTGGGAAGAGAGGAGCCGCAACAATGGAGAATATGAGGAGAATAATCAACATTCAAGCAGGAAAACCTGTTCTAGGAGAGACTGAAACACATCATGACTCTTTCTGTAGCATATATTGCAATGATTTTTTTTAATCAAAGCTCAAATCATCTACTTACATGATTAAATATTAATAAAATCCATCTAATCATCTCAGCAGGTGATGATTATAGTTCACAAGACTTCATCAACATGATTCACAGAGAAGCACAGACTCAGGCGAGGCTCTGATGATGCGTTTACTGGCGAGAGGGCGGGGCCACCTGTCACTCACATGAGATCCACCAATAGCAGACTACAATCATCCAATAAAGCTTTCAATCCGCGCCATTACATTGACTTGTGATGCAAAAGTTGTCACTCGTTTTCTTCTCATAACAAAACACAGAGTACACTCGTTAAAACATATTCGTAGTTAGAGCATATTAGCTGTGATGTTAGTAAAATGCTAGTAACATAACCTATTGCATTATATTGCATTATACACACACAGCGAGAGAGAGAGAGAGAGAGAGAGAGAGAGAGAGAGAGAGAGAGAGAGAGAGAGAGAGAGAGTTCTAAAATGAAGTGTGGAAGCGTGTTGGATTCGGTGAGAGAGACTCTGGCGCCCTCTAGCGCCAAAAAACATTCAGCGGATTCTCAAGTTAGGATGATTTCCTCACTAATCATAGCTTTACTCTTTTCTAAGTTCAATTACTTTTTCCTAATTTACGACGTTAAGAAGTTTCCTCAATTTTAGGCTTCTCAGTCAACCACACTTTTACACTTCTTCATCAACAATAGGCTTACATTTATGAAGAAAGATAAAATCTACTTTCCATTTAACCTACAGCGTTGCATAGGAATCATTTTCGCGAGTCTCTCTCGGTCTCATGCAGCGTCACAGTAATATCTCATGTGTCCATGGCAACTAAATCTATCTCATCTGAGCTTCTAAAAGTTTGTACTAGTTAAATTAGATGATGGGATCTGATGTTGGGTAGTATATACTAAGTTCACGCAAAGATAAACACACTTACCTGCAGTTTAAACAATAAGACCAACTGCATCTCTACACCTGACCACAAACACACTGATATCAGGATTCACACAAAACAAGTATAAAGAGCGGAATCAACCAAATAGAGGCCCGACTAACGGCTTAAATTCTTAAGTAATCACAAAATATACAATTTAATCAACTGGATCACACCGAGCTCAGAACAAACCGCACATCTGGTCTGACCTGCGGATGAGACTCTGTTCCTCTGGACACAAACATCTGTCTTATTTCTTCTCAAATCAAACAAACAAACAAACAAACAAACAAAAAAACATAATCCACATCCGTCAGTTCCTGCTTTGGTCTCCAACACTTCAAGCTTCCCATCTTACCTATTTAGTCACGTGACTCCAAAGATTTATTTAGTTATTGATTTATTACTGACTCACAGTCACTTCACAAGGTGAACAATTAACGGGGTCACAATTATCTATCGTTGTTTTTTACGTTATTTATTAGAGGTTTTGCAAAAAAAAAAAAAAACATGCAAAAAATAAAAAGTAGGAAGTTTGGGAATCAAAACTGGCAAATGTATAAAAGATTTTAAATCAATAATGTAAATAAAAAATTAAATATTTAGCTTATAACGTATCATGGTCCAGACAGAAACAACCCAAATGTGGGCCGAATCTGGGCAGACACTATTGCTTTCTGGGGATATTGGATCAGCAAAGGATGACGAAGAGAAAGATTTAGAGTATTTTAATTCAAGAATTTAAATTTAAAGAATTCATTTTAATTCTACAGAAAAAAATAAATAATAAACGAAGAGTTCAGACGCAAAAGCCTCTAAATGCCATTTGAAATTTTCTTCTAAAATGATCATTTTTATCAAGTTTGTATATTTAAGTTCAGTAATTTCACTTAAATGGCAATGAAGATGACCTATTAATTGTCATTTAAGTGAAATTACTGAACTTAAATATACAAGCTTGATACAAATGGTCATTTTAGAAGAAAATTTCAAACGGCATTTAGAGGCTTTTGTATCTGAACTCTTATATAATCCAGTCCTTGAGCTGGACAGGACCAGAGATGATGAGGGAGAGATCATCGTCCTCAAGCTCCTCTCTATTTCCCATTCACTCATTCAGTTGTACTCGAAATCATTCAACTCACATCGCAAATGAGGTTTATTGGCAAAATGTACTTTCTGCTGTGAAAAAAAGTGAATCAAAAGTAATTGAAATAGCTCAACACAACAAATGTTTTCCCCCAAATTCAACAGGAAATGACACTTTTAGTCAGTGTGTGTTGAGTGTGTGTGTGTGTGAGAGAGTGTGTGTGCTTGCGCAAGGGGAGGGGAAGATGATTTACACTTTCTATTTCCCCTTTTTGCAGTCATGCATGAGCGTGTCCTGTTCAGAGCGAGATAAGCTTGACTTCTGTTCTTCCTCGTTACAAAATAACATTTCAGTCCACACACGGCTGCCGGTGATTGAGACATTGTGACGGTTCAGACGACAGACTGATCATCCTTTCATGAGCTGTGAGTACAATGATCTTTCTCTTCAGTGTCTCTTTCTGAACGTTCACCGATATATGTTTGATAAAAGTGTTTTATAGTTACACAGTCTCATCTATTTGAATTATATCAGATTTTGAGTTGAACATCCACAAATGCTTGTTTTATGAAACGTAGTTTAGATTATTTTACACAATAAAACTACTTGGCATCGGACAAGAGTCAGTATATTACGATTTGGACTGAAACTGAGTTGTCAGAACGTATAAAGTTGGTGGAAAGTCATGATGTGTGTTTAATAGGCTATTTTAAGTTATTTTAATAGAATAAAAGTTGAAATGAAACTGAAAACAAACCTAGTTTAGTGTGACAACTAGCCCCGCTTTCTACACATTACTTAAACAGCGCTTTAGATTGTCTCAACACAGTAATAAACATGAAAAGAACTGAATCAATCATGCAAACAAACTCAATTCCTGCTGCAAGCAGCTGTAAAAAGTCTTTTATCGGATCATTTCAGTTCAAGTCTGATAGTATCAGTGCAGTCAAATCCACAATATGACTGAACATGAAGTGTCTTTTACTGTCAACAGTCTCTCAGGGGTATTGTGCAAGAATCCAGTTTTAAACTCAGATCACATGTGTCTTTGGTGAAGCAAACCTGCCTCCGATCAGAAAGCAAAAACACCAATAGGCAAATGAGATGAGAAGTTTTGCAGGCCTGCATCTGCAGTGGTGCAGGAACGGAAACAGGTGAGAGGAACGAGCCTCAAACATGAGCCTCCACCATAGGCCTCCACAGCACAAACCTCAGACGAGCAGAGGCATTCTGGGGGATTTCACAGGGCATCATAACATCATGCTCTTGTCACAAAACAAATAGATATCTTACTGCTCTAACAGAGCAAATAATCATGTAAGCTAATGTTCTAAAAACATTTTTCCCAGTGAGTTATGAAAAGGTTATTTCTGAATGTCCTCTCCCAGACAGCAATAGTTTAGGCTCAGATTCGGCCCACATCTGACACTGTGTTGCTGTCTCGGATTTTCTATAACACTTTACAATAAGGTTCATTGCTTAACATTACACTAAAGTACAATTATTTTAAAGTGTGTTTAAAGTTGTGTTGTGAAAATAGCTAAAAGCATGATGCTAATATACTTTTAATATATTTAAAGATAGTACAAATTTAGTAGGCTATTTGCAATGTACTATTGAAAAAAGAATATTGTGATGTTTGATTGACAGGTGGTTTGTCGGATGGTGTTTGATTGACAGGTGGTTTGCTGGATGGTGTTTGATTGATTGACAGGTGGTTTGCTGGGTGATATTTGATTGACAGGTGGTTTGCTGGATGGTGTTTGATTGACATGTGGTCTGCTAGGTGATGTTTGATTGACAGGTGGTTTGCTAGGTGATGTTTGATTGACAGGTGGTTTGTTAGGTGATGTTTGATTGACAGGTGATTTGCTAGGTGATGTTTGATTGACATGTGGTTTGCTGGGTGATGTTTGATTGACATGTGGTTTGCTGGGTGATGTTTGATTGACATGTGGTTTGCTGGGTGATGTTTGATTGACATGTGGTTTGTTTCTCCTTCTAGTTTCTGACGTGTCTCCATCATGGAGGCGACTGGGAAATACGACTTCTCAGCCACAGCAGAGGATGAGCTGAGCTTCAGGAAGGGAGATATTATCAAGGTGTGCATGACCTATATTACGAAAGTGTATCACACGTCCACACACACAACTGACTGAACCCATCTGAGTTGAAGTGAGTTTGACCATCACATGCTCCTCTGTAGATTTTAGGCACCAATGACGACTGGTTCAGAGCAGAAATACACGGGATGGAAGGATTCGTTCCTCGGAATTACATCAACATCCACTTCCCCAGGTAACCAACATCACCAAACACCATTACCAGAGATACTCTGCATTAAACCATTACCAGAGTGACTCTGCTTCTAAACCATTACCAGAGTGACTGTTTCTAAACCATTACCAGAGTGACTCTGCATTAAACCATTACCAGAGTGACTCTGCTTCTAAACCATTACCAGAGTGACTCTGTTTCTAAACCATTACCAGAGTGACTCTGCTTCTAAACCATTACCAGAGTGACTCTGTTTCTAAACCATTACCAGATTGACTCTGCTTCTAAACCATTACCAGATTGACTCTGCTTCTAAACCATTACCAGAGTGACTCTGTTTCTAAACCATTACCAGAGTGACTCTGCTTCTAAACCATTACCAGAGTGACTCTGTTTCTAAACCATTACCAGATTGACTCTGCTTCTAAACCATTACCAGATTGACTCTGCTTCTAAACCATTACCAGAGTGACTCTGCTTCTAAACCATTACCAGAGTGACTGTTTCTAAACCATTACCAGAGTGACTCTGCATTAAACCATTACCAGAGTGACTCTGCTTCTAAACCATTACCAGAGTGACTCTGTTTCTAAACCATTACCAGAGTGACTCTGCTTCTAAACCATTACCAGAGTGACTCTGTTTCTAAACCATTACCAGATTGACTCTGCTTCTAAACCATTACCAGATTGACTCTGCTTCTAAACCATTACCAGAGTGACTCTGTTTCTAAACCATTACCAGAGTGACTCTGCTTCTAAACCATTACCAAAGTGACTCTGCTTCGAAACCATTACCAGAGTGACTCTGCTTCTAAACCATTACCAGAGTGACTCTGCTTCTAATCCATTACCAAAGTGACTCTGCTTCTAAACCATTACCAGAGTGACTCTGCTTCTAAACCATTACCAGAGTGACTCTGCTTCTAAACCATTACCAGAGTGACTCTGTTTCTAAACCATTACCAGATTGACTCTGCTTCTAAACCATTACCAGATTTACTCTGTTTCTAAACCATTACCAAAGTGACTCTGCTTCTAAACCATTACCAGAGTGACTCTGTTTCTAAACCATTACCAGAGTGACTCTGTTTCTAAACCATTACCAGAGTGACTCTGCTTCTAAACCATTACCAGAGTGACTCTGCTTCTAAACCATTACCAAAGTGACTCTGCTTCTAAACCATTACCAGAGTGACTCTGCTTCTAAACCATTACCAGAGTGACTCTGCTTCTAAACCATTACCAAAGTGACTCTGCTTCTAAACCATTACCAGAGTGACTCTGCTTCTAAACCATTACCAGAGTGACTCTGCTTCTAAACCATTACCAGAGTGACTCTGCTTCTAAACCATTACCAGAGTGACTCTGCTTCTAAACCATTACCAGATTGACTCTGCTTCTAAACCATTACCAGAGTGACTCTGCTTCTAAACCATTACCAGATTGACTCTGCTTCTAAACCATTACCAGAGTGACTCTGCTTCTAAACCATTACCAGAGTGACTCTGCATTAAACCATTACCAGAGTGACTCTGCTTCTAAACCATTACCAAAGTGACTCTGCTTCTAAACCATTACCAGAGTGACTCTGCTTCTAAACCATTACCAGAGTGACTCTGCTTCTAAACCATTACCAGAGTGACTCTGCTTCTAAGCCATTACCAGAGTGACTCTGCTTCTAAGCCATTACCAGAGTGACTCTGTTTCTAAACCATTACCAGAGTGACTCCGCATTAAACCATTACCAGAGTGACTCTGCTTCTAAACCATTACCAGAGTGACTCTGCTTTTAAACCATTACCAGAGTGACTCTGTTTCTAAACCATTACCAGAGTGACTCTGCTTCTAAACCATTACCAGAGTGACTCTGCTTCTAAACCATTACTAGAGTGACTCTGCATTAAACCATTACGAGATTGACTCTGCTTCTAAACCATTACCAGAGTGACTCTGCTTCTAAACCATTACCAGAGTGACTCTGCTTCTAAACCATTACCAGAGTGACTCTGCTTCTAAACCATTACCAGAGTGACTCTGCTTCTAAACCATTACCAGAGTGACTCTGCTTCTAAACCATTACCAGAGTGACTCTGCTTCTAAACCATTACCAGAGTGACTCTGCTTCTAATCCATTACCAAAGTGACTCTGCTTCTAAACCATTACCAGAGTGACTCTGCTTCTGAAACACCATTACCAGAGTGACTCTGCTTCTGAAACACCATTACCAGAGTGACTCTGCTTCTAATCCATTACCAGATTGACTCTGCTTCTAATCCATTACCAGAGTGACTCTGCTTCTAAACCATTACCAGAGTGACTCTGCTTTTAAACCATTACCAGAGTGACTCTGCTTCTAAACCATTACCAGAGTGACTCTGCTTCTAAACCATTACCAGAGTGACTCTGCTTCTAAGCCATTACCAGAGTGACTCTGCTTCTAAGCCATTACCAGAGTGACTCTGTTTCTAAACCATTACCAGAGTGACTCCGCATTAAACCATTACCAGAGTGACTCTGCTTCTAAACCATTACCAGAGTGACTCTGCTTTTAAACCATTACCAGAGTGACTCTGTTTCTAAACCATTACCAGAGTGACTCTGCTTCTAAACCATTACCAGAGTGACTCTGCTTCTAAACCATTACTAGAGTGACTCTGCATTAAACCATTACGAGATTGACTCTGCTTCTAAACCATTACCAGAGTGACTCTGCTTCTAAACCATTACCAGAGTGACTCTGCTTCTAAACCATTACCAGAGTGACTCTGCTTCTAAACCATTACCAGAGTGACTCTGCTTCTAAACCATTACCAGAGTGACTCTGCTTCTAAACCATTACCAGAGTGACTCTGCTTCTGAAACACCATTACCAGAGTGACTCTGCTTTTAAACCATTACCAGAGTGACTCTGCTTCTAAACCATTACCAGAGTGACTCTGCTTCTAATCCATTACCAGAGTGACTCTGCTTCTAAACCATTACCAGATTGACTCTGCTTCTGAAACACCATTACCAGAGTGACTCTGCTTCTAAACCATTACAGAGTGACTCTGCTTCTAAACCATTACCAGATTGACTCTGCTTCTAAACCATTACAGAGTGACTCTGCTTCTAAACCATTACCAGAGTGACTCTGCTTCTAAACCATTACCAGATTGACTCTGCTTCTGAAACACCATTACCAGAGTGACTCTGCTTCTAAACCATTACCAGAGTGACTCTGCTTCTAAACCATTACCAGATTGACTCTGCTTCTGAAACACCATTACCAGAGTGACTCTGCTTCTAAACCATTACCAGATTGACTCTGCTTCTAATCCATTACCAGAGTGACTCTGCTTCTAAACCATTACCAGAGTGACTCTGCTTCTAAACCATTATTTAGCCAAGCTGCAAGCAGCATTTAGTGGGGTTCAAGCATTTAAGGCCTTTAAGCACATAAGCAATAAAGACATTAAGTTTTATTTAGCAAGCATTTAACCACTGACATCATATCTGGAAAATACCATTTACAACCAATACGGGCAATTTACCATCGCATATATATGGATATATGCAAAGCTTTTTGACAGTTATAGCGCCACCTATGCTCCGATCTCCATGAGACTTTGCATGCTTCCTCAGCATGTTATGACGCATGTGCTTGATTCTAAGTCAAGCGTTCTAGGAGTTAAGAGCAGCTTAGTATTTTGGTTGCTGTAGCGCCACCTATGGCCCAATCGGGCTCAACTGATAGGTTGTCCCCAAATTGAGGTCTACCATCTGGCTAGGTTTCAAGTCTCTAGCTCTTACGGTTGCACTTACAATTACAATAGGGTTGCAGCACTTCGTGTTCGAACCCCTAACAACTGGAAAAGCAGCATGACGGACAGTTTCTGAGCAGCTCAAAAAAACGGAAGTGACCGAGACCGAGCGTTTCGCACACCCACGCTGAAAATGAAGTGTGTTAAAAATAAGGAGGACGCGTCAGAGTGTGATCGACGGGCAAACACTCATTAATAAACCAAACCACCGGAGAGTTAACACAGGCTCTGTCTCACTTTACATATATAACTCACAATAATTCAACAGAATAGAAAAAATAAACATGAGCATTATTGTCCAGCATTATGAGTCAGAGAGTTGATGAAAAAGGGAAGTTTCTGCTCTGTAATTTTATTGTCCAAATATAATCATTGAAATGGTGGAGAACTTGTTTTTTATCATTTCAAGCGTCTCCACATTACTGTGGACTGTGGCATTATATACACTCTCAGAAAAAAAAGGTACAAAAGCTGTCACTGGGGCTGTACCTTTTCAAAAGGTAAACTTTTGACCATTTGAGGTGCTAATATGTCCATTTCATGAGCTAATATGTCAATTTTAGGTGTTAATATGTTCATTTTATGTGATTCTATGTACATTTTAGGTGCTAATATGTACATTTTAGGTGCTAATATGTCAATTTTAGGTGTTAATATGTACATTTTAGGTGATTATATGTAAATTTTAGGTGCTAATATGTACATTTTAGGTGGTAATATGTACAGTTCAGGTGGTAATATGTCAATTTTAGGTGTTAATATGTACATTTTAGGTGATTATATGTACATTTCATGAGCTAATATGTCCATTTTAGGTGCTAATATGTACCACTAAGGTACCAATACTCAGCCTTTGGATACAAAAGTTTACCTTTTGAAAAGGTACAGCCCCAGTGACAGTTTTTGTACCTTTTTACTGTATATTATGTTATATTATATATATATTAAAGTGTGTTTCTGCAGCTGGTATCAGGAGAACACCAGTCGTCAGTCTGCTCA
Source organism: Cyprinella venusta (assembly GCA_038021265.1). Classification (NCBI taxonomy): domain Eukaryota; kingdom Metazoa; phylum Chordata; class Actinopteri; order Cypriniformes; family Leuciscidae; genus Cyprinella; species Cyprinella venusta. The sequence continues at coordinate 786,999 of CM075868.1, forward strand.
GGATCAGCTGATGCCTCGACCAATCGGATCATTCCTCATCAGAGGCTCCCAGAGTTCACCTGGAGAATTCTCCATTTCAGTCAGGTACAACACACACACACACACACACATCATGCAGGTGTTCTTGAATCCTGGCTTGAATGTCCAGATGTGTTATAATTTCACGTGTGTGTGTGTCAGACATGAGAATGATGTGCAGCACTTTAAGGTGATGCGAGATAAGCAGGGTCGGTATTACCTGTGGACCGACACCTTCAGCTCCCTCAACACACTGGTGGAGTTCTACACACACACCTCCATCTCCAAGCAGAGCCGCGTGTTCCTGCTCACAGAGCAGCGGGTGAGTCCACACACACACACTCATGCTTGAGCTCAAACTACATGAGTCTTCGAAACGACACACACAATGTCCCAACAACACCCTAGCAACCACTTAGATGACCCTAGCAACCACCTAACAACATCCTGACCGAGACGACTCAAGCATCATGATCATACCCCACGGATACAGCATGCTAAAAATGTCACTTTTTAAAGGTGAGCAGAAATGCGCTGTTTGTGTGTGTGCCTTTAGCTTGTTTCCGCCATAGAATGAAAAATATAAAAGGTAATTGCGACTTTTTATCTCGCAATTCTGACTTTTTTTTCTCACAATTGCGAGTTTATTTCTCACAATTGTGACATTGTTTCTCAGAATTGTGAGATAAAAAGTCAGAATTGTGAGATTTAAACTAGTATTTTTTTCCCCTTTAGAATTGGCCTAAGTCGCAATTGCGAGTTTATATCTCAGAGAAAAGATGTCAGAATTTCGACATATAAACTCCCAATTATGTGTTATAAAGTCAGGATTGCGAGATGTAAACTCGCAATTGTGAGATAAAAAGTCGCACTTCTTTCTTTTTCCTCAGAATTACGACTTTATATCACGCAAGCAAGTCTGACTTTATATCTCGCAATTCTGAATTTATAACTCGCAATTCTGACTTTATATCTCCCAATTCTGACTTTATAACTCACAATTGCGACTTTTTATCTCGCAATTCTGAGAAATAAAGTCAGAATTGCGAGATATAAACTCGCAATTGTGAGATAAAAAGTCGCAATTATTTATGTTATTTTTTTATTCAGTGGCGGAAACAAGCTTCCATACAAACCGGAGTCACACAAAGATGGAGAGACAACATGTAGAAGCAACAGGACATTTCTCAATGATTAGTTGATGAATGTTGAGCTCGTGTAGTTCCTACCAGCTGTTTGTTGTAGTAGTCCTTAAAAAGCGATTTCTTTAACCCGTTTAATCCCACCGGTCACAATTGTGACAGAGTATAAAACCTAATATTTCACTAACTTAACCAACATAAAATCAAAAAAGGCATATTGTTTGAGTGTTAGGGAGGTCTAAGGAGTAAAATGCATGTACTCAAGTTGCAAGAAAGAATTTGGGATTAAACGGGTTAAAAGAAAATATCTCCATTTGCTTTGAAATCGGAGTGTTGTAACTTTGCAGATGTTGTTTATCCTCTAACAGTGACATTACACACTAACTAGTCTAGAGTTAGAAAAGTCAAATCATAATCAGCCACCTCTTCGATTCTCACACTCACTGCTTCTCTCTCTCTCTCTCAGAGTCCATCTGATTTCCCGCACAGGAGGTCTGCTGAAGCTCCGCCCATCTCTCAGGTACAGCCGCTGTCAATCATGTGACATCATTCTTCTGATGAGCTTCAGCCTGAAATCTTCTCATTCTTACAGGAGAGACACAACTACAGAACACCAGCACCACTGTTCCCTCGCCCGCCCGAGCCCTCACCGCCAGCACAGGTGCAACACACACACACACACTAACCCTAACCCTACCCATCCCACACACACGTAACCCTCTCTCCTCTGTGTGTGTGTGTGTGTGCAGGCGTCTGCGCTGCAGGTTCGGGCTGTGTATGACTTCACCGCTGAGGACGCAGACGAGCTCAGCTTCCGCGCTGGAGATCTCATAGAGGTTTTAGATCAGTCCGATCACTCCTGGTGGAAAGGTCTCTTGCACGGGAGAATCGGACTTTTCCCAGTCAACTACACCAATCCGGTGTGAGGATCCCAAACACAGACGTTCCCTTTATAATCCCTTTATTCCTCTGGTCTTCTGTCCTGATGTTGCGTATTAATGTTTTGTCCATATTTATAATAGGCGTACATTCACAGTTGTGCAGTTAAGAAACACTTGCAGTGGATCACACACACATAATTACACTCACACACACATACACTCTCACAAAGGTCTTCCTGTAGAGAGGTTTGAAAAAAATAACTGCATGTTCCGTTTCACGAACAAGTTTATGAATTGTTATGATCCTCTAGATATGGACGAAATATGGATATGCATGAAATGTTCCTGAGATATGATCTTCATCCAAGTAATTAATAAATACATTCATATTTACTGTAAAATCACATGCAAATGTGTCATCATGACTTTTTTTTTTCATCAGAATCCTCTTCCTTAGTGCATGTTATTCCAAAGCAAACAGAGTCTGTCCGAAATACATCACATCCCGAATCCTGAACAAAAGCAAACACGTTTCATCTCGATTCGACATATTCCAGTTCAGATTATCATGATGTCAGTCTATGATCGGATGGAAACACACGGAGATCAGATCTGAACCAAGGAAGGAAACCGATGAAAGTGAAACTACTAGTTCATTGAAGAATCTTTATAGTTATTATTTGTCAGCGATCACGTATTTAGTTCTTGTGTTTATTAACCCTCTGGGGTTCTTCGGGTCAATAATGACCCAAAGCGTTTAAATAAAAAAAATCGTAGCTTCATCGGAATGGTCTGAAACTTGGCGACTTTATTGGTACTTGGTATATGAACACCCCAAAAAAATTGGGGACAGGATTTGAAAAGTCTAAGTGGTCGTAAAAATACAGTCACACTCAGGACCTTTGTGTCAAAAATGACCCGCATAGGAAATGAATGGGAAATTGGCAAAAATGTGAAAATACTGAGTTTTTTTGTGCGTACAATCTACAAATCAGCAACAATCTTGAAAAAAAGCACACAACAGTGAAGGGGTGAATCTATAAAACATCAAGAGTGCAAAACAGACACATCCAGACACACACACACACCAAAAAATTCAGATTATACATGTGTTTTGCATTTTTAAAAAGCTCAGTTTGTCCACGAAATGGCATCCATATAATTTCAAAAATTGCTTTTATGAGGCCTAGGCTTGACTCCAAAATGAAATACAGCTTTAAAATTTTTTTTTTATATATATTTTTTTTTTATATTTTTTTCTATTATATTCAACGGGGGAAAATTTGGTCATAATTATTGCATTAATACTAATTATATATTTTTTTTTTTTTAAATTTTCTCAAAACACCTAAAAAGAAAAGAAAAAATATTATAAAAAAAAAAACAAGTAAAAAAAAAATTATGATTTTCTTTTTTAAATATGAATCCCGCCCGACCCGAAGGCCACGAGTGTGACCGTTAAACGAAGAACCCCAGAGGGTTAATAAAGGAGAGTGCAGCGACATGGAGATGTCTGTATAAACTGAGAGTCTAATATTTCATCCTTTAGTAAAAAGAAATGTATGAACTGAAAAAACGTGTTGAACGGAAGTAAGACAAACGCAGAACCGTAAATGATATATTAATTAATATTTAATGAAGACATGAGACTCTCCTGTTAAAGAGATTTTTAATCTCAGAGAGATTTTCCTGGTTAAATAAAGGTCAAATATATATATATATATTTCTTAAATGATTGTGAAAGTAATCTGTTTAAAGTAAAGTAGTGCACTGACTGTAAAGTTCACTGGCAATGTTACATAGTTTCCCATCTAATCCCAGTTCAAAATAAAATACGATTATAACTGGCTCCGAGACAGGACATCCATTCTTTATACCACTTGTCCATCCTGTTGTTATTTTATCCAGCCTGTTATCAGTTTGTCCACCATGCTATTAATAACTCTAATTATATTATTATTATTATTATTATATTATAATAACTATTAATAAATATAATAACTCTGTTATTATTTTGTATACAAAGCAGTTTTTTTTTACAATAATTTCATAAAGTCAGCAAAAAAAGAAGTAATAATTCAGTGACAATGATAATTGAGTTTAGTATCAATTGCGTAGTACTTTAATAAGTAAATTTTGGGCATTTCTGATCTTCCATTTCCTTTTTGTTTAATTTACCTGGGCTCGACCAGAATATTTTTTCGAACGTTTTACATCAGCCCACAACTACACACAGTTTTCTTTTAATAACTTTTCTTTTTTGTTTGTTTTTCTACATTTTACAATGGCCAGAAGGAAAGATGACACAAATACAAACACTTATGTTGGAGTCTTTCATGCGCAAACAAAGTTGCCCTACAAGCGCTGTATTTCTCGTGAGCCCCGCCCACCCGCAGAGCACACCTGCCCGCGAGCTCGAGCTCAGGTGAGACATTCTCGAGCTCAGGTGCGCCGCATTCCGAGCGCGTGAAGGCGAGCAGGAGGTCGCGTCGCGTCGCGTCATGGCGGAGTCGCAGCTCATGTGTATGGAGGACGGGCTCATGCCCACCGCGGTGCCCGAGTCGCATCCCCACTTCTACTACAGCGAGCAGCAACGCGCCGCCCTCGAGAAGCTCCTGGAGCACGGAGACGGCGCGTTCAAGACCCTCCTGAAGGACGAGAAGAGCCAAGACTTTCTGTCGGCGCGGGAGATCAAGACCATCACGAGCACCTTCGTCAAGTATCAGCGCGAGGACGACGATGGATGTGCGTCGGAGAACCGAGCGAAACGCGACGCGAGCGACTCGATGCGCTCCACATACTGGCCTCAGATGTCGGACACTGAGGTTCCTCCACTGGACCTCGGCTGGCCCTCATCAGGACTCTTCAAAGGGGTCACCCGAGTGTCCGTGTACACACACCCGCCCAAAGAGAACAGCCCGCACATCAAGGAGGTGGTCCGCAAACTCATACAGGAATCATGCAAGGTCAGCCATCGTTATTATAATCAAGAATTATGGATATTTTGAAATATCATGTCATTTGACTCTGACCCAAAGTAAATCAAGCTGCTACGGTATAACCCAGCGAACAGGGAGCGCTCTGTCAAAGTTATGAGCAAACTTCTCCCAGTAACTATAATATATGGAAGCTTGTTTCCGCCACTGAATAAAAAAATAAAATAAATAATTGTGACTTTTTATCTCACAATTCTTACTTTATTTCTCACAATTGCGAGATAAAAAGTCGCAATTGCGAGATATAAAGTCAGAATTGGGAGATATAAAGTCAGAATTGCGAGATATAAAGTCAAAATTGGGAGATATAAAGTCAGAATTTGGTGATATAAAGTCGCAATTCTGAGAAAAAAAGACAGAAGTGCGACTTTTTATCTTACAATTCTGACTTTTTTTTCTCACAATAGCGAGTTTACATCGCACAATTCTGACTTTATAACACATAATATATCAAAATATATGTCAAATTATTATATGTCAAATTATTATATGTCAAATAATTATATATCAAAATACTGACATCTTTTCTCAGAATTGTGAGATATAAACTCGCAATTGCGACTTAGGCCAATTCTAAAGGGGAAAAAATACTAGTTAAAATCTCACAATTCTGACTTTATGCATTTCTGACTTTATATCACGCAATTACGACTTTATATCTCGCAATTCTGACTTTATATAACGCAATTCTGACTTTCCATCTCACAATTCTGAGAAATAATGTCACAATTGTGAGAAGTAAACTCGCAATTGTGAGAAAAAAAGTCAGAATTTTGAGAAAAAAAGTCGCAATTACCTTTTATATTTTTCATATGGCGGAAACAATTCCACAATAATAGAACGTTCTCTGGTCTTTAATGACGTTCTAAAAACGTCAGCACAAAAACGTCATTCATTCTAAAACATTTTTATTTGGAAGTCTAATGTTTTTTTTTAATGTTCATTGTAAAAAGTGTTCAGTTCACTTTTATTTTTTAGTAAAATAGTTGCCTGTAAAATTATTAAGTAAAAAAAACACGTAATGCTTAATTTAAAAAAAAATATATAGGTTATGTGAACATGACAATTCCGCATTATTAACTGCTTCGATTAAGCATGAAGTTTATCTACGTAATAATTTTAAGGCAGCAGGTTTCCTCAATTATTTTTAAGTCAACAGATCATTCCCTTTTAAGACTTTTAAGATAATACTTGCAAAATGCAAAATATCAAATAGCTGAGAGAAAACTGTGATTACGCTGTAAATAAGGGGATTCCTCGTCACTATCTTCATTTTCATTAGCTGACTCATGCACATGTCAGGTAAAGTTGCACCTCCTGTGGTTCACATCTTAATGAAGACTTTTAGTAACACCCTAGCAACCACCAAATACCCTTAGCAACTGCCTAGCAACACCATAGCAACCACCCAGAGCACCCTAGCAACCACCTGAACAATGTGAATAAGCCATATCTCAGCCCCAGAATGTCGTACAGATATGGTTGTTGGCTCCTATCCAATCATGTCCCACACCCTAGCAACCGAGCGGTGAGTTTTGCCACTGTTCTTCAGTCTGGAAATGCACATTCTAGTTAATAACTGATATTTAGGAGATGGTAAATGTCCTGAAGGTATAGGGATAACTCCGGAGGATTCCTGCTGGATGTTTTAAGATCTTGTTCAGACTTGATTTCTTCTGAACACTGAATCACCGAGCAGGAAATGATGCGGCTGGTATTCTGCCTTAATAAAACCGGACACACCCTCTAATAAAGAGCTGATATGTCAGTGGATTGGATGTTGTGTTGGTGATTTCCCAGGAACTTCACAGACGAGTCGCACCAGATTCCACAGGGGGACTTTCTCTTTCTGCTCTATCTCTTTCTTATCCGTCTTAAGACGTAAACAACAACCCATAAAGACATAAAGATGCCCTAATTTACTCCACGTTCATTTATTGTGAAACACTGTCCGCTGGCCAATCAGAAGACTGAGAGAGAGGGAAGGAGAAAGTGAAAGCTGTGGAGAAAATTCTTCTGAACTGGGTGTGAATCAGCTTTACATCTACAGACAATAGTTTCAGTGTGTGTGTGTGTGTGTGTGTAACTGAAATCCAGATCAACACACACACTCACATTCTCACATATACACACACACGCACTTTCCCATACACACACACTCGCACATACTCTCACACAAACTCACATATTATTCTCACACACGCTCTTTCCCATACACTGTAAAAATGAATATGCTTTATCTAATCAATAAAATTGTGGCAACAGATAACAAGCAATATTATTTATTAAATTAGCAATTTATATTAACAAATTTATATTAACAAATTCGAATGGAGTAATAGTCAATCAAATTAACATTCTAATTAGTACAATTTAATTAATAATATTGCTTGTAATATGTTGATACAATTTTATTGATTAGATAAAGCATATTATTTTTTTCAGTGTACATTCGCACACGCTCACATTTAATTCAAAACACACACACACACACACACACAAACACACCAAAGAATTCAGATTATACATGTGTTTTGCATTTTTTTAAATGCTCAGTTTGTCCACCAGATGGCATCCATCTCATTTCAAAAATTGCTTTTATGAGGCCTAGGCTTGACTCCAAAATGAAATACAGCTTAATATATATATATATATATATATATATATATATATATATATATATATATATAATTTTATTTTTGATTTTTTTTTCTATTATATTCAATGGGGAAAAAATTGGTCATAATTGTTGCATTAATACTAATTATAATTTTTTTTGTTGTTTTTTATTTTTTTTATTTTTTCACCAAAAGAGAAAAGAAAAAAATATTATAAAAAACAAGTAAAAAAAAAAAAATTATGATTTTCTTTTTTAAATATGAATCCCACCCTTTGGGTCAACTTTGACCCGAAGGTCCCGAGTGTGACCGTTAAACGAAGAACCCCAGAGGGTTAAAACACATTCAATGAACGATGAATAATGAGAACATTATTAAAGACCAGATAACTCTGAACGAACGTCTCAGGACGGATGTTTTGAACGCTCTACTAACGTTACAGGAAGAACGTTTGTTCACGACTCTGACAGAACGTTCCCTGTTCACTTTTCTTTCCTGTAACGTCACATTTCCTATTCAAACCCGAAACACTGAAGCTTGATCTATAATGAGGCTCCGGGTCCGACACACACGTCACAGGCAGATGATGTCACGACTGTTCCTGGTTCATTTAGAGTGTGTGTGTGTGTGCAGGTCGTGGCGATCGTGATGGACCTGCTGACCGACCTGCAGATCCTGCGGGATCTGTTCGAGGCGTCCAAGCGCGGCGTTCCCGTGTACATCGTGCTGGACGAGCTGGGAACGCCGCACTTCCTCGACATGTGCAGCCGGATGCAGGTCGGAGCGAAGGAGCTGCAGGTACAGGAGCCTGTTCCCAGATCAGCCTCCACTCACACACACACACATCGAATAATCAAATGTAAAAAAAATGAAAAACTATTTAGTCTTAACTGCATGAATTAAAGGAGTAGTTCACTTTAAAAAAAAAAAAACTTTTGCTGATAATTTACTCACCAAGATGTCCATGTCATTCTTTCTTCAGTCGAAAAGAAATTAAGGTTTTTGATGATTTTTCTCCATATAATGGACTTCAATGGGGACCAAACGGTTCAAGGTCCAAAAGACAGTTTCAAAGGGCTTTAAACGATTCCAGACGATGAATAAGGGTCTTATCAAGCGAAACGATCGCTCATTTAATAAATAAATAACAAAGTTTAAGTTTTATAAGCTCAAATGCTCACCTCGCTCTGTTCTGTGATGTGCGTTGTTATTTATTATAACTTTATAATATTATAACTTTGTTATTTATTTATTACATGAGCGATGGTTTCGCTTGATAAGACCCTTATTAATCGTTTGGAATCGTTTAAAGCCCTTTGAACAGTTTGCACTGAAACTCTCTTTTGGACCTTGAACCGTTTGGTCCCCATTGAAGTCCATTATATGGAGAAAATCCTGTAATGTTTTCATCAAAAACCTTAATTTCTTTTCGACTGAAGAAAGAATGACATGGACATCTTGGTGAGTAAATTATCAGCAAAAGTTTTTTTTAAAGTGAACTACTCCTTTAATTCATGCAGTTAAGACTAAATAGTTTTTCATTTTTTACATTTGATATATATCGATAACTTGACTTGACAGACTTTATGGGGTGAGAAATTATCAGTAATTTTTTTTTTTTAAAGTAAACTACTCCTTTAAATATGAATTGATTCATTTCAAAAAATAAAATAAGTGCTTCACTCAAAAGCAGTGAACATTTTTAACATTAATGAAACCGTGGCAACAGTTTATTAAGCTTCTGTCCCTTTAAGAAGGAATGCACAGATATAGTTACACATGCGATTTTCCCCCTAACAGACTGTGTTTACATTGAATATTGAACGTCAATAAGTATACTGTGAAGTGCAACACTTTAGAAAATCGATTTTTGAAATGTATGAATCGATATATACTTTAATGTCTGGTGTTTCCTCAGAACGTGCGCACTCGGAGCGTAAAGGCCGTCGGCCTGAACCTGTCCATGGGGAGAATCCCGGGAAACGTCCACAGCAAGTACATGCTCATCGACGGAGATAAAGTCATGTTCGGAACGTACAGGTGAGCGTGTGTGTATAATCTCCTAATGATGTGTGTGTGCTCTCTGATACTGATTGCTGTGTGTGTGTGTGTGTGTGTTGATCCCGCAGTTTCTCCTGGACGTCTTCCCGCATGGACAGGAACATGATCACGGTGATGTCCGGACAGGTGCTGGATTTCTACGATAATGATTTCCGAGAACTTTACGCCATATCGGACAAACTGGACCTCTTTAAGGAGTTCCACCTCGACAAGCCTCGGACCAACACCTTGTCCCGCGCCGCCGTTCCCAAACGCCCCGTGGCCGCCACTTCCCGATTCCAGGTGAACCTCGGAGACGTCAAAGTGCCGGCGCACAAATACCACAACCCCAAGTACCTGTTCTCTCTGGGACAGCTCCCGGGACCCGCGCCGCAGATGCAGGACTTCCTGAACACCATGGAGCCGCCCGATCCCGAGAATCCCACGGAAGATCCGGAGCACCTCACGCCCCTTCCCTCCGAGACCGGGAAGAAGAAGAAAACCAAAACGCTGTCGTGGTGGAGGAGACAGAAGAAGGAGCCGAGTGAAGCTGTGATTGAGGAAAACACACCAGACGACACGTCTAAACACACACTCCCCGCGGATCAGAGCTCGGAGGACACTGGGAAAAAGAAGAAGAGAGGACTGATGAGCATTTTTAAAAAAGCGAAATGAGGATTATCCTTTAAATGAGACACTGTTTTCACCAGTGCATCTGTGTTGTGTTTACAGACTGACCTCACTTTAGACGTGTGTGTGTGTTTGATATGATCAGTGTTTACAGGTGTAACGATACCCTCGTGTCACGATTCGATACATATCAAGATACGATATTACTGTGATACTTCAAGACATTTGATAAAAGGGATGTACTGTTGATTAAATGATATATTATTGTGGGTGTAAATGGACAGTCTTGGACTTGGTGCTGAAACCCAATGAAGGACAAAAGAGACACCGGAATAAAAACATTCATGATTCTGACGCTGAAAATACAGGATTATTTTAGATGAATATGATGATCTCTGAATAGATATGTTTAAAATATTTTAAGCCACTTTTTAACTGGTAACATGACATTTTCCATATTCCCTCACGAATATTCCCCCATTGCATTATTATTAGGGCTGTCAAACGATTAATCGCATCCAAAATAAAAGTGTGTGTTTACATAATATATGTGTGTGCACTGTGTATAATTATTTTAGATATATAAATACACACACATGCTTGTATATATTTAAGAAATATTTTCATGTATATTCTGTATATGGATTTATATCTAATTTATATTATATATATATAAATATAAATATTTTATATATAAATATTTTTTTTCTTAAATATACATGCATGTGTGTTTATATATATAATAATTATACACAGTGCCCCCACATATATTATGTAAACACAAACTTTTATTTTGGATGCGATTAATCGTTTTGACAGCCCTAATTATTATGCATTATATTCAACATTATATTGTAGTACTGACACTAAAACTCGATTTTAGTAAACTTGAATTTTTTCACACACACAGTCATTTTTATTTTGGGTGAGCTATCCACGACACATATTGTCACTATCCACGATACACACTCACCTAAAGGATTATTAGGAACACCTGTTCAATTTCTCATTAATGCAAGAAATCAACCAATCACATTGCAGTTGCTTCAGTGCATTTATGGGTGTGGTCCTGGTTAAGACAATCTCCTAAACTCAAACTTAATGTCAGAATGGGAAAATAAGGTGATTTAAGCAATTTTGTGTCCCATCGAGTAGCCTAAGCTAAAGTTTTACACACACACTTGCAGTCTTAACGCCTACTTGAACACTTGGGTCAAAAAAGAGGAAATTATGTTATGCAAGTAGACAAGTGTAAGAGCAAAGACAGCAGTGTGTGTGTGTGTGTGTGTGTGTGTGTGTGTGTGTGTGTGTGTGTGTGTGTGTGTGTGTGTGTGTGTGTGTGTGTGTGTGTGTACAAGGCACAGGGACTTACACACGGGCTCGGGCGCCCTCTGCTGGCAGTTCTGGGCATTTAGGACATCATTTCAGACTCGGGATCAAAGATTGGCACACACACACACACACACACATCTCACAAACTTCACAAGAGCACATGACGTGCGTCATTTGAGCCACGACCAGAAATGCACTTCCGCTTTTATTCAGTGTGACATTTTTTGGCCGGATCTCTCTGTGTGTCATGGCCAGTTTTATGTGACCACAAAAAGTTTGGTGAATTTACTGCAACAGCTCTAAACAGGAAGTGAACACATACGATGCATATATAATAAGCTATGCTATGCAATCATTAAATAATGTCCAGTCTGTCAGTGATAGCTTTAGCTTACCGTCCATTACAGAGACTGAACGCGGTTCAGGCCTCAGATGATGATGATGATGATGATGATGAAGAAACTCCTCATGTGTTGCTGGTTAGAGATGATCGGGATCATAATCACAACAGACCAGCATGAATCTGCCACCGGACCTGCATGAAACCACCATGTTGCAGGATGTAACGTTACTGAGTGTCCTGACTTAAGTTCCTCACAAAAAATAAAACAGTGGGGCTTAGCACCCTGAAAAATGAAAAATAAAAAAGTTTATCTAAATTTTATCATTGAACATATTTTTCAAGTAAAGCTTCATATATGATAAAAAAAAAAATGAAGTAATGTGTAATGCTGCGTTCACGTGCTATGGAAAGTGCGATATTTTCCACTTGTGAACTGGTATTTACCAGTGTGTTGTGGTCAAGTGCTTTTGTTGTCGTAATGTGGTAAAAAGATGGAGATCCAGACCTGTTATTTAGCTAAAAGCAATTTTAGATTGCTTAAGTCATCTGCAACATCAAGAAAATGATTTATCAAAACTCAAAAAATGTAAATAATATGCTATATATTTTCTAGAATGGTATATATATATTCATGAATAGTATATTTTTACCATTCACGACTCTTGCGGTGCTCTCCGCCATTTTGAAAAGTTCAAAGGTTATCTCATCTCGCCAACTCGGCCATCAACAATGGTTTATTTTTGTATGCATAGTATTGTTCCCTATTTTGAGTTTGTAAATTGATACGTTTTCAAAAAAAAATAATAAATATTCTACGAGTTGCCCAGTGAAAAATACCACATGAGGGGGTGTTCATGTGCATTTTCCACGTCGGCTTTTGGTATTTACCATAATTACCATAGCACATGAACGCAGCATTAGACATCCCGCTCGTGTTCCTGGAGGAATGAGGTGATTTCGCGGCCTGGAGGAAGTGAAAGCGATGAGGTGATTTCGCGCGCGCGGGCTCGTACTGTCCACCGGAAGCTGGAAGATTCTCTTCCCGTTTGATTCGCATTTCTCTTCTTGTGACACACACTGATCTTCTACACACACTTCCTCTAAACCTACTGAGATCACGTTTCAGACTTTCGTCAGTCCAGGACGTTCGAGTGGTGTGTGTGTGTGTGTGTGTGTGATAGGGAAAGTGTGTTTGAATAGAAAAACCCTGAGCTTCTTCTTTTAAGAAAACCAACGTGAGGTTTCCCGAAAGCTCAAATGTTTGTTTACTTCTCAAACTAGAAAGGCCCAAAGACAATACATCAACACTCTGATCACAAATAACTTTATTAAATAATCAACTGTACAATGCGTCACCTATAATCATTTATATATAATATATACAAAATATGTTTTACATGAAAAACATTTTCTACAAAACAATCAGAGTAAATGTGTTTGTTATGAGTGTGTGTGTGTAAGAAACAATCCATCAAATCTGCTGCCTCATTATTACACTATCACTGCGTCATCAAGACACACACACTCATATATTATATGAATTATCCCTTTATATGAAGAAGATATTCCAATCTTCTTCACAAGATAAATTCGCAACTGTGGACGGAAACATCGCCAGAGTCTCTATAATCTCACTCTCAGAAAAGAGTGTGTGTGTCCGGGCAATGATGTGAGCTTCTCCGCGCTCGCTGTGAGTGTGAAGCTCTTCAATACTGACTGGAGTGAGTGTTTGAGTGCGTGTGTATAACACTGATCTGGTGTGTGTGTGTTGTGTTCAGTCACGATCATTTCTCTGGAACTTTGTTGATGACTTTCTTCTTCCTGATGGACACGAGGTCATAGAACGGATCTTTTGTAATGCTGGCCCTGTGGAACACACACACACACACACACACACACGTTATAGGTCAGATTTGTGTCGTTCGTTCAGACAGTTTATGAGGCCGTACACACACACACACACACACACCCTCGTATTCATACCTGATGTACTCGATCCAATACGGAGTTAAAGGAGTTGTTCACTTGAAAAAACTTTTGCTGATAATCAACGAATGAAATGAACCAAATGACTCGAAAAAAGATTCATTCACAGGAGAGTCACGAACGCGCATCACAGAACAGAGCAAGGCGAGCATTTGAGCTTATAAAACTTAAACTTTATTATTTATTAGGGCTGTGCAAAAATTAATCGCGATTAATCGCATCCAAAATAAAAGTCTGTGTTTACATAATATATTTGTGTGTGCCGTATATAATTATTTTGTATATATAAATACCTATGCATGCATGTATATATTTAAGAATTATTTGCGCTTAAATTCTGTATACATATATACAAATACATAATCTAAATTATATAAAAATAAATATTTTATACATGAATAACACATTTTCTTAAATATATACTGTACATGCATGTGTGTGTATTTATATATACAAAATAATTATATACAGCACACACAAATATATTATGTAAACACAGACTTTTATTTTGGATGCGATTAATCGCGGTTAATTTTTGCACAGCCCTCCTATTATTTATTCATTAAATGGCCGATCTTTTCGCTTGATAAGACCCTTATTCATCGTCTGGAATCGTTTAAAGCCCTTTGAACAGTTTGCACTGAAACTCTCATTTGGACCTTGAACTGTTTGGTCCCCATTGAAGTCCATTATATGGAAAAACGTACACACACACACACACACACACACCTGATGGACTCGATCCACTGGTCTCTCTCCTCCGCTGTAGAAGCACAGATGCTGTAGGACTGGTGTTTTCCCTCCACCACTCGCCCGTCCGTCTCCGTTTTACACGCCTTGATCTTCTGACCTCGACTGTTGGGGTTATACAGCTCTAAACAATACTGGAACAGGTCAAAGGTCACAGGTTAGCATCACTCACAACACACATCACTCACGCACGCAGTTTGATGAGTTTGATGTTATTGTGTGTTATCGTTCTCCATAAATCATATGCAGGATTGGGCCAGATTAATTGCTCTATATTGTTAAGCGTCCGCGCGTGCCGTCGCTAGGCTAGGCTAGTGTGTAACGCATGCGGGTCTCACCGGCTTCCGGGGAAAGAGCACTTCCTTCACACACAGATTCTCCAGAGGAATGATCCCGCGCGGCTCCTTGTCCTGAGACACAAACACCACAATCAGCTCCGATACACACACTTTACACACACACACACACACACACACTCGTGCGTTCAGAGGGTTCTTACTGTGGTGTATTCAAAATAATACAGGCAGTTATCAGTGAGGATGAACCATCGCCTCTTCCATGTCTTCACACGCCCGCCTGCGGACCACATAACATGAGCCAACCATGAAAAATACTTATTAACTGGAGTTAGTGTTCATTTCAACATGTACTAATACAGGCTCATTTAGTTCAAATCGATTAATAATACTAATAAAACGTTCGTTCTTTGATAATGTTCCCAAAACATGAGCACAAAAACATTATTTATACATCGTTCATGGAATGTTTCAGGTGGACGTTCGTCTAACAGTTTTTAAATGTAACAACTAGTTTTAGAACGTTCAGAGAACATTCAAAAGTAACGTTCCATAATGTTTGAATGATACAATGAAACGTTCCATTAACATTTGAATAACTAAGAAAAAACATTTTAGTTTTTTTTTTTTAAATTTAGACTGTTCATCAGAAATTACATTTTCATAACTTAATATGAACATTCTTATATTAATTTTTATATTTTTGTTAGATGCGTGAGCAGGTTCTATTTGACAGGCATAGATGATGTCACTATTAAACTGGCACAGATTTACAATAAACACACCCAATAAAAGCAGTTCTCGAAAGGATTAAACAGAACGTAAACTAGACTAACAGCAGAGCAATCTTTATAATAACTTCATAATCTTTACCCAGTTTGAGCAGCCAGCCCTCGCGGTCGGGGTTGAAGAAGGTGTGTGTGAGATCATTCCCATCATCCTCTGGGATTTTGAAGGGTTCGTTCCGTATGCTGTTGAACAGATTCTGTGGTGATGAAAAGAAACACAGACACACTTCAGTCTTCCTGTTAGTGCTGCTCAAAGTATAATTCACCCAACAATGAAAATTCAGCCCATAAGAAACATATAACAGATGCACTTTTATGATGGATAGATGCACTTTTATGATGATAGATGCACTTTTATGATGGACAGATGCACTTTTATGATGGACAGATGCACTTTTATGATGGACAGATGCACTTTTATGATGGACAGATGCACTTTTATGATGGACAGATGCACTTTTATGATGGACAGATGCACTTTTATGATGGATAGATGCACTTTTATAATAGACAGATGCACTTTTATGATGGATAGATGCACTTTTATGATGATAGATGCACTTTTATGATGGACAGATGCACTTTTATGATGGATAGATGCACTTTTATGATGGACAGATGCACTTTTATGATGGACAGATGCACTTTTATGATGGACAGATGCACTTTTATGATGGACAGATGCACTTTTATGATGGACAGATGCACTTTTATTATGGATAGATGCACTTTTATCATGTATAGATGCACTTTTATGATGTATAGATGCACTTTTATCATGGATAGATGCACTTTTATGATGGATAGATGCACTTTTATGATGTATAGATGCACTTTTATGATGGACAGATGCACTTTTATGATGGATAGATGCACTTTTATCATGGATAGATGCACTTTTATGATGGATAGATGCACTTTTATGATGGATAGATGCACTTTTATGATGGATAGATGCACTTTTATCATGGATAGATGCACTTTTATGATGGATAGATGCACTTTTATGATGGATAGATGCACTTTTATGATGGATAGATGCACTTTTATCATGGATAGATGCACTTTTATGATGGATAGATGCACTTTTATGATGGATAGATGCACTTTTATGATGGACAGATGCACTTTTATGATGGATAGATGCACTTTTATCATGGATAGATGCACTTTTATGATGGATAGATGCACTTTATGATGGATAGATGCACTTTTATGATGGATAGATGCACTTTTATCATGGATAGATGCACTTTTATGATGGATAGATGCACTTTTATCATGGATAGATGCACTTTTATGATGGATAGATGCACTTTTATGATGTATAGATGCACTTTTATGATGGATAGACGCACTTTTATGATGGATAGATGCACTTTTATGATGGACAGATGCACTTTTATGATGGATAGACACACTTTTATGGACTTCAAAAAATATATCCTGCCATTTACTCCCATTTTAAAGCTTGGAAGAGCCAGGATATTTTTTAATATTACTCCGATTGTATTCGTCTGAAAGAATAATGTCATATACACCTAGGATGATTTGAGGGAAAGTAAATTATGGGCTAATTTTCATTTTCGGTTGAACTCTCCCTTTAACACCACACTGTTATTTGTGCTCAGTGACTCCAGTGTAGTATTTTGGTCATGTGACCAGTGAGGTGTGATTGTGATTGGCTGCTCACCGTCAGGAGGTCGTCGGGAAGATCCTCTCCGTTGTTGATCCCGCGGTTCATGCTAATGAATCTCTCCAGAGGGGTCTTGTCCTTCACGCTGGGGTTGTGAAGACTCGTGTTCAACATGATGATGGCAAACGAAAGGATGTAACACGTGTCTGAGGATCACAAACAACACACCCGTTCCCAACAACTTTACCAGAGACTGATAATAAACAAAGCGTTTTGAGATCATCAGCTTGGCCAATTAACAGATCTGTGAATGCATAACAAATAGTCTCAATGGAAGCTTATTTCGCCATGGAATAAAATAAAATATGTAAAAGATAATTGCAACTTTTTTCTGTTATTTTGTAAATAAAAAAAGTCAGAATTGCATGAGAAATTGGTCTGAATTGAGAAATTGGTCTGAACAGTTAATATTAAAATTTCCCCTGTAAACAATCATCGTATCCCTTAAAACTTATCTTGTATCAACAAAATAACATTTCTAAATGTTTTTTCCTTGTTTTTTTCCTTTTTAAAAAAACAAAATGTCATGTTCATGTAACTCGACACCCTTGGCTTATTTAATATGCGTGGTTCTATGAATATGCAAATGAGCCCCGCCTCCACTTGAACGTACACATGGTGTGTGTTAAAGCGGATTAAATACACACATAAACAACATTAAACGCTAGATTTCGACCATGGGGACACCTAAAGTCATAATTATTTTTTTAAATTTTTTAATTCCAGAAACAAAAGACTGAATTACGAAACGTAAAAAAGTCAAAATTCCAATATTACGCACTCAATATTGTTTATTCCATGGCAGAAACAAGCTTCCATGAGTTTCTGTTTTCAAATACTCAAATATTATTGGGTGTAATATATATTAGGGCTGGGTATTGAGACAAATTTCACAATTCGATTCGATTTCGATTCACAAGCTTGCAATTCGATTCGATTTCGATTACGGTTCGATTCAATATTGATTATTTTGGATATCAGTTACAATAAATGGCAAATTTTCTCAACGGAATCAAATCTCTGAACTAATGCTGTAAACTATGGGAGTCTAGTTGTAGTTCATTAGCCTAATATGAAGGTAATAATTAACTGTTTTGTAGCTATACAAACACTTAAATTACACTTATTTATTTTTATAATAAGAAGATTATATGAAATATAAACATTTAAATGGTGGCTGTCATAAAAACTTGCCAGATTTATTCAAATATGCATTAAATATTGAAGAACATTAAGATTATAATGCATATGTAATATGGTGTATATATTTATCAAAATGCTCCTCTCTAGAGTTATTTTTTCTATCTGACTAACGAGTTTATGTGGGTTTTCTGAGGTAAATATGACGATATTGATTACAAGCTGTTTAACTGACGTCTTTCCACGGTTGAAACGCTGATTGAGTGAATCAATGTGTCATGATCCGGATTTGGATCAGTTGTCCTCTATCTTTAACACACTTTCAGATGCTCGTTCATGTTTATTTGGCGCTGTGACTGGTATTATTAACCCGGAAGAGAGATCAGCGCTAAAACGCTATTTATGTTTTTGAATTTCTAAAGAAAATGGACGTGATTTGAAAATTGAGACTTTGTTTCATATCAATAGTAACTAAGGACAAAGATTACTGTGATTTTTTGGATGTGCGCAGCCGCGATACAATGATCCATTCATTCAAATGAAACAGGATGACTAATCGATTCTTGAGATTTAATAATCGATATCGGTTCGTAAAAATGAGAATCGATTAATATCGAGAAATCCATATTTATTACCCAGCCCTAATATATATTATGTATCATGCAAGTTTGGAGTGTGGCTTCACCTGTGGACTGGAAGACGTTGGCGTTGCAGTTACAGTAACGAGTGGCGAAAGCCTCCATCATGCGGTCGATCTTCTGCGCTTCTCCCGGCAGACGGAAACTCCACAGGAACTGCCTGAGGAGCGAGAGAGAGGAGCGATAAGACGTGTGTGTGTGTGTGTGTGTGTGTAGGGTGGAGCGCTCCAGTTCTCACCGTAACGCCTGGACCAGGTTGAGATCCGAAAACTCGTGCAGATCCACAAACGCCTTGAGAATCTGCAGGTGCATCTCCTCCCTAAACATCAGATCAAGATGCATTCATCAGGACACACACACTCACACACACACATTCTCATGCACAGATGATGTGTGTGTGTGTGTTTGGTTGATAAGTCACCTCTCTCCCAGGAAGTCTCCGATGGCCGTCTTGTTCAGTCCTTCCTCTTTATACAGAAACTCCGCCACTCGTTCTGGTTTCCACTCCAGAAGCTCGTTGTCCACCAGATACTTGATTCCCTGAAACACAGAGCCGTTTGAGCCGTTCACTCGCTCGCCGTCACACAGATAATAACACACTAGAGACGCTGCCGTTTACCGGAGTTTATCCACACAACTTCCTCCACAGCTCAACATCTGCTTTCCTTCAGACCAACACTTCCCTTTTCTGCAGAACGACTAAAGAAAAGCCTAAACCCTTCAAACCAAAATCACAGAAACTGATACACTGGTTGACTTTTGCTTATATAATGAGCAGAATAGGAGAGTTCTGCAATAGACATATGATGCGTTCAGTGTTGGGTGTAACTAAGTAATTAGTTACTGTAATTTAATTACTTTTCCCTTGAAAATGTAAAGTAAGGGATTACTCTTCATTTATCTGTAATTTAATTACAGTTACTTCTGATGTAATTGAGGTAAATACTAGGGTTGAGTATTGAGACAAATTTCACAATTCGATTCGATTTCGATTCGATTCAATATCGATTATTTTGGATATCAGTTCCAATAAATGGCAATTTTTCTCAAGGGAATCAAATCTCTGAACTAATGCTGTAAACTATGGGAGTCTAGTTGTAGCTTCATTAGCCTAATATGAAGGTAATAATGTAGCTATACAAACACTTAAATTACACTTTACTGTATATTCACATAGAGAACAGCTGATTTACACTGGAGTAATATTACACTGTTTTACTGTATTTATGATCTAATATATGCAGGTTTGGTGAGCAGAAGAGACTCTCTCAGAAACATTAAAACGTCTCACGACCCCAATCTTCTGAACGCAAGTGTACGTGTGTGTTATCTACAGTGCAGTTCTAGATGTGTGACTGTGTTTGTGGTGTTTATTAAATATCAAACATTCGTGCGTCTCTCAGTCATCTCTTTCCACGCTCGTCGGCCGCGCTGTTTGCTAACATGCAGCAGCAAAACCACAAAGACTCAGAACGAGAAAACCAAAAGTATTTCAGGTGTTGACCTGACGACTTCATCCTACACAACCTCCAGTCTGTTAATCATTCACACACACACGCACACGTCTGGTTCGCTATCTTTATTGTGACTCTCCATAGATGTAATGGATTTTATACCCCTTACACTAACCCTACTCATCACACACTCACTAACCCGACCCCTAAACCTACCCATCACACACACACACACACCCTACCCATCACATAAAACTTTCTGGATTTTTACATTTTCAAAAAACTCATTCTGTATGATTTATAAGCTTGTTTTCTCAATTGAGGTCCACAGTGGCCATGAATCTATGTGCAGTTCACACTGGGATAGAAAAACATGTACACACACACACACACACACACACACACACACACACACACACACACATATAGCACAAATGCAGTTTAAATTTGAATGTCGGATGTCTTGGAAAGTTGATCCAGGAACATGTGGTGCTTGGTGAAATCACGTTCACCCTCTCATACAGTGAGTGTGTGTGTGTGTGTGTGTGTGTGTGTGTAATCTCAGAGACTGAGTGATGTTCCACTGCCCTCGTCATCTCACGCTGGAAACAAGCATCTTCTTCATCATCATCATCATCATCACTGATCTCACCTTTTTAGGATCCATGTTGAACTTCTTCTTGCCACTACAGAAGCGTTTCTCCCTCTCCAGCATCTTACTGCACACGGTTCAAGCAAAACAACCAATCATTAGTTTAATCAAAACTAAGACTAGAACTATTTTTAAAATATTTACAATATTAATATCAGATGAAAAAATTTTAAAGGTTACCTTGACAACGAACTGATTTTTTTAATTAATAAAAAAAATAATAATAAATAATTAATAAATATAATTAATAAATAATAAATCTGAAATAAATATTTAAAAAAAAACTATAAAATAATAAAAAAAAGCAATAAAAATTACATAAATTCCAAAAATGTAATAAACTGAAAATATGAAAAATTAAGGAAAATTGTATATATAAAATATAAAAACCTGCTCATTCAGAAAAGAATAAATGCTATAATAAATACAGTGCATAAATACAGCTCTTTTCTCAGATCATCACTCACTTGTCTTCTGCCGACTTGAAATCCTGAATATCTGCCATCACGTTTTCAATCTGGTTCTTCAGTTTCTGTCAGAAAAATGACAACCTCTCGTCAGGTTTCTAAAGCTGCTTTCATAATAAAGACATATTTGGTTTCATTTGCAGTGTCTGTCTATGATACACTTGTGAATGTGATACACCAGACACACACACACACACACGACCACAAGTCCAGTGTGACACGTAAGAGTCTTTTAGGCTATTTTGGTCCATTTCTGCTTTTTTTTAAATACATTTTTTTGTGTTTTTGTTTTTTCGTAAAAAAACAACGGAAAAAGAAATAAATATGACAAAACACCAGAAGATTTGAGGGACACATATATATATACACAGACAGATTATCATTTGACAGGTAATGCTGAAGCCGAATGCAAATTCATGCAAATTCAGACTAACCAAGAAAAAACGAATGCTTGTAACATTCAGGGAACGTTCAGAAATAACGTTTCCAAAACGTAACGGTAAAGTTATCAATGTATGATTTAAGAATCACACCACACACACACACAAACACGACCACAAATATTACATGTGAAAGATGTGTTTGGGTTATTTTGGGCCATTTCTTCTTTTTAACTGGAAAAAAACCACAATGACAAAACACCAGAACATTTGAGGGACACATATATATGAAGAGTTCAGATGCAAAAGCCTCTAAATGCCATTTGAAATTTTCTTCTAAAATGACCATTTTTATCAAACTTGTATATTTAAGTTCAGTAATTTCACTTAAATGACAATTAATAGGTAATCTTCATTGCCATTTAAGTGAAATTACTGAACTTAAATATACAAGCTTGATAAAAATGATCATTTTAGAAGAAAATTTCCAATGGCACTTAGAGGCTTTTGCATCTGAACTCTTCATATATATATATATATATATATATATATATATATATATATATATATAAAGACAGATTTGACAGGTAATGCTGAAGCTTTAGGCTATAAACTAAATATAACATTCGTTCAAAGTTTCTAAAATGTTTTAGTTCGTCTAGCATTTTTTAAATGTTACTTTTGTTTCAGAACGTTCAGAGAACAATCCAAAGTAACGTTCCCGTAATGTTCGAATAACCAAGAAAAAAACATTTTTTGGTAACACTTTACGATAAGGTTCATTAGTTAACATTGGTTAACTACATTAGTTAACATGTACAATATGTGAGCAATACTTCTTCAGCATTTATTAATCTTAGTTAATATTAATTCCAACATTTACTTATATGTTAATAAAATCAAAGGTTCTATTAGTTAACATTGGTTAATGGACTGTGAACTAACACGAATGCACACAATGAACAGCTGGATTTGTATTAACTAACATTAACAAAGATTAATAAACACGGTAACTAATGCATTGCTCATTGTTAGTTCATGTTAGTTAATGCATTTACTAATGTTAACTAATGAACCTTATTGTAAAGTGTTACCCATTTTTTAAAAGTGGACGTTTGTAACATTCAAGGAACGTTCAAAAATAACGTTTTCAATTTGATTTTCTTTTATTGTCATTGCAAATATTATACAATGAAACTAATAAGCAAACCTTACGGTGCATCCACACATGACAACAACATTCAAGACAGTATCATATGTATGTATGATACTATTTATGATGCTTTGTATGATTTATGTATGATGTATTTTAACATATTATGCAAGTTTTTACTAGTTTGTTTTATTGTATTTTTTGTAAAGCGACCTTGAGTGTCCAGAAAGGCGCCAAATAAATAAAATGTATTATTATTATTATCATTATTATTACAACACAATATATACACACAAGGTTATAAACATGTTCTGTGTGTGTGTTCCTCACCTCGATGTCCTCCAGCAGAACCTGCTTGTGCATCTTCAGCCGCTCGATCTCCATCTGCTCCTCCACCGTCAAATCTGAGGAAACACACACACACACACCGTTAGATGAGCGAGTGTGTGTTGCTGCAGGTCCAGAGAGATCTGACATGTAAAACACTGGTTACCAGTCCCGAAACACAGCAGTGTGTGTCCACAATACACACCGACAGGCATTAATGCCCAGATTACAGTTGTTTCTCAGTGAAGACTTGAACAATGCGCTTCACACTCGTCGGGTTCTGCTTTATGAAACAGGAAACCTGTTGTCACAGGGGCCGTTGGTTCCTGCGTGAGGGGCCTCTGAACATGTGTGTGTGTGTGTGAGTGTGTTTCACTTCAGACATGACTATCCAAACAGCAGACAGACGACAGAAACAAGAGATCCAGACACAAACTCAGAGCTGATATGAACGAAATCAAACCAGCACATATGAAATCAAGAAAATAAAGATCATTCATTTTTAATATCAGATAATAATTAATCTGATCCTACAGATTTCCATTTCAATCCCTCAGTTCTCTCAAAGGTCTTCCTGTAATATTACTAAAACCTTAATTCAAAGTTATCAGGTGTTTAATAATATTTTTTAGTTCATCAGAGAACATTCAAGTAACGTTCCCGTAATGTTTGAAGAATACATTTCAATAAACACATTTTTACAACATTTAAAAAACTGTATATCAAAAGATAATATGTAGTTAAATCTACTTTCACCATCTATAACCTCTAGTCGCTGGTGTTGTGCAGATAATTAAAACACCACCACTGATAATCACATTATTAATGACAGCCTGCAATGCAAATACAGATTTTACCACTAAAACTTTGAATGTGAATTAGACTGAAGATGGAGGGAGAGTTATTTGGGGTTAAACGGTGTCTTACCTGTGTGATAACACTCGGTCATAGTGTGTTATAACGCTGAACTCCGGTTTGATCAAAGCTGTGAGGCGTTCTTCATGTTCATGAGTTCCTCTATCAGCGGCCCTGCCCTGCAAACACCCGTTTCACACCAGAAGTCAAGAGTTTCCGCAGGAGGAGCACACACACACATGATGAGAGATCTGATGAGGCCCTCTGCTGGTGATAAACACACAGTCCCCTGAAAACACTCATGAAGCAGAAAGATTGTGATGAACCTGTTACAGTAAATAACATTAGGCCATTCTCAGGTTCACTAGAGAGAGATGTTCGTGTTCTGTAAAGTGTTAAACTCGTTCTCTCCAGGTTATGAACAAACGTTCTTCCAGTGTGGGGGAGTTGTTTTGTTTTAGGAGTGTATCATGTTTTGTTCTATGTAGGGGAATGTTAAGTTTATTTGTGTATGTGACTGCAGAAGGAGGAATAGGGCTTGGGCGTCGTGACGTCATTACTGACGTGGCGGCCATGTTGGAGGCTTACGCGCATGTAAACATACAGCAAGTCGAACGAGGAGAAGCAGCTGAGTTGGGATAAAGAAAAGAAAAAAAGATGTTAAAATCCCTAAAAGGTTGTGGAATTTACCGGGATATGTTAAATAGGGAAGCCAGTGACCGGTATGTGGACTAAACCGGCACTTTTAACGGTGTGGATCCATATGAAATTTCCAACAAAGAGTCGGCAAACACAGTGGGAATAATCCGGACAGATAGTTAGTAACGTTAGCTGTCAACCCTCACGTTTTTTCCCGGATTTCTCACGTACTTGATCTCTTTTCCCGCTGTCTTCCCGTTTTAGTATATTCCTGTAAAATATCCCGTATTTTAATATTATCATAACATTAACATTAGCCCTTTAATCGGACCTGTCAGTCTCTGTTGTCCTGTTACACTCTTGCTTTAAGCATCGTTTTGCTTACTAACTTAAGTTTAAGTGCTTAAAACAGCTAAAGTTACTAATAACACTTTTGAAATACATAGTTAAAAGAATGTTACATGTGTGAATGGTTGTTCGCACTATAACTGTCACTAAACTAGCAGCTAGGTGGAGCGCAGTTTACCTTTGTCCGGTTAGCGTAACGTACTGTACTCCCACTGTTTGTTGGAAATTTCAAATGGATCCAACCCGTTAAAAGTGCCGTTTTATCCACATACCGATCCCTGGTTTCCCTATTAACCCTATCCCGATAAATTCCGCATCTTTTTAGGGATTTTAACATATTTTTTATTTTCTTTCTCCCAACTCAGCTGCTTCTCCTCATTCGATTTGCTGGTGTGTTTACATTTGCGAAGCCTCTAACATGGCCGCCAAGTCCCAGAATGCAACGCGGCGCCCTTCTTCTCTGGGTTTTATGGCGGATCGCATACGCGGCGCCCAAGCCCTATTATAACTCTTGTAAGTTTTTTGTTTGCATAATGAAAATACGGAGGTTCTTTGGATTTGATTTATGTTAACTGTATCTGTATTCTATATATTTCTCCATTAAAATAAATAAATAAATAAATAAAAGTACCGTTTGTAGGGCTGCAACGGTCCCGCAACTGACGCTGTTCGCGCGCTTAACTGACACCGACAGACAGAGCAAGTAACTCTAGATATGAAACAAATTCTCTGCTCTCATAATCTGTCGGTTTTATAACGAAATTTAAATAACAAATACCGTTTTGGCGCCTACATATGTCGTCTATGATGTGTCGTGAGATCGCTGTGGCGGCCAGCTCGTGACCGATCGTCGAGTAAACACGAACCATTTTAAAGATACAGTAGCCTACAACTTACCGAAATATATAGACAGATAGACAGGCTGAAGGATAGACAGACAGACATACAAAAGTACAGACAGACAGGCAGAACGATAGATAGATAGATAGATAGATAGATAGATAGATAGATAGATAGATAGATAGATAGATAGATAGATAGATAGATAGATAGATAGATAGATAGATAGATAGATAGATAGATAGATAGATAGATAGATAGATAGATAGATAGATAGATAGATAGATAGATAGATAGATAGATAGATAGATAGATAGATAGATAGATAGATAGATAGATAGATAAAATTTGTGTCAAGCATTAATAAAAACAGCACAAGCACAGAAAATAGGAGCAGAAAATTTAAGAGAGCACAAAGTATAGAGTAGGCCTAATAAAACCAAGAAAATATTCTTTAAAAAAAAAGTTTTGTGCAATAGCTATAAGTTTTAATATGTTTAAAGGTTTTATTAATCGTGTTATTTTTTGATTCATGCTTATTAGGCTATATTTTGATCTGTGGCCTCACTATTTTGATTATTTTGAATTCTTTTTTTTTTCAGTTTGT
Source organism: Cyprinella venusta (assembly GCA_038021265.1). Lineage (NCBI taxonomy): Eukaryota > Metazoa > Chordata > Actinopteri > Cypriniformes > Leuciscidae > Cyprinella > Cyprinella venusta. Next base: position 814,015 of record CM075868.1, read on the forward strand.
GTAATATATTTTTACATGTGTATTAACACTTTTATTTTTGGACCCGTGACCACAAAATAATTTTGACGGGATATTGATCCCATTTTAAAGTTAAAAGACACTTTATATGGACCTGATGAGTTTATAGTTGGACTGATTTGAGTAAAAGCCATGTGGAAATCATCAGACCTCCTGTAGAGATGAAATATGCTCATGGCCTTTCTAGAAGAAACATCAATATCTCACAGCAATAAAAGAGCACGAGACGAGATCCTCGGAGACTGACGAGCTCACGGACATCATGACCAGCAGCTTCACACTGACAGAAGGACAGTTAAGAGCATTGATCTGACGCATGATGAAGAACTCTAACCAGCCCAAACACACACACACACACACACTCCTCACGCCGTCGCCATGGCAACAGCTCACAGATAGAAAGTGTGACCCGATTAAAACATTAAATAACAAACCGCATCTTCAGATTCATTAGATCTATCTCCGGCTGAGAGTGAAGATAAAAGAGCGCTTCTCATATCTCCTGTCAATCATAAGTGTGTGTGTGTGTGTGTTCTCCAACCGCTGGTTATTCAGTTTCCAGGTTAAAAGCCTAACATTTGAGACTGTCAGCAAATTATAAAGAAGGGTTATAATCAAATATTACTTCTCAGTCCCGTCGCAGCGTTTACTGTTCTCAGTGCTGACTTCACTCTCAGAAAAAAAAGTTGTCACTGGGCCTGTAACTTTTCAAAAGGTACACTTTTGTCCATTTCATGAGCTAATAAGTACATTTTAGGTGTTAATATGTACATTTTGGGTGCTAATATGCAGATTTTAAGTGTTCATATGTACATTTTAGGTGCTAATAAGTCAATTTCATGAGCTAATATGTCCATTTTAGGTGTTCATATGTACATTTTAGGTGCTAATATGTCAATTTCATGAGCTAATATGTCCATTTTAGGTGTTAATATGTATATTTCAAGTGTTAATATGTTCTAATATGTCCATTTTAGGTACTAATATGTACATTTTAAGAGTTAATATGTACATTTTAGGTGCTAATATGTCCATTTCATGAGCTAATATGTCCTTTTTAGGTGGTAATATGTCCATTAGGTGCTAATATGTACCACTAAGGTACCAATATGCAGCCTTTGGGTACAAAAGTGTACCTTTTTAAAAGGTACAGCCCCAGTGACAGCTTTTGTACCTTTTTACAAATAGATATACATAAAAGAAGTGGGAGTAAAGGTGAACAAAGCTCTCAATCTGTAAGAAAGATTATAGATGACGCGTTATACTTTAAGATACAAAGATACTTTACTGATTCGGATGAAGTTTTTTGCACTTTCTCACGAGACTGTAAATAAACCCGCGTGCCGTCAGAACTAAAACCTTCTCCCAGTTTCCCAGCGGAAGATCAGCACACTCGCGATCAAGACAGAGCAACCAGTCTGAGTCAAACACTCATCAGAAGCTGATGCGCAGCTGAACACACACACACACACACACATGCACACACACTCTCTCTCTCTTTACATTCACTGAGCTTTGAGTTCTTGCACTGCAAACCAGACTGGACCTTCATTCAGAGGGAATCAGTGAAAATACTCTCAAGTGTGTGTGTGTGTGTGTCTATCTATCTATCTATCTATCTATCTATCTATCTATCTATCTATCTATCTATCTATCTATCTAACTATCTATCTATCTATCTATCTATCTATCTATCTATCTATCTATCTATCTATCTATCTATCTATCTATCTATCCACCGTCCGTCCGTCTATCTATCTATCTATCTATCTATCTATCTATCTATCTATCTATCTATCTATCTATCTATCTATCTATCTATCTATCTATCTATCTATCTATCTATCTATCTATCTAACTATCTATCTATCTATCTATCTATCTATCTATCTATCTATCTATCTATCTATCTATCTATCTATCTATCTATCCACCGTCCGTCCGTCTATCTATCTATCTATCTATCTATCTATCTATCTATCTATCTATCTATCTATCTATCTATCTATCTATCTATCTATCTATCTATCTATCTATCTATCTATCTATCTATCTATCTATCTATCTATCTATCTATCTATCTGTATTTCCTTCTGTCTGTCTGTATTTCCTTCTGTCTATCTATCTATCTATCTATCTATCTATCTATCTATCTATCTATCTATCTATCTATCTATCTATCTATCTATCTATCTATCTATCTATCTATCTATCTATCTATCTATCTATCTATCTATCTATGTGTATATCCTTCTGCCTGTCTATCCTTCTGTCTGTCTGTCTGTATGTTTATCCTTCTATCTGTCTCTGTCTATTCATCTGTCTGTCTGTGTGTCTATCTATCTATGTGTATATATTTCTGTCTATATGTCTGTCTATCCTTCTGTCTGTCTGTCTATCTATCTATGTGTATATCCTTCTGTCTATCTATCTGTCTATCCATCTGTCTATCCATCTGTTTGTCTGTCTATCCTTCTGCCTGTCTATCCTTCTGTCTATCTCTCTGTTTTGTCTGTCTGTCTCTCTGCATCTGTCTGTCTGCTTGTTAGATGTAAACATACATCTAATATTTACATTTAATATATTTTATTTCAGCTTTATTTCAATTTACGAAACTATTTGTTTAATATAGTTTTAGTTAATAACAACACTGAATATAAAACCATATCAATCATTTCCACATCCTTCATGTTCTACATCCACCTGACATGTGACTAGATTCAACCTTCTGATCGACAATGTTGTTTCTGTTTGACGTTTCATGATTTACGTGACTTCATCAATTCTGCGTCTCAGTCTCTGTCGGCCACACGAGGAAATCAAATTACAGAGCCAATATTATTATGTAGAAGGTGAGTTTTTAAAGAAATAACCTCACAGTGATTGTCTACACTGTTTGCATGCTTTAGAAATCATACACTCTAAAAAATGCTGGGTTGTTTTAACCCAACTTTGGGTCAAATATGGACTAACCCAGCCATTGGGTTAAATTTTTACATTACATTTTTAACCCAACATTTCGGGTTTGTCCATATTTGACCCAAAGTTGGGTTAAAACAACCCAGCATTTTTTTAGAGTGTACATTTTTAATGACTCAAATCATCTGAGTTTAGGTCCGTCTGACCCGACATGCACACATTAATAAGAGGAACATTTTCCACCAGCAATCTGGGAGGATGATCTTCGTTAATGTCTCTGTCTCTCTCTTGCTCACACACACACACTCACTCACACTCTTTTACTCTCTCTCTCTCTCTCTCTCTCACTCTCTCCCAGTGGTTGCCTGGATACGGGATGCTGTGTGTCCTCGTGCTTCGTCTCACTTCTCCAGAGTCGCTCGTACAGGTCGACACACACACGAGGTGAAGCCTATTAACGGTGAGTTTCCATGTTACTTTGACATCTAATGGTAATCTGAAATGATTTAAATATATAATCTTGTGTAAATGATTTAAAGGTGCAGTTGTTTGATGCTGAAATGCTAACAGAAAACTTATGCTTGGCTGCAGCATTAGTCTGTGTGTGTATATTTATTAGTAAAAACTAAGGTGTTTTTTTCACAGTGATTCCATTAGAAGAAGCGTTTTCATTGATCAGTTCTTGTGTGAAGAACGTTTTTCGTTCAGAAGACATTGATGGAACCATACGTTTAAGAGCACTTATAATTAAAGCGAAGACGTTCCAGAGCGCACTCTCAGAAAAAAAGGTACAAAAGCTGTCACTGGGGCTGTACCTTTTCAAAAGGTACACTTTTGTACCCAAAGGCTGCATATTGGTACCTTAGTGGTACATATTAGCACCTAAAATGGACATATTAGTACCTAAATGGACATATTAGCTCCTGAAATGGACATATTAGCACCTAAAAATGACATATTAGCTCATAAAATTGACATATTAGCACCTAAAATGTACATATTAACACTTAAAATATTAGTACCTAAAATGGACATATTACCACCTAAAAAGGACATAGGGCTAGCACCTAAAATGTACATATTAGCACTTAAAATGTACATATTAACACTTAAAATGTACATATTAGCACCCAAAATGTACATATTAATACCTAAAAAGGACATATTAGCTCAATAAATTGACATATTAGCACCTAAAATGGACATATTACCACCTAAAAAGGACATATTAGCTCCTGAAATGGACATATTAGCACCTAAAATGTACATATTACCACCTAAAAAGGACATATTAGCTCCTGAAATGGACATATTAGCACCTAAAATGTACATATTAACACTTAAAATGTACATATTAGCACCCAAAATGTACATATTAATACCTAAAAAGGACATATTAGCTCAAGAAATTGACATATTAGCACCTAAAATGGACATATTACCACCTAAAAAGGACATATAAGCTCATGAAATTGACATATTAGCACCTTAAATGTACATTAACACTTAAAATGTACACATTAACACCTAAAATGTACTTATTAGCTCATGAAATGGTCAAAAGTTTACCTTTTGAAAAGGTACAGTCACAGTGACAGCTTTTGTACCTTTTTTTTCTGAGAGTATGTGTATGTAAAGAAATGTAATGTGTGTATGATCTGCACACAAATGTTGATTTTTTTTAGCTTTAAATATTCTAACCTTCTGATTAACACAAGTTCTGCCAAGTTCTGACAGGAGTTGCAGAGGAGGTTTGATTACTCGAGTCTTTGTTCTCATTATTCCTGTGAACAGAATTGTGCTCGCGCAAATTAAACGACTTTCACTTTCCGTGGTCATCGACAGCTCGTCACCTGGAGGATTCCTTTAAAAACAGGATTTTCTTGTTTACACGTGGGGAAAAACACATTTGCATATGAATTTAGAGTCAGCTCATCAACCATAGATGGATGCACTTAATTCTTTCTGAAATGAAAAGTGTTGAATTCTCACATGAAGATGAAACGCTTTATGTCGGGTGAATGCTCATTAATTGCGCTGGCGTGCTCTGCAGCTGTTTGTGCTTTTGCTGAAAAGGTTTTTCAATGGCATCAGACTGATCGAGATCAAAATGGCAGGATCTTTTGTTCCCAGAGGTGCCATTAATCCACATTAACCTGCACAGCTGTTCACACTGCCGGCGCTCGATCCGCTTTGAGCGATGAAGGCAGAACACTGGCGTTTTGCTAACGTTCCCATTAAAATTTTGGGGGGGAAACATTCTGGTGGTTATATTCCATCCGTGACTTTAGTATGTTCTCTGAATGTGCAAAACATCCATGAAAAAAGATTTTAGAAACATTGTTTTTTTGGTAATACGAACAGGCACACTGTAAGATTTTTGGTCCAAAAACACTAGAACCATGTTATATATTTTGTTGATTTGTGTACTTACATTATCCCAAATGTTTTCAAGAATGATTTAATCCAGAGAAATACACAGCTTTCACTGTAAAAAAAATAATAATCCTGTAAAAAAAACAGTAAACTACTGGCAGCTGTGCTTGCCAGCATCATACCGTAAAAATTTGGTGTGTTACCGTTTTTAAGAGTAAAAAGTAACAATTTTAAAAAGTAACAATTTTAAAAAGTAACAATTTTAAGAGCTAAATACCGTTTTGTCAGCTACAGCTCTATGGTGTTAAACATAGCTGTAGCTGACGAAACGGTATTTAGCTGTTAGCTATTACCATATTTTTACGGTATGATGCTGGCAACCACAGCCGCCAGTAGTTTACCGTTTTTTAACAGGATTATTTTTTACAGTGCACGGACCGCGCATCACCTAACGATGACATCATAGCCGCGTTACCCTCGACTTCCGTTTTTATTTTCAACATGACATCATGACTTTACGTAAACATACACGCCACATTCAAGTCAAGTGGCATGTTATGTATACACGCATTTTGAGCGATTTGAAAGATTTCTCGTATTAAATCTCGTATTAAATCTCATTTTCTTGATTTACCGCGAATACCATGTTTTACAATGAGTAGCATAAAAACCCATAAAAACATTAAAATGTTGATTTTTGGTTAAACGAACATTAAGGGAACATTCCGTGTTTTTGTTACATTCCATCTGTAACTTTAGAATTTTCTCTGAAACAATCAGTAACATTTAAAGTGTGTGTGTGTGTGTGTGTGTGTGTGTGTGTTTTAGCTCAAAATAGCCCACCACATATACTTTTTATAGCATGTAAAAATGGTCACTTTTTGAGAGCCGTTTGTCACCGTTTTTGTGTGTCCCTTTATATGCAAATGAGCTGATGCTCCCGGAACAGGGGGCGGAGCTTCAACAGCTTGTGTGTGTGTGTGTGATTAAGTGAAATCATAATCAAACAAAGAAACATTAAACCAAAACGTTTCAGAAAAACGTTTCATGAACGCTGTATGAATGTTTTTTGTTCTAATGTTTTGAGAACGTTATTAAATAGCAGATAACTCTGTTCTATAAACAGTAACATAAAACGCCCATTTTTCTTCCGTAAGGTGATGCATTTCTGAATAATTTCAGAATATTAAATGAGAATAAATGGGACTTTTGGGATTCTCTCCATGAATAATTGCGTAAAGGACGTTGATCAATACGAGTGATTGATGATTCCTGCTGAAGGAAAGCCGTTTCTGAGGAGGAGTGAAAGATTATGAAGACATTTATTTCTGTAGAATGTCTTTTGTCTCTGATGAATTATTGATTCAACAATACGAGCAGGAACATTAATTAAGACCATAAATCGAGTCGTGTTGATGATTCTTGTTGTCTTTTAGCACGTACGCCAACACTGAAATCTGCTCCTAATTATGTCCGCTTAATGTTAATGCTAAATGCTTATGAAAACACTTATAAATCAATATTGAAATGTATTTCACCCATTAAAAATGTTGAAACGACATGGAGAAGACATCAACACTGATTTGATTTTCACAACTAAGACGAAATCCAACAGTGATTTAATCTCGATCCAGTCACGATCAAACGCTCTTCCAGTTACGTTAATAAGTTATCTGGTCTATAATCAAAACATTAGCACAAAAACATTATTTATACGTCACTTATGAGTGTTTTTCTGACACAGTTTAGTTGAACGACTTATATTTCATAATGTAATGCCAATATTTGGACTAATTTTGGATGACAAAATTACTGTGTGTGTGTGAATCTTTCGTAACATTATAAATGTTTTTAATGTCCTTTTTTTGTCACTTTAGTACAAGAATTGTTCCTGAATAAATGCAATAATTTCTTACTGACCCCAAACTTTTGGATGCATGTACACAGGAAGAGTGAAATGAACGTTTGTGGTGGAAGACATTAGAATATCTTGAACAGCAGAGAATCAGCATAACCCCCTCGGTAAACACACACACACACACACACACCTGCTAATGCAGCACTAAAGCCTTCTGCTCTCTTTAGTCTTTAACTGTTTCACTGACAGTCATTGTGCTCAGATAATGAACGGGTCTAATCGCACTCACACACATTCCTCAGCCTGTGTGTGTGTGTGTGTGTGTGTTTTCTTTTGCCCTTTATTCTTTTATATTTTATGCTCTTTCAGACGCTGCCCAGGCAATGAAGAGACAAGCCCATGTGTGTGTGTGTGTGTGTGTGTAAAAACCTAAAGCGCATCATCAGACGAGGCGTCTCTGCGTCACTTTTTGGTTGTAAATGTCAGTAAAGATGATAATGCACAGACTCCGAGTAGGAGTAAATTATAGAAAGAGCGTTAAGAAGAATAAAAGGTGAAGCTCTGTGACTTTCACCTGCCGGATGAGGAAAACATCTGACGCATGAAAGATCAACACACACACACACACACACAGCATCAGTGTGCAATCTGTGACTTATGTTCACATGATGTTTCTCAAATGTTTGTCTGTACTTTGGGCACTAAACTCAAAATTGGCTTATTTTACTTACCCTGCAGTTCACAATACTGTGACATAAACATGCACTGATACCTAAGCTTGTTTCCGCCACTGAATAAAAAAATAAAATACATAATTGTGACTTTTTATCTCACAATTCTGACTTTTTTTCTCACAATTGCGAGTTTATATCTCGCAATTCTGACTTTATTTCTCGGAATTGCGAGATAAAAAGTCAGAATTGTGTGATAAAAAGTCGCAATTGCGAGTTATAAAGTCAGAATTGCGAGATATAAAGTCAGAATTGGGAGATATAAAGTCAGAATTTGGTGATATAAAGTCGCAATTCTGAGAAAAAAAGACAAAAGTGCGACTTTTATATCTCAAAATTCTGACTTTTTTTCTCACAATTGCGAGTTTACATCCCGCAATTCTGACTTTATAAAATTGGGAGTTTATATGTCGAAATTCTGACATCTTTTCTCAGAATTGTGAGATATAAACTCGCAATTGTGACTTAGGCCAATTCTAAAGGGGAAAAAAGACTAGTTTATATCTCACAATTCTGACATTATATCATGCATTTCTGACTTTATATCACGAAATTGTGACTTTATATCTCGCAATTCTGACTTTATCTCGCAATTCTGACTTTATCTCGCAATTCTGACTTTATATCTCGCAATTCTTAGAAATAATGTCAGAATTACGAGAAGTAAATTCGTAATTGTGAGAAAAAAAGTCAGAATTTTGAGATATAAAAGTCGCAATTAGCCTACCTTTTATATTTTTCATTCTATGGCGGAAACAAGCTTCCATAGCTACCAGCCAGCAGTGACCAAATCATAAAATGACTGATCAAAGTGCTCATGATTTATTGATAATTACCAGATGTTTGTGGCGAGACATTCTCCAAAAGCAGCAGTATCACAACAGACCAGAACACGAGGCAAAATAATGATGCAGTGCCTTTGATTTCACCGTCCAGATGCTCGTAATTGGTGTCGCTCAGTCAGAGGATGACAATCAGACATCTAGACTTGATCTATAGCCTATACAAAGAGCCTGTGTTTTCTTCCTGAGCTCCTAATCGAGTGTTTTTACCTCGAGACACGTCCGACTGCGCCGCTGCCGCTGGTGATTACCCGGTGTTATAAGTGTGTGCTCGCTGACAGACGGTGAATACACTTCAGCAAGCGGTACATCATCCATAATCACAGGCCTTCTTCATCCTGACGCTCGTCGAGACCCGGTCGCGGTCGGGGTCTTGAAACACGGGATCGCGGACATGACGTTCTGTGCCGCTTCGATCAATACACTCATTATTTACGACCACCATACAATAATTACAATATTATTGTATTAAAGGAGTTACTCACTTCTAAGAATGTTCTACTTTCCTTAGTTCCCATTAAGGCCATAGATAGATATTCATAGAGTCCTCTTTAGCGGCCGTTTGAATCACGCAGCACTACGTAAGCCGTCCGCCATATTGGAACAGTCAAAGTCGACTTTTTTGCACCTTGTATTACTTTTTTTTTTTACTGCGTACACAAAAAATCGTTGTCACACAATTTCTGAAACCTGACATTCACACCAAAATCTGCAAAACCATACATTAAATGTGTAGTTCACTTAAAAAAAAAAAAAAAAAAAAACTTTTGCTGATAAATTACTAACTCGCCCCCATGTCATTCAAGATGTCCATGTCTTTCTTTCTTCAGTTGAAAAGAAATTAAGGTTTTTGATGAAAACATTCCAGGATTTTCTCCATATACTGGACTTCAATGGGGTCCAAACGGTTCAAGGTCCAAAAGACAATTTCAGTGCAAACTGTTCAAAGGGCTTTAAACGATTCCAGACGATGAATAAGGGTCTTATCAAGCGAAACGATCGCTCGTTTAATAAATAAATAACAAAGTTTAAGTTTTATAAGCTCAAATGCTCGCCTTGTTCTGTTCTGTGATGCGTATTCGTGACTTTCCTGTTCGAACTCGTTTTTCAAAACGAACAAATCTTTTTCCGAGTCAATTTCGTTCGTTGAATGAACCGAATGACACAAAAAAAGATTCATTTTGATGTCATTTTGGTGATCATAGATGAGTTCTAAGGGGGAATTTTCAATAACCAATATTCTCTCTCACTAGATCAGATGGGCGGCTGCTGAGAGTCATTCGCTCTTACAACGATGGAGGTTCATCGAATAATATCACATCCCTCCACGACAGAAGCAGATTTGTGGATTAACTCGTCCTCCTCGTCTCTCTCTCCGAGTGAGAACTGGACTGGCAGCGGATCGGTGCATCACGGCCCGGGAGTCGCCGGGATCCTCATCCCGCTAATCTACGTCGCGGTTTGTGTCGTCGGCCTGATCGGAAACACTCTCGTCATCCACATCGTTCTGCGATATTCCCAGGCGGAGTCTGTGACGAATATTTACATTCTCAATCTGGCCATCGCCGACGAACTCTTCATGCTGGGTTTACCGTTCCTCGCCGTGCAGAACGGCCTGCTCTCGTGGCCCTTCGGATCGCTAATGTGTCGTCTGGTCATGACGGTGGACGCCATTAACCAGTTTACTAGCATCTTCTGCCTGACGGTGATGAGCATCGACCGATATCTGGCTGTGGTGCATCCGCTCCAGTCCTCTAGGTGGCGCCAGCCCCGTGTGGCCAAGACTGTGAATGCGACCGTATGGGCCGTGTCTTTCGTAGTGGTTCTTCCGGTTGTGGTTTTCGCCGGCGTTTTGAAGGACGACGGGAATTGCAGCATCGTGTGGCCGGAGCCGGCGGAGGTTTGGAAAGCGGCGTTTATCATCTACACTTCGACTGTCGGGTTTTTCGGCCCGCTGACGGTAATCTGCTTGTGTTATCTGCTGATCGTCGTGAAAGTGCGCAGCTCCGGACGAAAAGTTCGCGCTACGTCGATTCGCCGAAGAAAGTCGGAACGCAAAATCACGCGCATGGTTGTGATCGTCGTAGCCGTGTTCGTGTTCTGCTGGCTGCCGTTTTACGTGTTGAACATCGTGAACCTGCTCGTGCTTCTCCCGGGAGAGTTCAGAGGCCTGTATTACTTCGTCGTGGTTCTTTCCTACGCTAACAGTTGCGCCAATCCCATTCTGTACGGCGTCTTGTCAGATAACTTCAAAAGAGGATTCCGGAAAGCCTTGTGCCGATCGTCCAGACGTGTGGAAAACCACGATCTGCAACCGGGAACGGGCATTGTTGCGTTACCGCTCGAGGAGATTCGAAGAGAACTGGATCTGAAGGAGCAGCTGAAGGTGATCGACGTCGAAGAGAACGAGGAGAGCGAACTCCGGAACGGATGCAACGAGGAGAGCTCTGGGAAAGCGGACGTGGAGCGATCCGTTAGCTCGACGCGGGAGAACAGCGGAGCGCGGGCATCACATATGTCGGAGAACAGCAAGGACAAACGCTCGGTGCTGGAGATCAGCTGCTTGTGAGCAACACTGGCTGCGTTTACAACTTTTCTTTCAATTGGACTGAATTCATTCCGATTCATGAATCCGAACGTAGTGTTTACATGTTGATCGGAATACTGTATATTGTTTGACCTGCGCACACAGCCCGAGTTTCCCGCTGTTTGAGCATAATAACTAATCTCCTACATTGTTTTTTTCTTTGTTTTTGTTTTTTTTTTTTTTTTACAGCAGACTTAATATTTATTCATTTCTGGTAATAATTTGGAGACAGTGAGCGTATTAATTGTTGTGCCACTGCTTATATTGATCACACAGTAAAAATCACCAAACTTGAAAGGAGAATTATAGAATTTATGTCTTTTTTTAAACAGGAACAACAGCTCGTTCCCCGCGTCACACGTCATTACGCTGTTTCTACGCAATCCTTTCAGTTTCGGTTTTCAATCCGATCAAGTGTTTACATGATCTCTCGATCGTAATAGAAAAGGAATAAACCCCACCTTTCAAACCGATCGACGTTTCATAGAGATCGAGCTCAATCGGATCGATTAAGGTGTTTACAGGAAGGCTTTTCAGTGCGACGAGCGTCCACTACTAACTAACGGTCGGATTATTTGGTTGCATCTACACGTGTGTCTGTTTAACACTGCCAAGAAAACACGGTCTTTGTACGTATTCTGTGTAACGCCATTCACTGAGCTGGAAACCGGAAAATATCAGTATGTTTACATGCACTAATTTTCAGATTCTTTAAGTTCTGTTCTAAACGTTGCAATCCGATTCACAAATGAATGTACATTTAAGTTAACAGATCTTACATTGTACAGAGTAAAATATTATATTATTTTTAAATTACGTCTATAGAGTGCCGAAGTTACGACGTCACTCTTTTTTGGGCCAAAACGCGGAAGTGAGTTAGCATTTAGCACTACGGTTCCCTCGCTCTAAAGCCTATGGGATTTTTGAATGGGTTTTTGCTAAATCGCCTGAATAAGGTCTGTGGTGAACAAAGCCTCTAAATATTTTCACGTTATTTTGATCTATGACATAGAACACAGTTATAACCTGCTTGTGTTTTTTTTAAACTTTATTGTGTCTGATTGTGTTTTTTAAAATCTTTATATAGGCTTCAAAATGTATAAATTTTGGATTAACTTGTAAAGATTATCTTGCTAGACAAAACATGTAAGGGTCACAACTCTTTGTTGAAGACAGATCTTATTTTTTGCGATTTTCCAAATGTCTACGGAGAAAATGCATAGCCCATGCGTCGCTAGCTTCCGAGTTGTCCTACAAAGTGACGTCATCACAGCGCATGCGCGTCAGGTGACAACTATCCGCCAGAGAAAGCGATAAAGTTTGGGGTCAGTAGGTTTTCTTTTTGTTAAAGAAATGAATACTTGTATCCATTATCATGCACACATTAAATTGATCAAAATAGTGACAGTAAAGACATGTATAATGTTATAAAAGATTATATTTAAAATAAATAATGTTCTTTTGAACTTTCTGTTCATCAAAGAATCCTGAAGAATAAAATGTATGACGGTTTCCACAGAAATATTAACTGTGTTCAACACTGATAATTCATAGCGTGTCTTGATCATCAGATCCTCATATTAGAGTGATTTCTGTAGGATCATGTGACACTGCTGATAAACTCAGGAATAAATTACACTTTACTATATATTCACATAGAAAACAGATGGTTTACACTGGTATAATATTATCTGATATTTTTGATCACATAAATGCAGTCTTGGTGAGACTTCCAGCACCCCAAACTTTTTGAACAGTAGTGTATCTAAAAAGAAAGCTATTAAGTGTTCATTAGACGAGATGAAATAAACATACACACGTTCATAAGACGTAAACACATGCACAAAGTATATTTGAACTGAGAAAATAGTCGGATTCAAGTGTTTACATGGTTAATTCTTAATTATTTTAGATGCACACCTTTCAATCCGATGTAAATGTGATTCAGGAAGAGCTCAGTCAGTGGATTATGCGTTCGATTATGAACTGTGTTTGGGTGCATATCACAGAATCCACTGCATAATCACATCAAGAACAGTGTTGGACTGATGATCAGGATTGAGATCAACATACTTCTCTGAGTGGTCACTGCATGTGTGTGTATGTGTGTGTGTTTACTGACATTTGAGGGAATCCAGTGCTGCATTTTCCATTAAAAGCTGTTGTGCAGTATAACTCGCCTGGAAAACTTGATTGTGATTGATCATGGTGTCATCTCTGTGGTATAAATGACGTTCTGCTCACAGAATAAAAGCCTTTACCCTCCTCCTAATCAATAATTAATCTCCAATCAATATCTGTGTGTCAAGCCAAAACAATGAATGTAAACACAGGCTGACAGAACAAACAACACACCCCGTAAATGTAAATAATAAGACACACACACACATGCGCATTTTTCTTGAGTTTTAGTAACAGATCAAACGGGTCAGAGTTTCATCACGTTGTGTTGTTGCGATGTGGTTGGACGCGGCGCTCACTCCGGCACGACGTCTGCGATCCACTTGAGATACGGCGGGTTTCCCTGATCGATGGGCAGACTGATGACCTCCGCCACCTCATACGGGTGATTCGACCTGCACAACAAACAGCACTTCTGCATAAATACACACGTCACGTGCAAAGAACTGCATGCAGAAATGCTTGAAATGTGTTTTTGTGGTGGATACCGGACATATTCAGCAAGAGCAGGAATCTTTGAGCTTCTCGTCTTAATCATCTGGAAAAAGAAAACTGGAGTTATCTGATATTACATGCATGTGTCACTGGAAACACACATCACTGTTCATGAAGGATGCAAATGGTGTTGTTCACTATTATTGCGTTACTATATATATGTGTTAAAGTTTGTAAATCATCAGTTCTTCTCGTTAGTGTGCATTATTCTGTCTACAGTTGAGTGTGTGTGAAGCCTAGATGGGCTTTCCACCACGGAATAAAATAATAAGAAGATTATCGTGACACAATTTGGAAGTTTATATAATGCAATCTGAACTTGCAATTGCTATTTTATGAGAAAAAAAATTGAGAGATAAAAAATTTTTCTGAGAAAAAGTTAAAATCGTGGTTCTGACAAAAAACAAAAAAAATTGTGATTCTGAAAAAATATATAAAGTGATTATTTGTAATTTCCACCACGGAATAAAATAATAATAAGATTATCGTGACACAATTTGGACTTTTAATCAGAATTTCAAGTTTATATAAAGCAATCTGAACATGCAATTGCGATTTTGTGAGAAAAAAAAACTGAATTGTGAGACAAATATTTTTTTTTCTGAGAAAAAATTAAACAAAATCGAGTTTCTGAAAAAAATATAGAAAATAATTATTTGTAATGAACTATATATAAGCTCAGAGATGGGAATCCTCATCATATCTACATGCATTTAATTTGACGTGTTCTTATTCTGTCTGGATCTGCTTTCTGATTTAAAGGCTCGACCTTCTGAATTATGCTTTAATAAAAATAAAACATTAATAAAGATGCAGAGGAAATTAAATGATCAAATTATTGATCAAATTAGTTTAAACTCACCATCAGAACTTCAGCGTCTTCCTCGATCTTCCCCTGCCACACGTACCTGCACACACACACACATCAGAACACACACACACATACATACTCACACACACACACACACACACGTACTCACACAGACGTGATCTGTGGTATGATGTTCACACACGCCGCCAGCTTCTTCTCCACTATTCCTCTGAGGAGAGATCATGAAAACACACACATTTATTCACACACTCACACAAAATACACACACATGTTTCTCAAGGGGTGTGAAAGATAGACACAATATATTCAGTAGTGTTTTATTCTTAATATAAAATCAGCATTGAGACTGCTATGTATTAATATGTATTAATCAATATGACTGTTTATGGTTAAATTTGAGCAAATATCATTCTTTCTTGTGTCTTTCTGGATTATTCAAATGTGTATTTTTACCACAATCATTGTTTGAAATGATTCTCTCTGGCTGAAAAAGTTATTTTAATATCTTTTAGATGCTGCTATTTTCTATTTTTACAGAAAGTTAAACCTTGAGTAATTTTGCTGTGTTTTTGCAATTTGTATCGTTTAAATAAACTGCTTCTATTGTGTTATTATTTTATTTCAGATTGAAAAAAAAAAATCAATCCACTCAAAACTGAAATATGGCGCTACAATTGGAGCGATACTCGGCTAATTTTTTGTGATATCGGCTTCAAATTAGGAGCGTGACTCGGCCAGACGCTCAGCTTCGGCTTTACGGTATTTTTAGACTACAATTTTTTGTATAATACATATTTTGTATAAATTCTTAAGCTCTGAAGAAATGTTAAATACAACCAGATGAAGTCCAAAACTTTCGCACGTTAAAAAAAATTAAGTTAGGTGTTTCGACCAATCACAGCCCCCGCTGACCAACACAGGCCCCGCCCCCCGTACCTGGCCAGCTCTCGGGCCACGCTGTCGTTCGGGCAGGTCACGAAGGCCGCCGAGTGCGTGCCGGACGAGTGCGTTTCTGTTGCCATGGAGAATGTGCGCGATCCGATCCACCGCAACACCGGCAGCATCAAAACACCCGACAGAAGCGTCTGCGCAAACCACACACACACACACACACACAACAACAACAACAACAACAACAACAACAACAACAACAACAGTGGCGTTAAAGGGATCCCACACAGCAACATAGGTTTAGCACACTCATATTTAGCCTGAAACAGACCTATTGTGGTTGTTAGTGTTTGTTGTAAAGTAAACTGAGCTACTGAAGAATTCTGTTCTATCTGCACAACATAACATAGGCCTATGATAATAGATGTTTAACGTCTTTATAATCAATGCAATACATCAAAACTATCATAATGCATTATTTGTCTGATGAAGTTCAATGTATGTTTCGTCCACCCATAACCCAGAGAACGACTAACATCAGGAGATGTGTGTGTTACTGTGCGTCCCACATTAGGAAACTGCAGCTTGCACTCATATGTCTATCATTTCTTTTATGAATGTGTTGTCTGCATTTTCTCTTTTGATTTGATTAAGACACATCCTGTTTTCATATGCTTTTGGATGTGGATTTAATGTTTTGATATATGTCACATAAATCTAAAATGCAAAAAAAAATCCCATATTTAGAGAAATTCACCCTAACTCTGATGGTTTTTGGTAAACCATACACGTCGGATGGCTTGGGGATTATTATTGTGCGTAAATATGGGATAACTGTCCCTTTAACACACACACACACACACACACACACACACACACACACACACACTCACCAGACAGAAGAACCTCAGCGCTTCTCGCATCCAATCTCCTCACCTGTGCAGTTAAAACAACACTTTACAATCACAACAAACTTTCTTTCGTAGTTTAAACCTTTGCTTTCACTTGACGAATGTGTCCTTTTCCATAAAACTACAGCTCGAGTGTCTGTAAAGCACTTTACACTATTGTTATGAAGCTTTTATTTGGTTACTTTGTGTTGGTTGATCATGTTTTCTGGAAAAGCGCTCGAGAAATACACTGAATTACTGAACACTAGCTCAAGCAGAGCTGTGATGCGTTTACGCGTTCACTTCATCACTGTAAAGCTGTTTATAAATCATTAGAACGAATAAAGTAAAATAATAATGAAGAGAATAAGCATGTCTCGCTCACCTCACAGCCACTGCCTCTGCCGTAAAGCGTCCGCGACTGTCGCACAGAAGCAGTGCCAGAGCCGCTGTAAACAAACAAGCGGGACTCTAAAGCGGTTCACCTTGGAACTGACAAAATACTGTTTTTAACGGATGCCACGTCGAATAAATTCGTTTTACATTACATGAATCGACTAACTATCTGACAAATCATAAAGTTTCCCAACTATTTATCTATGTTTGGCGGGTACACCGCAGTTTTAGGTGGAGTCGCGCGAACTCAAGCGAGTTCCCGGAAGTAAAAACTCAATTTTTAACAATAACTTATTAACCATTTAATACAGTCCTATTGTGAGTTCCAATGATGTTAATTGTTGGTGTATACTTCTGCTGAAGCCGTCAGCCCGAATTATTTCAATTTATTGATTTAATTTGCTAAGACCACTGATCTATGATTAAGACACAAAACAAACAAACTGTCAGACAACAAACAATTTGAGGCTAATTTAGAAAGAAGGCTAATTTACTTATTGAAAATGGTTTGCCACGAGATGTAAAACAAAGAAAAGAAAAACAAGGGAGCCACAAAAATGAATAAAAGCATATTGTGAAAGAATATTAAACATGCCTCAAATTCTAGATGTTTTTATGGCTGTCTATATTTAAGTACAAATTCAATTATTGTTTTAGGATGTCAAAGCGTGGTTTTACATGTATGGATATAAAACTTAATTTTCCAATTATAAATAAAAGGAGGTTAATACTAAAACTTGCTTTGACCCCAACATAATGTCTGTAAGATAAGGAATCCCAGAACACATTTTGGACAATCGAGGCATTAACATTACTTTAGAAAGAATGAGCAAAAGGACAGTTTCAGAAAAAAACTTCACAAAAAGATGATTTCGTGGTGAAAGACTACATTCCCCAGCATCATTACAAAATATCTGGCGGCGCTATCACAACCATATTTGAATAAAGTGAGTGTTATTTTAAAAAAAAAAAGTACCAAAATGCATAAAGTATGAATTTGTCGTAAACTGTTCTGTTAACGGAATTTGCGTAGGTGCTACGTCATAAATCAGATGGTGTCTGTCTTCCGGCGCGCGCAAATACAGAGAGGATCCGCGTGTTACCGACTTTGAGAAGCCCGAGTTCCCCTTGAAAGGTAGAGAAGTGAAATAAAACAACTCTATTTAAGTCTATTCGCGTGTTGTGCTCGTGTGGTCAGTGATGACTAGTCCACTGCGCAAACTGACGCGCGGATGAACCGCGCCGAGCGTGAAGAAAGCAGTGCTGATCTCAGTCTGAGCCTCCATTCATCACCGCTGATGTTCACTTGTGTTTATAGAAGACCGATTCACTAGCTATGCTCATTTATTTATTTATTTATTTATTTATTTATTATCTCCTGACTCCTGTTTTCTCAGGTGAACGTGGATGTTTAGAGGCGAGGAATCGAATCTTTTGGATTCGACTCCCTACGCGATCCGATCGCCTCCGAGTCGATTCAAGGTCGAGATTGCACAATATTCCTGTTTTTTTTCCTAAGTTCCACGTGTGTGTTTTTTGTGTTTTCAGATCAAGATGAAGAAAACTGCAGCATCTTCAACATCTCCAGAGCTCAAGTTTGCATGAAATCAACGTTTAATGCATGTCACTGCTCTTTATGTGAACGATTCATTTAATACAGCATTCGCGTCTGTCAGTGGAATAATGAACGTGTCCGAAACGACAGTTTCTTTCTGCCATTTTACTCAGACATGTCATCATATGGAAGTATAATGTGTGTTTAATGTCGTCGTTTCGACCTGACACACCGGAACTCTGTTTATACTTCTTTACATGCAGATTAATGACTAACTAAATTTGTAGAGAACTAACTTAGCCACTGACTGGCGGTGTTTAAATATTCGTGCGTTTTTGATTTTCTGATTTTAATTCTCGTTTTTTTTTGTTTGTTTGTTTTTTTTTGCATGTGCTCGTTTTTTATGAATGGTTGTCTTGTGTAAAATGTTTGTGTAAAAGTTCTGCTTGTTACTTTGATCATGATGTAATAAATGCTGGTGCAGAATCCTCCATCATACTGTTGTCTGTGTGAGATCATGCTGATGTATTTAGAGTCTCTCCAGCGGGTGGCGCTCTTAATGTTCTCACATCTAATCATCGGAGTTAAATAAATAAATAAAATCATCGGAGTTGTTTGTCTTTCCTACATTCATTCATTCATTAGTGACTCTGAGTTGCTCTTGATGTGTTTTTGAAAAGTTGAACCGATTTTAAAGTGCTAGTTTGCTGATTAAAATGATATTTCTCTTATCATTTACTCTCTTGTGTCCTTCAAGCATGTATGAGATTGTCTTCTGTGTAATATCAAATAATTTTACATCACTGTTTTCAATCCAGTGTCTTCAGAAGACATAGAGTCTAGCACAAGTGTGTTTACATGCATGAAATCAAAATGGACTATTATTAATTATTATTATTGTAAATGATTTATGGCAGCACATTATCATAGATAGTGTTAATAATGTTGAATGAGAATCAGTTCCTCTCGCAGCTTCTCTTCTCTGATGATGACGAGGGCGGGGCTATAACCTGTCACTCACATGAGATCAGCCAATAGCAAACCACAACCGTCCAATCAGTTCCCCACAGACACAATCAAGCCCCGCCCACATTTGTTCTTGTTCCTGAAGCGATTCACTCGATACACGACACACTAGAGGAGAGAAGACCAGCGCAACTTCACTTTCATGACGACTTTAAGAAGGAAGACTGATATTGTTATGTGTACAGGTTGGTATTAGAAGACAGATGCGTAAGTTTTGATTCATTTCTGCCGTAAAAGCAGTTCTGTTACACACACACACACACACACACACACGGTAAAGCTGCTGAGCTCATGTGAACACAGTGACGGACAGAAACACAGAGTCTGAATGAATGAATAAATGCTGCAAAGATGAAGATGTTCCCATGGAAACTGGGCAGTCAGCACATCTGTAGAGCTGTCAACTTCCCACGACTCCATTCAGAACACACACACACACACACACACACACACACACACACACACACACACACACACCTGAGGTTAACAGATGCTTTTATCCAAAATGACTTACATTTCATTGAAATGAACACATTTGGTCAGAGCTGGAAATTGAACCCAAGACTTCACTGCTATGGTTGCGTGTTTGAGTTACAGGAATTTGATTACACTTGGTGCACTTAAAGGAGTTGATACACACTCCAGATGAGCACAGACACACTGACCAGGACACACACACACACACTGAGAGGAATAAAGCGCACAGACAGTGTTTGATCAGTCGCTGTAATCCATCTAATGTTCTGCTGTGAATCGTGTCGGAAAACAGAACGAACAAATAGACCAGCAGAGCTGCCAGATACTCTGATTGAGCCACTGAAACACACACACACACACACACACACACACACACACACACACACACACAATCACACCAAACACACCAAACACACTTTTGCTTTTGGTGTTTTTCTTTGCTTCTTTTCAGTAGGATGCTGATGTACAGGTGTGTGTGAGAGAGAGAGACATGACATGAGGAACACAGACACATCAGCCGCAGCACCATCAGCCAGAGCCTCGGCCAATCAGAATCCTCCTCGCGTGTGACGTCACTGTATTGTATTCCAAATTCATAAATCTTCTTGATCTCTCTCTCTCTCTCTCTCTCTCTCTCCCTCTCTCTCTCTCTCTTCGTGCCGCATGGTGTTCGCCGTCCTGCATGTAAAGTGTGTCCTTCGGTCTCTCTCTCTCTCTCTCTCTCTCTCTCTCTCTCTCTCTCTCTCTCTCACACACACACACACACACACACACATCTGATGCTGTGATCACAGTAAAGAGTGTGATGATGAAGTGCAGCTCTAGCACATCTGATGACATGTAAACGAGGGGTAATAGTTGTGCGCTGTGCGGTAAAAACATCTCAAATGCTGAATCCATCGCAAGAGGGAGACAGTCGCCTTGGCAACAGCAGCATCCGTCAGCATCAGCACCATCATCATCATATGGCCAACTTCACTGCAAAATCTCACATGTGTGTGTGTGTGTGTGTGTGTGTGTGTGTTTCAGGTTCAAACCAAATGCAACCAAAAATATGATCTAGTCCCAAAATAAATTCTCAGTTCTGAGATCTCCGAGGCTTAAAGAGACAGCTGCAGATGTTGAACATGTTTATCAACTATAAACGAGAGGAATTCTGACGTTCGTGATGGTTTTGATGTCTCGTGCGCGAATTAAACCAAAGTGTTTAAATGTTTCTCGTCTCGCCAGCAACAAGCGGCACTAGACAGACGCACACACACGCACACGCACACACACACACGCGCGCGCGCGCGAGAACCTCCATCTCCATCTGGAACCCGATCCCGAACAGAAAGAGGGACTAATATCAGATGTTCCCGCGACTGACCCTTTCGTTCCCGGCGCGGTGAGAGGAGCAGCGCTCGGTGAGGGGGTTTGATTCATCCGTCGTGATTCGCCTTTTTTCTTTTTTCTTTTTTTTCACTTGTACGTGTGGTTTATGGAGCGGGTGGGCTGCGGATCGGCCACCGGGTGTGATGTGACCGGTTCCGCGGACCGGAGAACAGCAGGGCTGCGGTGGAGCGAGCGCGACCGGGTTCATGTGGCGTGATGAGGATCGCTCGATCTTTTCCTCGCGAACATTCGACGACATAAAGGACACATATGGAAACTGGAGATCAGAATTTTAGAAGAAAAAACGAGTGATTTTATCCTTTATTTTTTTTAACCTCTCGTTTCTTTGATCATCGTCGCCAGGATGGATTGATTCAGATTCAGTCGACGCGCGCGTCTCGTTATAATCACAATTCGAACCCGAACGGTCGTGTTTAATCGCGCATTGTCGGAATATTCCGCGTTTTGGGTTCATGGATGCGCGCGCCACCAGTCGACCGGCAGCGGTTCGGGAACGTGATTCTGGTTTCCATTCATCAGTCCGGAGGATTTAAAGGCTCGTGGCTGATCAGGCCAGAATGAGTGAAGATGAATGGCAGTGTGTTCAGCTTCCCATTGAGTGCCACTCAAGTCAATCATAATCAGTTGGGTTAGCATGTAGGTGCAGGTTGACCCGCACACTTGTCTTCCTTCTCTATTCATCGGCCCTTTGTTGGAGCCAACTCCTCTGGGGCCCTTTTCGGCTCTCAGGCTCCTTGTTTCTTCTTTCGTTGTCCCCTTAAATTTACAAATATTTACTTCCTATACATCAAGAGGAAAGGGGTCTCCCCTTTCGTGGAATGCGGCAGCATGGGAGTGTTTGAGCGCGGGGTGCAGATGCTCCTGACCACGGTGGGCGCCTTCGCCGCCTTCAGTCTGATGACCATCGCCGTGGGAACCGACTATTGGCTGTACTCGCGCGGCGTCTGCAAAACCAAGAGCAGCAACGAGAACGAGACCGGCAAGAAAAACGAGGAGGTGATGACACACTCGGGCCTGTGGAGGACCTGCTGTCTGGAAGGTAAGAGATCGAAATCTTGTTCTGCACCTGAATCCCAGACTTTGTCGGCCCGGATCCGGCCCACATCCGGGCCGTGCGGAATCCATGTGAACCGGATCTGGGCCGACACTATGTTGCAGAAAAACCTCCAAAAATCAAGAAAATCTGCCCTGAAAGCCCAGATTCGGCCCACATCTGGATTCCACGTGGCCCGGATGTGGGCCGGATCTAGGCCGACACTGTTGTGTAAATACACATTCAGCATCCGTTCAAACATAATCAAATGCAAGCTCAGAATGTTACGCAAACGAATAAGCAAAAATTACTTTTTTTTCTGTCAAAACGATCGAAATCCTGCTGTCGTTCTGCATCTGAATCCCAGACAGTGTTGGCCCAGATCCGGCCCACATCCGGGCCACGTGGAATCCAGATGTGGGCCGGATCTGCTTTTATGATGGATAGATGCACTTTTATGATGGACAGATGTACTTTTATGATGGATAGATGCACTTTTATGATGGACAGATGTACTTTTATGATGGATAGATGTACTTTTATGATGGACAGATGCACTTTTATGATGGATAGATGCACTTTTATGATGGACAGATGCACTTTTATGATGGACAGATGTACTTTTATGATGGACAGATGCACTTTTATGATGGATAGATGCACTTTTATGATGGATAGATGCACTTTTATGATGGACAGATGCACTTTTATGATGGATAGATGCACTTTTATGATGGATAGATGCACTTTTATGATGGACAGATGCACTTTTATGATGGACAGATGCACTTTTATGATGGACAGATGCACTTTTATGATGGATAGATGCACTTTTATGATGGACAGATGCACTTTTATGATGGATAGATGCACTTTTATGATGGATAGATGCACTTTTATGATGGACAGATGCACTTTTATGATGGACAGATGCACTTTTATGATGGACAGATGCACTTTTATGATGGACAGATGCACTTTTATGATGGATAGATGCACTTTTATGATGGACAGATGCACTTTTATGATGGACAGATGCACTTTTATGATGGACAGATGCACTTTTATGATGGACAGATGCACTTTTATGATGGATAGATGCACTTTTATGATGGACAGATGCACTTTTATGATGGACAGATGCACTTTTATGATGGACAGATGCACTTTTATGATGGATAGATGCACTTTTATGATGGACAGATGCACTTTTATGATGGATAGATGCACTTTTATGATGGACAGATGCACTTTTATGATGGACAGATGCACTTTTATGATGGACAGATGCACTTTTATGATGGACAGATGCACTTTTATGATGGACAGATGCACTTTTATGATGGACAGATGCACTTTTATGATGGACAGATGCACTTTTATGATGGATAGATGCACTTTTATGATGGACAGATGCACTTTTATGATGGATAGATGCACTTTTATGATGGACAGATGCACTTTTATGATGGACAGATGCACTTTTATGATGGACAGATGCACTTTTATGATGGACAGATGCACTTTTATGATGGACAGATGCACTTTTATGATGGATAGATGCACTTTTATGATGGATAGATGCGCTTTTATGATGGACAGATGCACTTTTATGATGGATAGACGCACTTTTATGATGGACAGATGCACTTTTATGATGGATAGACGCACTTTTATGATGGACAGATGCACTTTTATGATGGATAGATGCACTTTTATGATGGACAGATGCACTTTTATGATGGATAGACGCACTTTTATGATGGACAGATGCACTATTATGATGGATAGATGCACTTTTATGATGGACAGATGCACTTTTATGATGGATAGATGCACTTTTATGATGGATAGAGGCACTTTTATGATGGAAAACAAGCATTCCTTCCAGAAATATTAATAGAAAGTTCTTTCAAAGTTTGACGTTTGGTAATGTTCTCAAAACATAAGCACAAAAACACGACTTATACATCGTTCAGAGAACATTTAAAAGTAACGTTCCCATAATGTTTGAAGAATGAAACAATGGAAAGTTCCATTAACATTCGCACAAAAGAGAAAACGTTTTTGTTTGTTTTTTTAAACTGGACGTTTTGAGAACATTCAGAAATAACGTTTTCATAATTTGACAGGAATGGGAGTTTTCTGGAGTCATGTGATAGTTTTGTGTGAGAAACCGGTTCAAGTCATTATTCATGGAAAATCTTCAGAAGGAAGATAGTCGTGTCAGCTTTATTTGTACCTTTATAGAGTGTTCACAGTAATAAACAGGAAAATAATCAAATCAAATAAATGATGTCCATAAACAGACAATTCTGAACAATTCAGATCAGTTCATAGCTTTGCAAAGATCCTCATCATATAATTATGAAACCGGTTCAGTTATAAGCAGCTCTAGAGATGTCATATAGCGCTGAAGTCTTTTGTAAATCTCTTATTGTCCATAATGAAGAGCTGTGTAATGTTCTTCAAAACTTCACCTGTATTGTTCAAGCTTCAGGATGCACTTCCTGTTTGATCTGCAGTGTGATTGACAGCTGTCCGTCAGGCTCAATCTGCTTTTCATTGACTTAGCCTATATTTAGTGATGTCTGTAACAATCGAAATAACTCTTGATTTAATGTGCAAAACGGATCCATGGTTGAGTAACTCCTGGGTTTATACGGAGTAATTCAGGTTAGCTCATGCATGTGCTGTTTCTCCAGGGACGGATCGCTTTGTCTTGCGTGTCCTAACATGAACCCTGCCTGATCATAACAATGAAACAAACCAAACGGTAAAATACTCCCAGCTAACAGAAAATGTGTGTAACATCCGAAGTGCATTGGATTGTTTGATGCTCTGACGTAATCTCCACGGAAACAGGAAGCTAAGGCGGGGCTTATTGAATGGCTCCTCCCCCTTTTCAAATAGCCAATAGGGTTCAGTTTCACTCACAGACTGACAGCTCCACGGAAGCGAATCCGAGCGTCATCATCAGGATACAAACGTGAAAGGAGCATTCCATTTAATCATTCTTCAAACGTTATGGAACGTTACTTTTGAAACATTTAAAACGATGTGTAAATAATGTTTTGTGCCATTATTAAAGTCCAGAAAACACTAAATGAATGTTTCTGGGAGAAAGTTTGTTCATAACTTTGAGAAAACCTTGTTCTGCACCATTTGTTGAGTATTTGTGTGGGTCAGTCGATGCTCTGGAGCTCGAGTGTCCTGAGGGATGTTTGATGGCCTGTTATGTCACTGTCAGCGGTGACCTCTGACCTCTGTGACCTCACTGAGTCTCGTGTGGACTGGTTTTTATGGTTTGTTTTTTCAGTTTATTACGTCGTGTTGTTCTTTCTGAATTGATGATTCATGGAATAAAACTCAAAATGTAAACAAAAAAACGTGTTTATTAAAAACTATGATTCTGGAAACACAGATTATGAACGACACACGTACAGTAAATGTGTCTCTGCATCAAGATTCCGTCGAGGTTTGCTTTGATTTTGGTCAGATGTGTTCATGTAACTGGTTATTTATGTTGATTGGTGTACATTGGGATTTATTGTTTTGTTCTTTAGAGTTGCAGTTGGACTGAGTTCATGAGTTTATAGTTTATAGTTTGTGACTGCAGGGATGTGATTAGATTGACGACTTTATATTTGATCCAGATGAACGTGATTAATGTCGGAAGTGTTTCAGACCTGAAGTGATACTTAAACTACTTCTATTAATTAAATGCATCAACAATTTCCACAGATATATGACTGTGTTCAACACTGATAATAATCATAACTGTGTCGTGATCATCAGATCCTCATATTAGAGTGATTTCTGAAGCACTGAAGACTGGAGTAATGATGATAAACTCAGGAAAAAGAAAAAATCTCTGTTTTTCTTTTTCAAAAATAAGTCGTAGGAAATTACTGGTCATCCAGTTTTTATATCAGCCACGCATTCCGTTAATTTTGTGAATTGGTGAGCTATATACAGTATTAATTATATTCACTTGGAAACAGCTGATGTACATTAGAATAATATTTCACTGTTTTTACTGTATTTTTGCATAAATAAGAGAGAGAATCAGCCAATCAGCATCAAGGAGAACAGGATCTTACCAATTAGAATCACTTCCTTATGATGTCACTTGAATCTCTCTCTCTCTCGTGTCCTGTGATTTCTCTCTGGTCTGAGATCAGGATGGTTTCATCTCTCCTTGGAGATTCAAGCTTTTAACCTCTGACCCCTCAGATGAGATGAGTCAGATGGAGGTCTTGGCCTGTTTTGGTAATTGACGAAACTGTCACTTTATTTCTTTAATTAATCTGATAAAAAGGCAAATGTTTCTCTATTTTACTAAAAAGAAAGTTCAATGAAGTGTTAAGACACATTCGCTCCTCTGTTACTGTAATTTCTTCTTACACTGATAATCTATAAGTTACAGTTACTGTATGTAGAATTGAATGTCCAGCAACAGCGTTTGTGTGTTGTCCATAAACTGTGTTATTTCATATGTGCTGTGAGATGATGATGTGATCATCGACTCTGCTGGATTGATTGTGATAATATCGTAAATGAAGCAGTCGTTCAGTCTCTCTCGCTCTGAGTGGCGGATGCTTGAATCGAGTTTCGTGAAGCTCTTGAGCTCTTCACTCCATCGGTTTCTGGGTCTGTAAAACGGCTTCTGCTCCAGTGAGAGGAGATTAAAATGAGCTCGGGATCTGTGTCACACACTCACTTACCAGATACAAGACGATTCAATCAATGTGTGTGTGTGTGTGTGTGTGATTCCCTTCAGACTCTCACACAGTTATTACAGTCAATCAATCAAGGTTAGACTTTACATCTGGGCTGGCAGAAGAGTGAGACAGGAGATGATGATGCAGTGAGACAGGTGATGATGATGATGCAGTGAGACAGGTGATGATGATGATGCAGTGAGACAGGTGATGATGATGATGCAGTGAGACAGGTGATGATGATGATGCAGTGAGACAGGTGATGATGATGATGCAGTGAGACAGGTGATGATGCAGTGAGACAGGTGATGATGATGATGCAGTGAGACAGGTGATGATCCAGTGAGACAGGTGATGATGATGCAGTGAGACAGGAGATGATGCGGTGAGACAGGAGATGATGATGCAGTGAGACAGGAGATGATGATGCAGTGAGACAGGAGATGATGATGCAGTGAGACAGGAGATGATGATGCAGTGAGACAGGAGATGATGATGATGCAGTGAGACAGGAGATGATAATGCAGTGAGACAGATGATGATAATGCAGTGAGACAGGTGATGATGCAGTGACACAGGTGATGATGCAGTGAGACAGGAGATGATGATGCAGTGAGACAGGAGATGATGATGCAGTGAGACAGGAGATGATAATGCAGTGAGACAGATGATGATAATGCAGTGAGACAGGAGATGATGCGGTGAGACAGGAGATGATGATGCAGTGAGACAGGAGATGATGATGCAGTGAGACAGGAGATGATGATGATGCAGTGAGACAGGTGATGATGATGATGCAGTGAGACAGATGATGATAATGCAGTGAGACAGGAGATGATGATGCAGTGAGACAGGTGATGATGCAGTGACACAGGTGATGATGCAGTGAGACAGGTGATGATGATGATGCAGTGAGACAGGTGATGATGATGATGCAGTGAGACAGGTGATGATGATAATGCAGTGAGACAGGAGATGATGATGCAGTGAGACAGGTGATGATGCAGTGACACAGGTGATGATGCAGTGAGACAGGTGATGATGATGCAGTGAGACAGGTGATGATGCGGCGAGACAGGTGATGATGCAGTGAGACAGGAGATGATGATGCAGTGAGACAGGTGATGATGCGGTGAGACAGGTGATGATGATGCAGTGAGACAGGAGATGATGCAGTGAGACAGGAGATGATGCGGTGAGACAGGAGATGATGCAGTGAGACAGGTGATGATGATGCAGTGAGACAGGAGATGATGCAGTGTGGCTGTTTATATCAGAGTGAGATCACATACACTGAGACAGTGCTGCTGACAGACAGACAGACAGACAGGTATTGAGATGTTTCCAGCTCCACTGAGATCATTTCACTCCCAATGAAAGGTGATGACACACACAGGGCCAGTGTGTGTGTGTGTGTGTGTGTGTGTGTTCAGCGGGTGTGAAATGCCTGTGTGTGTGTCTCAGTGTGTGTAATTCTTCACATCTGCTGGGAATGTTGACAGTGTGTTTGTGCTTCGGATGATGATGTCATCAGGACTGAGGCGTAAATGCCGCTTCATCCTACAGATATTAGGGACGTGTGTGTGTGTGTTTGATCTTAGAGATCATTGGAATAAGGGTAATCCTGTCAGACATGCTCCTAATCACTTACACTCACTCACACACACTCACTCACGTGTGGAGAACAGTCAATTATGTAATGCAGTTATGCAACATACATGCATACAGCAGCAAAACCGAGAGAGAGAGTGTACAGAGAACTTCAGTTATCCTACAGGGGAAGAGAGATCATGTGAGAGAGGACAGAGGTCAAAGGTCAGCTGTGGGTTCAGCCCTCATAAACCAACGTCAGCAACAACCTTCAACATGTGGGGCTGGAGGGCTGATGTTCAAGCCAAATATTTAAGAATATTATATATCATTTTTATAAAATATAAAACTTGAAATATAATATTGTATAAAATATACTTATTTGTCGTAAGCAAGAGTTGTAATCTCATCATCATTACTCCAGTCTTCAGTGTCCTTCAGAAATCACTCTAATATGAGGATCTGATGATCAAGACACAGTTATGATTCTAATATGAGGATCTATATTGAATTATTGTATTATTATTGTATTATTTTATATAATTATTGAATTATTATTATTGAATCACTCTAATATGAGGATCTTTATTGAATTATTGTATTATTTTAGGGCTGTCAAAACGATTAATCGCGATTAATTGCATCCAAAATAAAAGTTTGTGTTTACATAATATATGTGGGTGCACTGTGTATAATTATTTTGTATATTTATAAAAAACACACATGCATGTATATTTAAGAAAAAAATATTATTTATATATAAAATATTTATATTTATGTATAATATAAATTATATATAAATCTATATACAGAATATACATGAAAATATTTCTTAAATATATACAAGCATGTGTGTGTATTTATATTTATATAATAATTATACACAGTGCACCCACATATATTATGTAAACACAAACTTTTATTTTGGATGCGATTAATCGCGATTAATCGTTTTGACAGCCCTAATTATTTTATATAATTGTTGAATTATTATTATTGAATCACTCTAATATGAGGATCTGATGTTCAAGACACTTATGATTAAGATTTATGATTATTATCAGTGTTGAACACAGTTCATATTTCTGTGGAAACCGTCATGCATTTTATTTTTCAGGATTCTTTGATGAACAGAAAGTTCAAAAGAACAGCATTTATTTGAAATATAATCTTTTGTAACATTATAAATGTCTTTACTGTCACTTTTGATCAATTTAATGCATCCTAGCAGAATAAATATTAATAAAAAAAAGAAAAAATCTTACAGACCTCAAGCTTTTGAACAGTAGTGTGTGTGTGTGTGTGTGTGTGTGTGTGTTGTTCGACTCAGTGACGTCATTCAGAATAAGTAATCATAATTTATGTTTCCATGGTAACAGGGTCTTCTCTGATTCTTTACTGAGAAATCAGCCATTAATCATGATGTTTATTTTAACACACACACACACACACACACACTCTCTCTCTCTCTATGGATGTCAGACTGTCTCTCTGTGTTTCTCAGGGAATTTTAAAGGCATGTGTAAACAGATCGACCACTTTCCTGAAGACGCGGACTATCAAGCCGACGCATCAGAGTATTTCCTGCGTAAGTCAAACGTGTGTGTGTGTGTGTGATGAAGAGTGTGTGTGCGAGAGAGAGAGAGGATAATGGTTTGCTGCTCAGAGCTGCTGCTGCTCTTTTAAGTGTTTAATTAGGTCACTTATTTCTATAAATATTTCACTGCGGTTTATATGGGTCAAAACTCTGAAATGCCCCGCACTCGTCCGTCCTCGTCTCTCCATCCGCACGCAACACAGGGTGAAACACACACACACAGAAGATGTAGAACGAGGCACACACACTGATTTTAACGACCTTTTTACAGTATCGGTCAGATGTCGGTTCTGCGGCCTGAAACACACAGATCAACGAGTGATGTCATGGCACTGGACAGGAAGTGGTGACCTCATGCTGTGATGTCATCAGTCAATCAATCCTGTGGTTTCTGGCAGCAGTTACACACACACACACACACTATACATCTCTTGATTAGAGGTCAGAGTTGAGGGAAGGACACATGAATAATTAACACTGCAGTGTGAGATGGACAGATCAGTGTGTGTGTGATGAAGGAACTGAGACAGATGAAGTGGAGTTCTTAACTGATGTGTGTGTGTGTGTGTGCCAATCAGATGTAGTGATGAAGGTCATGATTGCCGTTCAGCAGTGTGTGTGTTAATTGGTGTGTGTGTGTGTGCAGGTGCGGTCCGAGCCTCCAGTATTTTCCCCATCCTCAGTGTGATCCTGCTGTTCATCGGTGGACTCTGTGTCGCCGCCAGCGAGTTCTACAAGTCCCGACACAACATCATCCTCAGCGCGGGGATCTTCTTTGTATCTGCAGGTGAGTGTGTGTGTGTGTGTGTGTGTGTGTGCCAGGCTGATGTAGACCTGATCCTGATCTCCCCGTCGGGTTTATTCTGATATAACGACCGGCTGGATGTACATTATCCCTTGCTTAAAAAATGATATTCAATAAATGTATTTAACACTATTTGATTTATTCATTCAAAAACAAGGCAAGGATATAGGCTACTAAAAAAATAATGTTTGTAATAATGTGACAGCACATCCGCATTTCATATTTTCCCAACGTCTTGTACCATTAAACTTGGTAATCATATGCAAATAATATGCAGATGAGGATATGCATATTTAAACTAGGCGTTAAACCTGGTCTACCCGTCGGGTTTATTCTGATATAACGACAGGCTGGATGTACATTATCCCTAACTTCACGTTCTGTCAAGGTTTTCTCAAAGTCCCAGTAACATTCATTTAATGTTCATTGAGTGATCTGGCCTTTAATAATGTTCTCTAAACATTAGCACAAAAATATAATTTGAATTTTGTTCATGGAATGTTTGTTTCTTCTAACTTCCTGTTTCAGAAAGTTCAGAGAACATTCAAAAGTAGCGTTCCATGAGGTGTGAAGAATGAGATGATGTCATCGGTCCCCTGTAGTCGATCATTTCATCCCTTAAAACTCATCTCTGATCACCAAAATGACACTTTTAAATGTTTTCCTCTCGAAAAAAAATTATTCATGCCTTAAAATATCTTGAATGTAACTCAAGACATATATTATATATAAATATAAATATTTAATATATAAATAATATATTTTTCTTAAATATACAAGCATGTGTGTGTGTATTTATATATATACAAAATAATTATACACAGTGCACCCACATATATTATGTAAACACAAACTTTTATTTCGGATGCGATTAATCGCGATTAATCATTTGACAGCCCTAATTAAAAGCTTAAAAATTAAAAACTTAAAGATTAAAATATTATTTTTTCAAGGAGAAAACATTTAAAAGTGTCATTTTGGTGATCAAAGATGAGTTTTAAGGGATGAAATGATCGACTACAGGGGACTGATGACATCATCTCATTCTTCACACCTCATGGAACGCTACTTTTGAATGTTCTCTGAACTTTCTGAAACAAGAAGTTAGAAGAAACAAACATTCCATGAACAAAATTCAAATTATGTTTTTGTGCTAATGTTTAGAGAACATTATTAAGGGCCAGAAAAATTATTTTAATTTAATTTAATTTTTATTATTTTATTATTTAATTATTAAAGCCCCGCCTCCACTCATTACAGCAGCTCATTGACAATCACACGTTGATCTGATTGGTTAGTTTGTGACGTCAGAAACACCAGCGATTTCAAAGTGTGTTTTTGAGACTGTCTTTGGTTCACTGCCGTTTTAAGGAAGAAATACTCAGCAATGCTGTCCACTTATTAACTTACACACGGTGTGTGTTAAAGCGCATTAAACACACACATAAACAACATTAAAAACTTTAGTTTTTTCACCACAAGGGGGACTTTAACTTTTATAGGCATTTTTACCTTTATAAAGGCATATTTTTCTAACCTAATTTGCATATTAATAGAACCTCATATATTAAATAAAGCAACGGTGTCGAGTTACACTCCAGCTATTGTAAGGCATGATGATTTACTCTCAAGGTAAACACTTTTAAATATGCCATTTTAGTGAATAAAATGAGTTTTAAGAGATAAAACAAGTGTTTGTTCTGTCTCCATGTGGGTCCTCAGGTCTGAGCAACATCATCGGGATAATCGTGTACATATCAGCCAACGCCGGAGACCCGTCCAAGAGCGACTCGAAGAAGAACAGCTACTCGTACGGCTGGAGTTTTTATTTCGGCGCCCTTTCCTTCATCATGGCGGAGATGGTGGGCGTTCTGGCCGTCCACATGTTCATCGACCGGCACCGGGAGTTGCGCGTGGCGCGAGTGCGCGTGGACGTCGGGGAATATCTTCAGGGATCCGCCATCACGAGGATCCCGAGCTATCGGTACCGTTACCGGCGCCGCTCGCGCTCGTCCAGCCGCTCCACCGACCCGTCGCACTCGCGGGACGCTTCGCCGGTGGGCCTGAAGGGGTTCGGCCCGTTACCGTCCACCGATATCTCCATGTACACACTCGGGCGCGGCGAAACCAAGACTCCTCACGGGACGCCTCCGATGTACAACTCCGACAGAGAACCGGACTTCCTTCAGGTCCACAACTGCCTCCCGAAGGACGCGAAGGACCGGCGCACCACGCCTGTATGAGCGCCCCCTGCGGGCAGTGTTGGGGCGTGACTCCTCACAAGTTACGTAATCAGATTACTTTTTTCACGTAACTAGCAGGGTTCGTACACGGTGCTTAAAATACTTGACTTTTTTTAAATTTAAGTTATGGAAAACCTCTGAAAATAGCCATATTTACAAAGACGCACTTATTTAAATACAATGTATCTACGAAATAAATACAAAATTCCGAAAACACACAGATGCAATCTTTTCACGCAAAATTAACAGACCTTTCCTCAATGCGAAGTACGCCAACACTATAATATAAAATATTATTTATTGAACAATAATAGCATTATTAAATACATTGTAAGTTGTATTTTGAAGACCTGATATCTGTAAAAAATCCTAAAGATATTGTTTGATAAGTGCGATCTCTGATTGTAGTTCTTGAAAACCCCAAAAAGTAGAGCTTGAAAAGTCCTGGCATTTCTGTTTACAGTCTCGGTACGAACCCTGAGCTAGTGCAGTAACGCATTACTCTTAAACTTACAGCTACATGTCTGAGTTACTTTTAAAGTAAGTAACGTGAGTGTGCTTTTACTCATCTCACTTGCGCAGAAAAGGTTCACTATTTCTCAAGATGAATAAAATCTGTGAGATGCAAAATTCGAATAATATGCATACCTCCAATAATTAAATGTTAAATAAAACATACATTTTTATAAGGGCTGGGCAACGATTAATCGCATCCAAAATAAAAGTTTGTGTTTACAATAATATAAGTGTGTGTAGTGTGTATAATTATTTTGTATATATAAATAAACACACATGCATGTATATATATATATATAAGAAAAATGTGTTATTAATAAATCAAATATTTATATTTATATATAATATTAATTATGTATATATATATATATATATATATATATATATATATATAAGGGCTGTCAAACGATTAATCGCATTCAAAATAAAAGTTTGTGTTTATGTAATATATGTGGGCGTAGTGTGTATAATTATTTTGTATATATAAATACACACACATGCATGTATATTTTTAAGTAAAATCTGAAAGTATATACTTTATATATATTTATACATAATTAATATTATGTATAAATATAAATATTTGATATATTAAGAACACATTTTTCTTAAATATATACATGCATGTGTGTCTATTTATATATACAAAATAATTATACACACTATGCCCACATATATTACGAAAACACAAACTTTTATTTTGGATGCGATTAATCGCGATTAATCAAATATATATATATATATATATATATATATATATATATATATATATATATATATATTAAGTATATACATGCATGTGTGTGGATTTATATAAACATTTATATAATATTGTAAACACAAACTTTTATTTTGGATGCGATTAATCGGTGCCCAGCCCTAATTTTTATGCATTTAATCTCACTTTAATGACCAATGCTGATTTTCAATGATTCAGTTAAACCGTAAGTTTTTGTTTTTATTAGTGAAGTATTATATTCATCCGTTATCTGGAATGAAAGGTTTGTTTGCGCAAACGTGTGTGAATTTGCATTATTTTTGCACAGCCCAGGTGAGAAAAAGCAACGTAACGCATTACTGTTCTTAAAAAGTAACTAAGTAACGCAATATTGTAATGCATTACTTTTTAAAGTAACCTCCCCAACACCGCCTAAAGCGAGCGGCGGCTCCGCGAACAGACGGACTGATTTATAACACTAATGATGACGAGTTTACATGTTGAAGTCCAAACAAGACAAAAAAAAAAAAAAGAAAAATGAAATGCATGATTTTCTTATCTTACCTAAACTAAGAAGTTTTCGACCATGTGACGAGAGAGCCGACGAGACTCGAGCTCGTGATATCTCTTTTCTTCATGTTCATTTTGTTGCACATAAATACTGTGAAGCTTCGTGGCGCTGAGACTGCAGGGATCAGAAACAAGCCCACGGACCGGCGCCATTTATTTGACATTACAAACTTAATGATACATGACTATATATATATACTTATATATATATATGAAAGATGCATACATGATGAATATATGAACATCTGTTAATAAATCACACATAATTGACTTCTTGATTCAAGAAGACTAAAAAAAACAAAAGAGCAAAACAGAAGCCAATAAAATCATGATGGATAATAAAAGCCGGATTCATGTGGACTCATTTGCTTTTAAAGATAGATATTCATCTCTTCAGTGTGTGATGTTGATGTGTGTGTGTTCCTGAACTCCTGAAACGCCTCCAGTGTATCTCGAGTTTCTCCCGGGAACGAACACGTCACAATATTCCTCATTATAATAATTAATACGCAGAATAAAGGGGCGGGTCCTCGTTGAGTTAGTCAGTAGTGGCGGTTATGGAAAGGGGCGGGGCATTTCCCAAACACACCCGTAGCGCTCGACCAATCACAACACACCGCTCCAGCCGACCAATCAGAGCACAGTGTGCTTTCAGGAGGAGGGGCTTCATAGAGTCAGGAAGTAAACAGAGCGTTACTGACAGACTGGGAAGAGAGGAGCCGCAACAATGGAGAATAATCAACATTCAAGCAGGAAAACCTGATCTAGGAGAGACTGAAACACATCATTGCTCTCGGGATGTGAAGAGACTTTAACCAGCAGAACAAAATCACCAACCCATAGACCTCTCCGGCTGTGTAATGTTCGATTGTGTTCCCAGTAAAGCTTCCGGAGGTTTTCATGTCCGGTTTGAAGATGGACACCAAAGATCAAACTCTCACTCCCTCTGCTGGCCGTCAGACGAACACACAGCGCGCGTGTGTGTATCAATAATCATTCAGCATCAGAGATCATGTAAGTCTGTGGGATTTTGTCATTTGTATTAGTTTGTAGCTTGTTGTTCTCTTAAGTAGCAGCACACACTCCTCATCATCAACACTCACGGTTTGAGGAATATCGTTCAGTAATGACGAAACAGGTTATTATTATATTTATAACGTTTTCGTCAGTACGACGACGTCATAGCGGAGGTTTGGTGTGTGTGTGTGTGTGTGTGTGTAATGTTGATCTCCTGCCTCTGGAAACACTGGACATTGATGTCACTCATCTGAGGGCTTTACTGGCCTCTAGATAAGGACACTGTGTGTGTGTGTGTGTGTACATGTGTTTATTATATACTTTTAAAAAAATATTTTAAATTATATTATAAATTATGTTTATTATATACTATTAAAAGAATAAGAATAATAAGAAGAGCTTATATACTCACACACACTCACTCATTCAGACATTCACAGACACACACACACTATCACACTCACAAACAAACACACACACTCACATATAGAACATATTTGCCACATATTTAAGAGGAAAGATGTTTATTAAATTGTGCACACAACTCTGAGGACAAACTCTAGGAACAACACTAGTGTTTCACACACACACACACACACACAAACTAGTGTTTTCACTATCTCACACACACACACACTTGTGTTTTCACATACACACACTAGTATTTTCACTATCACACACACACACTTGCGTTTTCACTATTATACACACTAGTGTTTTCACACACACACACACACACACACACACACAGAAGCTGCTGCTCAAAGGAGACTCTGGACGATCTGCTTCTGATCCTGGTACAGCGAGTGAAACGCTCGAGCCAAACTCAGGAACGGGGCTTCAAACTGTCCGATCTCCCTCTGCAGAACACACACACAGACTCAGTGATGAAGATGATGGAGATGACGATGATGAAGAGGATGAAGACTCACAGCACACGTCTCGTGATACTCCAGCCCGTGAGTCTGAGCCCACGCCCGAGCCTCGGCACCGTCCACCTCTCTCCTGACCGACAGGTCACTCTTATTACCCACCAGCACACCTGATCACACACACACACACACACACACACACACGTCATCCCGTTAGCCAGTGGATGACATCATCCTGCAGCAAATGACATCACTGTGAGGGAAAACAGCAGCACAAACATCATCAGTGTGTTAGCAGTGTTACTACATAGTGCACTAGATAGGGCGTCGGCCATTTTGCAGTGGTGTCCGAATTCTGAGTGAACGACATCATTCCCTAGTTTATACCCACAATCCTCTCTGAATTCGAGTGTACAGTCGAAGCACTGTTTCCCAGAATTCATTGCTTTCTTATCTGTGTAATGTTTAGCGCATCTAGCGGAGAGGTTGTTAAGTGTTTCGGCCGACAGGAAGTGATGTCATCGTCGTCATTACTTGAATAGAACATTCAAATGTAGAGACAGACAGTTTCTGACAGCTTTATTTATTTCTCTGAAATGTGCACAGGTTGTAATTTTGATATTAAACCGTCAGAAAGAGGAGAGTGTGAGTGTGTGTGTGTGTGTGTGACCTCTGACCTGGCACATGCAGGCCGTCATGGTGCGATCGGAGCCTGTCGATCCAGCGGCCGCAGCTGGTGAACGAGACCTCACTGCTGATGTCAAACACCACACACACCACCGACGGCTGCTTCCACTGACACACACATCATCATCATCATCATCACTGACGGCTGCTTCCACTGACACACACACACACTGAGTGTGTTGGAGTTGTTGTGTTTAACTCACCATGTTCTCACAGGCGTCTGCAAACGGCTCCCGTCCCGCTGAGTCAAAGATGTAGAACTCCTGAAAACACACCAATCAATCGATGATACGGTAAGAAGAGTGTGTGTGTGACAGAAGTGTGTGTGTGTGTGTGTGTGTACCAAAGTGTCACTGGTGTCTGGAATAGACACTGATTTCTCCAGAAGCTCCACACCAACATTCTGCAAAACACACAGATCAGACCAAATCAATCAATCAGCCATTGATGATGAAATTGTTTCATTGAAATGTTTATTTATTAATCGGTGTGTGTGTGTGTTTTTACCATAGTGTAGTTTTTCTGAAAGACAGCACCATCACTGCGAAACATCTGACAAAGTGTGCTCTTCCCTACAGCAGCATCTCCTAAACACACACACACACACACACGTTTAACGTGAAATGTGACATTATATTATTATATCATAATCTGCACGCGCATAAACATCCGCGGTCTTACCCACGACAACACATTTCGCTCTTAATTTCACCATTATGCAGAAATGACTAATAATTAATTGATCACAACATAAAGAGATGAATGTGTGTATGTTATCGTGCATCTGTGTCTTCCTTCCGCCTCGGAAACCTGAACCCAAAGCGTTGCTCAGCAACTGAAATCAAGCACTTCTATTGGACTAACAGATTTACGCTTGTAATCTGAGCAATGAGATTGGCTGAACGGCGTGACGTCAGGTGCATACGTCACCTGGACGTTAACGTAACGGTTTTACGGTTTTATCCACCACTAGAGGCCATGCCTCTCTCTCACACACACACATACACACACATACGCTGCCAAAAATAACTTAATTCCTTCATTTTTTTATATAAGAATTTAGTTACTGTGAGCGAACTCGTTTAAACCACAGCTATTTAACACAAGTGCTGTTAAAAGATTAACCAGGCTCACTGGATGGCAATGAGTCAGAAAATGCAGAATTGGGTTTTATTTCATCAATTATGTCTAATGGTTTATGAAATACAAACCAAGCAACAAAAAATGTTGTCAAAAAATATTAAGTCAAAAAATAAAATAGATATAAAAAGTTACAAAAGATACAAAAAATAGACATAAAAAGTAAAAAATTATGACTTAGTATGTGAACGTTTACATTTCTTACGTGATATTTTCGACTTTTTATCACACAAATGTCATTATTTATGAATCATAGTCTATGAGTTTACCTAGCATGATTTCTTTGTCGTATGTGGCGGAAATGATCTTCCATCTGGAATTGTAAAGCGTTATTTAATAGAAAAAGAAAGAAAGAAAAGAGAGGAGGACACCGGACTGATCTCTAAGTCATGCAGCTGGTGTAATGCTGAGGCGCGCATGCGCACAGATGAGCTGTAGATCTGAGGCGCACTCACTTCCGGTCAAGATGGCGGCCCAGCGCAGGAGTCTGATGCAAAGCGTAAGAAAGTCCTTTTCTTTAATCTTCAACACTCATTACAACTCGTTTACTGTCGGATGGTCTATAGATTTAACACACACGCGTATTAAAAGTGCCATAAGTGAATTAATCTTGAGTTTTAGAGCTTATTATATTCAGTGTGTTGAGTTTCGGCAGTCTACTGTACATCACTGACTTTACTGCATTAATTCCGATGTTTACTCTTCTCAATGGACTGAAGTTTTACTTTATCATGTAATATTACACACTCTAGCTCAATAACCGACAGTCGCTGGACCTACACTAATGTTTACAAAAGTAAATGTTTATATAAAATCCTGCCTGAAAGTCTAAAATTCTTATTTTTCTCCACAAATATCGAATCATTCTTACAACAAGATATTTTTACTTCAGATAATAAATCTTGTTTTCTGGAAAGTGAAGTGAGTTTGTGCTTAAAATATGATCAAATATGTGCTGTCAGAAAAATCATCTCGTTTTCCCTTTGAATTAAGTTTATGTTTTAATTGAGTCCACTAGTAGATATTGTTATAGTTAAAGGCACACTATAAATTCATGTTAGCAACATGTTCAAACATAATAGCAATGTCTTTCTGTCTCTTTCCACTAAATTTAAAGCTTATAAATATCCAACTTTAGTCTGGCTTTGTCAATCCAACATCACAGTTTGTTGTTCCAACGAACTTCACTGTTTTATTCACTAACAAGACTTCCAAGTAGATTTAGCTTGATTTAAAAATGTTTAGATGCCATATTTAAATATATAGATTTTATAAGGTGTCATTGTTACAGCATAATTACACAGATAGCTGCTGAGTAATATTAACAACATGAACTTAATATATGGCTAGATTATTGTAACCACACATAATTTACTATTAATACTATAGTAAGAATAACACGGACCCTGTGCGATGTGAAAATATTATTATTCTTTATATTAATATTTTTATAGCGATACTTTTTTATTTTGAAAGCTGATAACTGATAAATTGGCAGATAAATCTAAATCCAAATTTTTATGTAATTTTTGATAGCCTGATTACAAAAGCAAAAATCTCACCAATCACCACTAAAATCAATGTCCCAACCCAAGCACACTTTATGATTTTTTGTATCCGATATGACAGACTTCTGTGTTGTGTGTGTGACGGATCAGATGTGTGTGTGTGTGTTGTGTGATTGCAGCATCAGAGCTGGACCGATGATCTTCCTCTCTGTCAGCTGTGTGGCGTCGGGTCGGCCCCGAACTGCACATACGGGCCAGACGGGAAGGGGACCCAGACGCATCCGAACGAAGACGGACACTTGCGCTTCAGGTGAACAGAACACACACACACACACACACACACACACTGAACACTTTACTGAGAGATCAACCTCAGCTTGATTAGATTTATGGCTTTGATTTTCTCACAGTTTTAGTGTAAAACACGTTTTTGAAAATATATATTTCATATAAAAATATAAAATAGTATTTTTTGCTTATTTTTCAAAACAATAAATTAAAAATGCAACTTTTTCTCTTCAGCCTTAATCTGCCAAGGGTCGTCTTTAAAAAGAGATCAAACTTACGCCTGTCGCTCCAAAGCATTCGAGATTTACCACATTTTAAGATGGAAATGTAATTTTTAAGGTCTAAGCTCAAAAAGTGAACTATAAATACAGCGTACATATAACAGGGATGTGATTTTTCCGGATTAATCCGGAATTCCGGATTTTCCGACCTGAAAATGTGACCTACGTGAATCATGCAGATCTGTAAAAAAAATAAAAAGGGGAGGGGGACGGGTCACGGGTGTCGGTTGGGTCGGCTGCCGCCGGTCCGGAGTGAAAAGGAGAGGTTATAAGGACATAACTGGCTGACGTGCGTACAGATTCTTCCTTCCTTTCCAAGT
Source organism: Cyprinella venusta (assembly GCA_038021265.1). NCBI lineage: Eukaryota > Metazoa > Chordata > Actinopteri > Cypriniformes > Leuciscidae > Cyprinella > Cyprinella venusta. Next base: position 855,393 of record CM075868.1, read on the forward strand.
ATCAACAAGGACGTACTTGCGTTCAGCTCGTTCTGCTCGTTCACCTGCTCTATTTCGTACCTCAGTCGCTCTCGCGCTACTGTGTTATCGTTGTCAGTTTACAAGAACATCACCGTAAGGTCCCCAGTAGGGCTGGGCGATATATCGATAAAGTTCAAATTTGCGCTATGATCCTTGCTCCAAGCAAGCTGCTGACTGCTTTTGAAAAATATGAATATCGTGCATTCTATCAGTTTTAGTTCTGACGCCTCCGTCTCAACAGCATTAGTGTACAACGCGACAAATACTCACATAAAATATTAACGCAGAGGAACGGCCAAATCATTTCATTTAGTTCACAAAAGTTCATTATTTGCATGTGCTTTAAAGCCTTACCGGTTAACGTAAATGTCATTCACTGCTAATGCGCGGTTCTGAGCACTAACACCCGACGTGCACATGCACTTAAAGCTTGTCTAACAGTGCCTGGTTGCTGGACTAAGTTATCTTTCGAGTCTTAGTTCGCTAATACTCTCAAATACACACACGGTTTACAGAAGAAAATTTGGTTATGTCTAAACTGAAAGCAAACCGAGAAAATTGAGAGAAATCTGCTTGTCAAATGCGCGTGTCTTAAAGTGACAGTAGCCCTAATAATAAACATGGTACCGCTTGTCCTTAAAGGGATAGTCGACTCAAAAATAAAAAACTCTGTCATTATTTATTCACTAAAATGTTGTTCCAAACCTGTATTAATTTATTTCTTGTGCTGAACACAAAAGAAGATATTTTGAAGAATGTGGGTAACCAGACAGTTGCTGGTCCCCATTGACTTCCATTGGGAAAAATGTACAATGGAAATCATTGGGGTACATCAACTGTTTGGTTACCCACATTCTTCCAAATAACTTCAACAGAAGAAAGAAACTTATTCAGGTTTAAAACAAGTTGAGAGAGTAATTAATGACAATTACAATTTTTGGGAGAACTATCTAGGCTATTTAATGTTAATAAAACAACAACAAAAAAAAAAATCTCTCAATGCTCTTGACTGATAACCTTAACAGTTGCTTTAATATGAATTAATTAATAATCTATACAGTGAAGACCCGTGGGGGGTGGGGGGGGGGGGGGGGGATGGTGCAGTTCGGTATATTTTCCTGCTTTTTTGTCCTTAGCCAATCACATGCCTGATATAATTCAGTGCCGTATAATACAAATTAAATATAAATATAATATTAAATTATAATATAAATATAATTATATTTATCGTAAATATAATTCAGTACCATATTATACAAATTAAATATAAATATAATATTAAATTATAACATAAGTATAAATATAATTATATTTATCGTAAATATAATTCAGTGCCATATAATACAAATTAAATATAAATATAATATTAAATTATAACATAAGTATAAATATAATTCAGTCCCATATAATACAAATTAAATATAAATATAATATTAAATTATAACATAAGTATAAATATAATTCAGTCCCATATAATACAAATTAAATATAAATATAATATTAAATTATAACATAAGTATAAATATAATTCAGTCCCATATAATACAAATTAAATATAAATATAATATTAAATTATAATATAAATATAATTCAGTGCCATATAATACAAATTATTAAATAGAAAACTTTTTCAAACTAAAATATAGTACATTAATTTCATTTCAATAATCTGGGTTGTTTGCGACCGAAGCGCACCAGAGGTGCGGAGTCATGCTCAGTGTGACCTGATGTCACGTCCTGTTTCCTCCTCAGCACGGAGTTCTGCTTCCTGTACGGGGTGTTTAACGGGTACGACGGCAGCCGCGTGTCCAGTTTCGTGTCTCAGTGTCTGACGGCCGAGCTCCTGCTGGGTCAGCTGAGCGCCGGTCACACCGACTCGGACCTGCGCAGAATCCTCTCACAGGTACCGGTCCGTCTGCGACTGTAGCGGCGGCGTCACACGCTCCTCTTCTCTCCTCTAGTGTGTCGTGTATCGAGTGAATCGCTTCAGGAACAAGAACACATGTGGGCGGGGCTTGATTGTGTCTGTGGGGAGTTGATTGGATGGTGGTGGTTTGCTATTGGCTGATCTCATGTGAGTGACAGGTTATAGCCCCGCCCACAGTTTTCACCCTTGAAAACAGACGTGTAAACCACTTGTATTATTGAAAGACAATATATGTGAAATTAGTGTTTAATTTTCTGGATAAAGCAATCTCTCCACACATGATGAATCTGGTACAGATATGGAGGCGTTTCATATTATTATTATTATTATTTAATGTTTAGTTCTCAGTCACGTGGATGATCGGTGTCTCTTCAACCCTCAGGCGTTCGATGTCGTAGAGAAGAGCTACTTTGAGACGATAGACGACGCTCTCGCTGAGAAGGCTAATCTCCAGACACAGCTTCCTGAGGTGAGCACACACACACACACACACACACACACACGAGAAACTCACAGCATATCATATCACTTATCAATATTCCACAATACCGATGTGGAATCACACAAAAACGCACGTGACAGTGTTTGAGTGGGTCTTTTCACTGTTGCACTAGTGATGTGTGTGTGTGTGTGTGTGTGTGTGTGTGTCAGGGTGTGTATCTCTCCCCTCAGACGCAGAAGATGGCCGAGCGACTGAAGGCTTTAGAGCAGGAGGTTTCAGGAGGAGCCACAGCCATAGTCGCTCTGATACACAATAATAAACTCTACATCGCTAACGTCGGTATGTGCAACTCACACACACACACACTCACACACAAATATTTCACCTGTTGGATTGTGTAGTTCTTGGTTTCTGCAGATGTGACGATGATGATCAGTGTGTGTGTGTGTGTGTTTCAGGAACCAATCGGGCTCTTCTCTGTAAAACCACCAGTGACGGTCAGAACCAGGTGATCCAGATCGGCCAAGCACACACAACCGACAACGATGATGAGCTGACCAGACTCGCCCAGCTGGGTCAGCACACACACACACACACACACCTCCATACGCTGTTTGTAACACACTTTTACCTCCTCAAACACTGAATGATGACCCTGCTCTCGCTCAGGCCTGGATCCGGTGCGCTTGAGGCAGACCGGACTGATCTCGGGTCAGAGCAGCACTCGACGCATCGGAGACTACAAAGTCAAGTTCAACTACACAGACATCGACGTGCTCAGGTGTGTGTCGATCCTGCATTACACTCCAACAAAGACGTGAACATGACACAGAGCCCCTGTCGTGTCAGTGTCACTTTATATAAAGCACAATCAAAATAACAGCTGTTGAACAATAATAACATAACACAAAACAAACAGCACAATAACTATCATATAATTCATTAAATGCTATAAATACTAATAAGATTAATTAAGTTCTGGTCAAATGTCCTTATTAATTGTTTTAATCATATTCAGTCAACTTTATCCTGTTCTTTGTTTCGAGTTTTAGTCTCATCTCGGTCAAAGAGAACCATAATATATTCATATTTTAGTCACATTTAGTCATTTTTCACCATTATAATTGCAATTACTGATCACACTTGTTGTCATTTAAGTAATTTCTGTTTGCATTTCATCAGATTTATCCCACAAAACAACTCATATTTATTTGTACTCGTATTTATCATATACATTAACACACTTGCATTTCATATGTTATGAAAACTGGTAACACAAGAAGCTAAAATGGCAAAAAATTCCCAATATTAATGCCCCAAAAATTTTAAATTTTTTGGGCGTTTTAAATTTTAAAAAATATTGATGTGAAACGATTCATCACGATGAATCGCTTCAAAAACGTTTTATTTTTGTACATAATACATATCTGTGTATAATTATTTTGTGTGTGTATACACAGTATATATATATATATATATATACATACACTTACATATATATATATAAGAAAAATTTGTTGGTTATATATCAAATATTTATATATAATCTGAATTATATATAAACCCTATATACATGCAAATATTTCTTAATTATGTATATGCATGTGTGTGTGTTTTTATATATACACAAAATAATTATACACAGATATGTATTATGTTAACACAAACTTTTGTTTTGGATGTGATTAATTGTGATGATTGGTTTCACAGCCCTAATTAAAGTCTAAATGGTCCTGTTTTGGTCATGTGCCTTTCCTCAGTGCAGCAAAGCATAAGCCAATCATCTCCGAGCCGGAGATCCACGGTGGCCAATCGCTGGAGGGCGTGACTGGGTTCCTGCTGCTGATGTCAGAGGGCCTCATTAAAGCGCTGGAGTCGGCCCACGGACCCGAGCAGGTCAACCAGGTGATAAGAGTTACACCACAGTATCAAATATGAACGAAATTCTTTTTTTATTTCACTGAAATTATTGTACCATATTGTAGTTCGATAATGTTTTTTTATTTAATATTTTTATATAGTGCTATATTATATTTAATCATGCTTGCACACCACCTCCGAAACTTTCGTCCGTCATAAAAAAATTCGGATCAGGTTCGATTTTCTGCGTTTTTCGCATCCACAGTCAGCAGTTTGATTGGTTTTTGATTTGATATCCTGAACTACATTCCCCATGATGCCCTGCAGGAGGTGGTTGCCATGGTAGCTGCGGAGTTAGCCCAGCAGGGCACCCTGGAGGCGGCGGCTCAGTCGGTGGTGGAGCGAGTCAAGCGGCTTCATCACGACGTGTACGTGAGCGGCAGACAGAGAGCGGCACACTGCGCCAAACACGAGGACATGACTCTACTGATCCGAGTCATCAACGACACACTCGTGGACGGCTCTCTCACGCCCACACAAGGTCAACACAACCACCTGATCATCGCCTTCTGTCGTTATCCTTCAACTGATGCCTGAAATAGAGTTGATATTTGACTAAATTCACTACCAGTCAAAAGTTTTGGATCAGTAACATTTGTAATGCTTTTAACAGAAGTCTCTTCTACTCTCCAAACATGATCTGAAATACAGTAACACTGTGAAAGTCTTCAGTGTCACATGACCCTTCACAAATCACTCTAATATGAGGATCAAGAAACATTTATGATGATTATTATCAGTGTTGAAAACAGTTATTTACATTTTTATTTCAGGATTCTTTGATAAATGGAAAGTTCAAAAGAGCAACATTTGTGTGAAATAATCATAACTGTGTCTTGATCATCAGATCCTCATATTACAGTGATTTCTGAAGGGTCATGTGACACTGAAGACTGGAGTAATGATGATAAATTACACTTTACTGTATATTCACATAGAATACAGTTATTCTCATAATATTTAACAGAGTTGCTGTTTTTTTTCAAACATTTTACCAAAAAAAAAATCTTTTATGATTAAATGGTAAAAAATCTTACCAAAACTTTCGACTGGTTGTGTATAAATAGTTCAAAATAAGTAATTTTGTAGTCTTTCACAAATAGGTACATTTATGCAGAGTGTGTGTTTATGAGTCTTGTAACCTCACTTACTGACTCCGAGTGACGTGTGTGTGTGTGTGTGTGTGTTTGCAGGCGGGCGGATCTACCCCGTGTCGGTGCCGTACTCGAACCATCAGAGCACCAGTAAGACCAGCGTCACACTGTCTCTGGTCATGCCGGCACAGGGAACACTGACCAACGGCTCCAACACAGCGTCCACACTGGAGGGAGACACACCCACCGCTGGGTAACACTCTCACACACACACACACCCATGCACACACTCACTCTCACACACACAAACGTTTGTTTTTGATGAAATAAATAAATGCAGTGTTAGTGAGCAGAAAAGACTTCTCCCAAACAATCATTTTTAAAGGTGCCCTATAATGTTTTTTTTTATTATTTTATAATGTTTCCTGGGTTGTCCTCATAATGTTAGTATGTTTTTTTAGATCAAAAATAGTCATAATTTAGTTGATAGAAGTTGATATTTCAGTCACTGGCTTGACTTACTGATGATGGATTTTCTCCATATAATGGACTTCTATGGGGTCCAAACAGTTCAAGGTCCAAAAGACAGTTTCAGTGCAGCTTCATAGGGCTTTAAACGACACCAGACGATGAATAAGGGTCTTATCTAGCGAAACGATCGCTCATTTCAAAAATAAAATACTCCTTTAACGTTACCTGTCTGAACTTGAACAACAAATACACATCAGAAAGTGTAACGTCACTGGTGACTCGATCCGAATCCGGCTCTTGGCCCAAGTTGAGGAATCAGTCGTCGGTGAAATGTTTGGAAATTTCCAGAGAAAATAAAATGAAGCCATTGTTCCTCCAGAGGCTCGGATGAAGAAACTAAAAAACACTTTTGTGTTCATGTGTAGATCCATACACTGATCGACGGCCATGCTTCGACTGCGCAGTTCCATGGGCTGGCATATGCAAATGTTTGGGTCATACATATTAATGACCCCGACTGTTGCGTCACAGTCGGTGTTATGTGGAGATTCGCCTGTTTTTTAAAAACGAGATTTAAGTACTAATGATAAAACAATGGCGTTTGAGACTCACTGTATGTCATGTCCATGTACTGAACTCTTGTTATTGAACCATGACAAAATAAATTCAATTTCACATTCTAGGGCACCTTTAAAATACTAATTATTCCAAACTTTTGGCTATCATTTTTTTAGTTTTATTTAGGTATAAAGTTAAACTAAATCAAAATTAGAAAAATAAAACTCATATATATATATGAAGAGTTCAGATGCAAAAGCCTCTAAATGCCATTTGAAATTTTCTTCTAAAATGATCATTTTTATCAAGCTTGTATATTTAAGTTCAGTAATTTCACTTAAATGGCAATGAAGATTACCTATTAATTGTCATTTAAGTGAAATTACTGAACTTAAATATACAAGCTTGATAAAAATGGTCATTTTAGAGGAACATTTTAAATGGCATTTAGAGGCTTTTGCATCTGAACTCTTCATATATATATATATATATATATTATATTGTATTTAAATGTATTTAATATTGTATTTCAGTTTATTTCAAGAAATGTTTTAGTTAAATGTAATAACCCTGCGCCTCAGCAGTTGTAGTTGAGTGTATAACCGTATGCAGATCAATAACACACACATCTCTCTCCACGGCCCCTCACTAAACTGTAGTCTAATGACTCCTCTGATTCCCCTGACCGTAGAAACCTTACAGGCTATCAGTGAGAGTCCTGACCCCGCCCCCACCTGTGTCTCTGACCCCGCCCCCATCCTCACCTGTGTCTCTGCCCCCGCCCTCACCTGTGTCTCTGACCCCGCCCCCATCCCCACCTATGTCTCTGACCCCACCCCCATCCTCACCTATGTCTCTGACCCCGCCCCCGTCCTCACCTGTGTCTCTGACTCCACCCCTTTCTCTGTCTCTGACCCCGCCCCCATCCTCACCTGTGTCTCTGACTCCACCCCTTTCTCTGTCTCTGACCCTGCCCCCATCCTCACCTGTGTCTCTGACCCCGCCCCTCTCTCTCTCTGTGTCCCGCCCCTCAGCCAGAGTCCCACAGCGACGCTGCAGTCGACGAACACACACACCCAGAGCTCCAGCTCCAGCTCGGGGGACGGCAGCCTGTTCCGGCGCAGCCAGGCGGCTCAACCCGACGAGACCGGCCGTGTGCCGCCATACGTGGACTTCAGCCAGTTCTACCGGCTCTGGGGGATGGACCACAGCGACGGCCCGTCGGGAGAGATGGGCCCACAGTGACGGGACACACACGAGCTCATCGAGTGCGGGATGTGAACTCTGGGTCTGTGGTTAAAGGGATAGTTCAGTTTGAAATGAACATTAGCTCATGATTTACTCTTCCTCAAGCCATCCTTCGTGTATATGACACTCTTCTTTCAGACAAACACAATCAGAGTTATCTTAAAAAATATACTGGCTCTTCCAAGCTTTATAATGGCAGTGAATGGCTGTTTCTGTTTTAAAATTCCATAAAAGTGCATCTATCATCATAAAAGTGCATCTATCCATCATAAAAGTGCATCTATCCATCATAAAAGTGCATCTATCATCATAAAAGTGCATCTATCATCATAAAAGTGCATCTATCATCATAAAAGTGTATCTATACATCATAAAAGTGCATCTATCCATCATAAAAGTGCATCTGTCCATCATAAAAGTGCATCTATCATCATAAAAGTGCATCTATCCATCATAAAAGTGCATCTGTCCATCATAAAAGTGCATCTATCATCATAAAAGTGCATCTGTCCATCATAAAAGTGCATCTATCATCATAAAAGTGTATCTGTCCATCATCATATGGATAAATTGATGCACATATGGACTTCAAAACAGAAACGGTCATTCACTGCTGTTATAAATCCTGGAAGAGTCAGGACATTTATTAATAACTCTGATTGTGTTCGTCTGAAAGAAGAGTGTCATACACACCTGGATGGCTTGATGGAGAGTAAATCATGGGCTAGTGTTCATGTTTGGGTGAACTCTCCCTTCATGAAAGCATGATAGTGGAGTGTGTGTGTGTGTGTGTGTGTGCATGACTGAGGGAGAAGTGTGACAGGAGACACCGGCTGTGACGTGTGTGTTATTATGACAGTGCTGTCCTTGAGTCTTATAACCATTCATTTCTCTGAGCTTCTTTCTGCTTCTGTGAAGTTTGACGTCTGTTTTCAGTAAGATAAGCAAGTGTGTGTGTGTGTGTGTGTGTGTGTGTGTGTGTGTTTCTGTTTCCTGTAATAAACAGTAGAGGCTCTTATTTCCTGCTCAAGTTTTCTTACAGATGCACTTGAAATGTCCATTTCACCCGATAGCAGATATATCACCCGATAAATCTAAATCCAAATTTGTTTATAATTTTTGAGAGCCTGATTATAAAAACATTAAAATGATGTCAAGCACACAATTATAATGTTCTATAATTAATTCTGATCATGTGATGTAGCTTCTATGACAGAGTTGCGCTGCTCATGTTCACTGAACCGTATTTTCAAGCAGTTCAAAACCATCATGACGAACGGTGTCCTATAATCCATTATTTATCAGATTTAACATATCGGCCAAATTTTCTTATTGCGCCGCCGACGATAACATTTAAAATGAACATATATCAGCCGATATCTCGTGCGTCCCTCATCCCTCCTCAGACTCTGTGCTGTAATGCACTTGCAGACGATTAACTCACTGATTATTTTACTCATTTATGGAAGAACTAATGTACAAGTCATTTCATGTCCACAAAAAGCTGTGTTTGAATCTCTGATCTTTCTGATTTTCAATATACTGGATTTGCAATGTGTTTCTCAGAATGAGCCACAAGGTGGCGCTATAACCAGTGGATTCGCTTCAATCTCAGGCGAGACTTCTTGTTTTGAATTTTCAGGAAAACACATGTTATTTTAATGATGAATCCTCTAATGGAGAAACCATGATCAGAACACACACACACACACACTGGTGTTCATGAACACTTCACAACATGATCAGGTCCATGCAAAGGTTGTCAGATGATCAGATCTTTCAGAAGTTTTTCATGTCCCAATCTGTCAACATCAGAGTCAAATGTGTTTCATTTGGAGAAGTTCATGTTCTGTGGGGTTTGCAACTTTTGCAACAAATTTATATATATGTGTGTGTGTGTGTGTGTGTGTGTGTGTGTGTGTGTGTGTGTGTGTGTGTGTGTTTGGTCTGTTTTTTTTTTTACAATAAATTTGGGCTGAATTGCTGATTTTGGGAAAATTAAAATAATTTTCCATTATTGAACCAAAAGAGTAAAATAACAGGTTTCAGCATACAGACAGGAAGGAATGCTTCAGGCGATATATATATATATTGCATTATCATTATCATATTTCATCAAACATTCTAAAGGATAAACAAACCAACCAAAAACCATTTCCATTGGGACACATTTAAGATGGAAAGAATACTTAATAAAGAATTTCTCCATAAAGTTGAATTTTAATTATTTTAGTCATTAACATGAAGCACTTTTGTAACGACTCAATTACGTTTACGTATTTATTTGGCATTTAGTTTTTTGTTGATGGGTGTCATATTTACCATGCAAAATGTAGAAGTTCCTCACAATATATCCTTTTAGGGATCATTTATAATTAACATTTCTTTGGGCAAATAGAAAATAACTAACATCAGACCAACCCAATATATTATTATTATTATTATTATTAAATTATTTGCTTGAACATTAGCAACAATTATCATAATATAAAACAACAAATGTGAGGAACAAAAAAACCCTATGTATTACTTATGGATAGATATTCACTATAGTTACAATAAATGAATATAACAGTTATTACGTTGTTGAGTTATGCAATCTTAACTTCTGGATAGAAATGGGAAAGTGACGTATTACAAAGCAAAATCACATTACAGATGTTTTATGTGTCTAAAAACAACTAGTTTTCATATGCGAGGTCATTCAGGTGAGATCATAGTTTGCGCTTGTTTTATGCAGCCTACATACAAATGTGTACCTCTGAAAAGGTTTAAATGAGGTCACTTCCTGTGCGTCACATTCATAAGAACGTTTCATATTTGGTAAAAGGAAGAAACTCCTGCAGTGACAGGGTTGTGTTCAAAAAATTATATATATATATATATATATATATATATATATATATATATATATATATATATATATATATGAAATATATATCTTTTAACATATAGTTATATATTATATGTTAAAAGTTATATAAAATTATATAGAGGAATTATATCCACTACAATAAAACGAATATAACAATTAATTAATTAATAATTGAGTTGAGAAGGTGACGTAAAATAATTACATTACAGATGTTTTATGTGTCCAAAAACAACTAGTTTTCATATGAGAGGTTCATTAAGGTGAGATAATATAGTTCATATGCTAAAATACCAATCCGTGTTCGATATGTAAATAATAAAAGTATTAAATAGAGGCTATTGTGATGAAGAATAACGCGCGGAGGATGAAGAGCAGCGCGTGAGAGGATGCTGAAGTGATCCGCTGGTTGTCGCACTCGGTGTGTGTGTGTGTGTGTGTGTGTGTGTGTGTGTGTGTGTGTGTGTGTGGTGGTCCGGAGGGCGGAGCTGCGGGTCTCTCTCGGTACCGACGGACACACACACACAAAAAGCGAACACTGCTGGGCGGAAGAGCGTCATCTCAGCAGAAAACACACCGAGAGAGAAGCACTGAAGCTCGGGGGCTTCACGGAGATCAAGCGGGACTCGCGTCGACGCATCGAGAGCGCGTTTCTCGCCCTTTCTTCTGCGCCTTGCGATGGATTTACACACAGACGCCCGAGACGCGTGCGATCCGCCCGCATCACCGGCCGCGCGTCACTGAAGCATCATCCGCGGGATCCGACGCTCCGATGCGAACAAAAGCCTCGGTTCGCCCGCCTTCACCTCCACCCTGAGCCTCCATCCGCAATGAACATCTAGAGGAGCGTCAGGCGATGGGTGAGACACACACACACACACACACACACACACACACACACACACACACACACACACACACAGGTCTCGAGGATGGAGAGCGGCATCTGTTCGGTCTGAAAGCAAAACCAAAAACATCACGGGCGTCTGTTTAACGTCCACTAACACGCGCTGCTGCTGTCGCTATTAATATTCCTGATGTGGATTCGCTTCACGGTGTGATCTGATGTTGATTTGTGTCTCGGGACGAGCAGATTATGTTGTCAAACCCAAATATCAACTTGCTTTTGCTTCTCTAGTGACGTGCGAGTCAAATATATATAAGTGAAGCATTGTGTTGTTGGTGAAACCGCACAGGCCTCCGTCAGCTACAATCCGGATTCTGAATCGGGTTGATCCGTATTGTGTGTAAACATATCCGATTCCTAAATATGATCGGAACTTGTCATTTAAATATATAAATTGAGGCATTTTGTTGGTGAAATTTGCACAGGAGGCCTCCGTCAGCTACAATCCGGATTCTGAATCGGGTTGATCCGTATTGTGTGTAAACATATCCGATTCCTAAATATGATCGGAACTTGTCATTTAAATATATAAATTGAGGCATTTTGTTGGTGAAATTTGCACAGGAGGCCTCCGTCAGCTACAATCCGGATTCTGAATCGGGTTGACTTCAGATGCGTGTGTAAACATATCCGATTCCTAAATATGATCGGAACTTGTCATTTAAATATATAATTGAGGCATTTTGTTGGTGAAATTTGCACAGGAGGCCTCCGTCAGCTGCAATCCGGATTTTGAATCGGGTTGACTTCAGATCCGTATTGTGTGTAAACATATCCGATTCCTAAATATGATCGGAACTTGTCATTTAAATATATAATTGAGGCATTTTGTTGGTGAAATTTGCACAGGAGGGCTCCGTCAGCTACAATCCGGATTCTGAATCGGGTTGACTTCAGATGCGTGTGTAAACATATCCGATTCCTAAATATGATCGGAACTTGTCATTTAAATATATAATTGTGGCATTTTGTTGGTGAAATTTGCACAGGCCTTCGTCAGCTAATACAGACTCCGATTCGGTTTGACTTCAGATCTGTGTGGAAACATAATTTCAGATTCATAAATATGATATGTCTGATTCTGACTCAGATGTCACCCTAAAAATAAGACATTTTATTTGTTTTGTAACAAACTATATGTAGACTATTGACTTTGCAATTCAAATCAGATTGTTTAAATATTAGAATCAAGTCTTGGAGGAGTTTGGGGAAATGTTCCTACTTGTCATGAAAATGCAATAACAAACCCACATCTTCTCAATAGATCTAAAACGGGCTTCATGTAATCGATTAGCTCGTTAGTTCGGGTGAAGAGAAGAACAGGCCGGCTTTATTCTCTGGTCTGGTTCTGCTTGGTCGTGTTCTAGGTAATGATGTGGATTGAGTTTCAGCTCACAGGTGCCTGACCTACTGCACTGGAGTGTGTGTGTGTGTGTGTGTGTGTGTGTGTGTGTGTGTGTGTGAACACGTGGTGAGCAGATGTCATCATCAGCTCATATGGTGTCTAACACACATCACAAACACCTGAGGAAATCCACATTTGGATGATAGCTTGATCACAGCATCGGTGTGTGTGTGTGTGTGTAAGAGTGCAGATAACGGAGGTCAGGACGTCGATATGATCGTTCACTGGATGTAATTTGTCATTTACTGTATGTCTGAGTTTTCAAACTCCACTGAATGTTCTGTGAAAACACTGTAACGTTCAGAACTCTGTTCGTCTGCTTGTTGTTGTTGCACAAGCAGGAAGTGGTGGTTGGTGTTAGTCCCGCCCCTCGACTGTGATTGGACGGCTGGATAAAAAATGAAAGTAATGCGTTTTCCTCTCAGCGTCCGAAAAAACGGCAAGCTGTTTTGATAGTTATGAATAGTTTACTCAAATGCAGGAAATTAAAATTAAAGTAGTGAAAATAAATTTCACCACTCTAACGGCATGTGTACACGACAACAATGTAGTAAAAACGGACATTTTTTTCCTTCGCATTTTTCACAGACGACCCCGCTCACACGGATCCACAAAACGGTTAAAGCGCTGTATTCTGCTGCCTGGCCAGTAGGTGGCGATGTGGATGTGAAGAAACTAGGGCTGTCAAACGATTAATCACATCCAAAATAAAAGTTTGTGTTTACATAATATATGTGGGTGCACTGTGTATAATTATTTTATATAAATATAAATACACACACATGCTTGTATATATTTAAGAAATATTTTCATGTATAGATTTTTATATAATTTATATATGTAAATATAAATATTTTATGTATGAATAATATTTTTTTTCTTAAATATATACATGCATGTGTGTGTATTTATATATACAAAATAATTATACACAGTGCACACACATATATTATGTAAACATAAACTTTTATTTTGGATGCGATTAATTGCGATTAATCGTTTGACAGCCGTAGAAGAAACACTACGCACACTGAACACGTCACTTTTTTTCACAAAATCACGTTTTTGTGGTTTACACAGAGACGATAACAGTATCGTTTTCCAAAACTTGCACTTTTAAAGATGTTGTTAAAAGTTTGAGTTTTCAGGCGAAACGTCGTCGTCGAGGAAATGAACGACCAGAACGCGTGACAAGTTTTGTTTCACATAACTGGCTTCTGTTGGATTATTTCTGTTTCGCAAAATAGAACGCAAATCTCAGTGTTATATATAAAAAACACGTTTTATTTAATGTGAAAAGTTCCTTTACTAGTTACTTTAGAAGAACAGAAGCAAACACCTGAGATATGGAAGACGACATTATGACTCTTCTATTGACTGAAGTTACCCTTCATTTAATTCAGATTTTAAAGTAACTTTCGCTTTCTAAACTTTCTAAATTGCACACTTGGAATTCAGTAAAACCCTCTTAACTTAAGTTAATAAGTGCATTTTTTTTTATTTTATTCTAATTATTCAAACATGTAATTGAAACACAAATGTAAAAACATAGTGATAAAATATTCAGCATTGTGTTTCTTCAGATCATTTTAATTAAATGTATGAAATATTTCAGTATGAGGAGAGATGTCGAAGATAAACACAAGTTGTTCTGTTGACTTTTGCTGTAGAATGATTTTTATTTTCAGAGACAAACTACACGTTTGTAAGCAGTGGAGTGTGTGTGAGTCTGTGTGCGAGTGTGTGTGAGTCGGTGAGTGAGTGATAGTTGTGTGTGTGTGTGCGCGATGTGTGTGTGTTTCTCACACATATCCAGTGTGTCAGGCGTGTGAGTGTTCAGTGTGTCGGTGTCGTCTTACAGCTCGTCCCGAACACACACACACCTACTGCAGCCAAAATGGTGCTGACCTGTTTTCGACCTCTGAGTGTGTGTGGAGCCGACGCCTGATGGAACGTCCCACTCGCTTCCCGTCAGCGGGGGGATCTCACACACACACACACACACACACACACACACACACTCAGATTCTGATATCTTCTCCGTCCAGTATCTGAGAGTTACAGTTATAACAGATTCATAAACACACTCACGTCCAGGAAAGTGTGTTTAAGAGCCAATCACAACCAATAAGAATGCATTTGAAGTGACGGGCCAATCAGATGTGACTGTGGGCGGAGCTAGTGTGACATGCCAGGAATAGAACAAGTTTCCTGCCAGTCAGATTTACATGATCTGAATGACTTTAATCACGCGTTTCTTCCTCCTGGTCAGACTCAGAGCGACTGATAGTGGATCAGATCTGTATGAACGTGAAGATAAAGTGTTTAACACACTCGCCAGAGTAAAACTCACACACACACCACCCTAGACAGACAGCAGGACTATAATCAGAGGGTTTATCTGTGGTTAATCGACGCATCGAGCCGAATACACACCTGGTGTGTGTGTGTGTGTCAAGCGTTCTCGATGTGATGATTGTTGTGGTCGGGTCTGTGAATGTGAGTGTGTGATTCCTGCTCTGGAACATGATCCGGCTCGCTCTCGGGTCCGGTGTGCAGTTGTGTTATAGTGTGTGTGTGCACTGGATTATTAAACTACACTGCGTTCATTCGGTTGCTTTGACTGTTGTAGATTTCATCCTTCTGGTCTGATCACTAACTGGAGGTTTGATTGGTCCGAGTTCTAGTGACTAAAGATGCAAATATCAGTAACCAGACAGTTTCTGGTCTCATTGACTTCCACAGTATATATTTTTTCCTACTATGGAAGTCAATGAGAGCAGAAACTGTCTGGTTACTGATATTCTTATAAATATCAGAAAATCGTCTGAATGGATTCGAAAACGGTAAAACTCAACTGTTTAACTCTGGGGGAGTGATAAAATGAGCCTATTTCCAAAAAAAGTGGAGTATCCCTTTAAGGTTGGGATAGTATGTAAATATTTGATGAGGTTGAGGGAGTGTCCCACAGATATCTGCTGTTCCCGTCCTCACTTCAGAGCTTTAGTCCATAATAAAGGTGTTTACGCCTATCTAACCTTGGTATCGGTGAAGGTGAAATGATCGAGGTAAACATCTCTTGAACACATTATTTTAGTTCATTAAAATATGCAAAAAGTTTTGAGTATTTAATTCTGTGCATTAACGAAACACTGCCTGGGAAATTCACCTCAGTTTGATCTAATATGTAATGATGTGATGATGAGTTTCTAGGAAAATCTTAATGCTCCTAAAATAAGCGTAAAGAGGATCTGTTTCTCTGTCTTCAGTGTGTGATGTTGATGTGTGTGTGTTCCTGAACTCCTGAAACGCCTCCAGTGTATCTCGAGTTTCTCCCGGGAACGAACACGTCACAATATTCCTCATTATAATAATTAATGTACGGAATAAAGGGGCGGGGCCTGGTTGAGTTAGTCAGTAGTGGCGGTTATGGAAAGGGGCGGGACATTTCCCAAACACACACAAAGCGCTCGACCAATCACAACACACCGCTCCAGCCGACCAATCAGAGCACAGTGTGCTTTCAGGAGGAGGGGCTTCATAGAGACAGGAAGTAAACAGAGCGTTACTGACAGACTGGGAAGAGAGGAGCCGCAACAATGGAGAATATGAGGAGAATAATCAACATTCAAGCAGGAGAACCTGCTCTAGGAGAGACTGAAACACATCAAGACGTTATCAAGTGTGTGATAAGTCCTCTTTCATTTTATTTATGCAATATATATTGAGCATTTCTGTAGGACAGGGTGAAGCGGAGCTGGAGCGGCTCGTCGGCCACATTCGGACAGAAGGAGTGTTCTTCTTGTGGATTGGGCAGATATTGAGCGGCAAGAGAATGAGCTCTATTGTACATGCAGACAGACTGGCACTCAGACACACACACACACACACACATTGTTCAAGACTGAGTTTGGCTCCGCCACACTTTTGGTGACACATGATGTGTGACGTATGTTTCCATGGTGACATACATGACGCTGCGGGAGACTGAAGGGTTGAGTGTGCCGGTTTAGTGTTGGACTGACTGAGACATTCACACGCTTCACACACACACACACACACACACACACACACTCGTGCGGGTCACTGTCTGGAGATCAGACAAACACACATTCCGTGTTATTAGTGCTGTTAGTCACGCATCACTGTGATTCCTGCGGAGAGTCTGCTGCTACTTTAAATGGTCAGACGCAACATTTTCAAAACCAGCAGCCGCAGTGCAACACTCATCAGCCCTCAGATCACCATAGCAACACCCTACCAACCACAACACTTAACCATAAACAACACCATAGCAACACCCTACCAACCACAACACTTAACCACAAACAACACCATAGCAACACCATAGCAACCACAGCACAACACTTAACCATAAACAACACCATAATATAATTTATTAATATTTAATTTGCACTTATAATTTAATATATTCTTAATATGTACGACTGTCAATGATCTAATTTCATGTTGTTTTATATTTTATGTGTTCAGTGTTTATTTAGTTGGCCTTGGTCAGAACTGATTCGGAAACAGTGATCTGACGACGCCTTAAAGTTGAATGTAAAATAAAGACGTGTTATGTTCGATGTAATGGTGTTTTCTGGAAGGATATTATCAGCGGAAAGGCAGAACACTAATGTTTTTATTAAGGTAGACATTACAGTATATACCAGTTTAATGCTTATGTTGGTGTTGGTAACATATAACTGTTATAACCGTTCCATATGTGGTGTGTGTGTGTGTGTGTGTGTGTGTGATGGTGGTCCGCCGCATCTGAGGCTGATACTGCGTCGCTACTACACTTGCTTTTAGCTTAGTTGCTTTTATTTGTGTTTTATGCAAGTATGATTTTCGTTTCATGTATCTGGTGGTTCTGTGAAGTGGTCAGCTGTTGTAAATGTGCGCCGCTATAACTAAAGAGAACTTGAACTTACCGTTTTGAATCGAGATAAGGCAAGCAGAGAGTAAATACTGGTTACTTGTCTAATTTTTAACCCCAAAACAGTTACGGATTGCTGCTTTAACCACAAACAACACCATAGCAACACCTGGAACACCCTAGCAACCACAGCGCGACACTTAATACCACTATGAAAACACACTTTCGAAACAACCTGTGCACTGTTCGGAAAATGCAAAATCATAGTTTGCAAATTTTGCAACTCTCCTTCACACACACACACACACACACACACACTGAGTGGAAGTGTGGAAAACAGGCGTTTGATTCTCTGCTGCTTCACTGCGATCATGTGTTGATGAGCTGCAGTTTGACAGCGTGTGTGTGTGTGTGTGTGTGTGTGAGAGAGAGCTGTACATATGTCTGTTTTTTTATTGTAAAAATGCAGAAAGTTTTGTGCGATGGGCAGGTTGCAGGTTTAGGTTAGTGTGTGTGTGTGTGTGTGTGTGTGTGTGTGTGTGTGTGTGTGTGTGTGAAGGGTGGTTGTCCCATCCGCTCGTGCCCCTGAGGAATTCTGTTCTCTTATCCAATATTCATGGAGTTTTATCCGTCGATTAGCCTGTGTTGGTAACAGATCCCTTTTGGGAATGAGTCCAGCACACACACACGATCTCTCTCTCTCACACACACACACACACACACACACTGAATGAGTCCAGCACCGTTGCTTTCTGACCCCCACATCCGCTGAGGTGACCTGAACACGGATGCACACACATGCACACACACACACACCGACACACACACACACACACACACACACACACACCGACACACACACTGACAAGCGACTTTTGTATGGAAGACATTTTGAGAGCAAATAAACAGGAAGTATAAAATAAGTGTGAGTGTGTGTGTGTGTGTGTGTCAGGAAAGTGCAGTGCAGAAACTTCACCACAGATCATGTTTCATCAGTGTTGTTCAGAATGTAGATTCGTTGTGGAATAATAATGTGCGTTATGGAGGAGTTTGAGTTCTCTGTTGTCATGGAAATAATCTCTCAGTGCAAAACTATTCGTTCTTTTTAATGTTGCGTTTTTCTTTTGTTTTTGGGGTGAGATATGATCAATCAGATTCATCCTTCACTCTCAGAAAATAAGGTGCAAAAGCTGTCACTGGGGCTGTACCTTTTCAAAAGGTAAACTTTTGACCATTTCAGGTGCTATTATGTACATTTTAGGTGTTAATATGTACATTTTAGGTGCTATTATGTACATTTCAGATGCTATTATGTACATTTTAGTTGTTAATATGTACATTTTAGGTGTTAATATGTACATTTCGGTTGTTAATATGTACATTTTACGTGCTATTATGTACATTTTAGTTGTTAATATGGACATTTTAGGTGTTAATATGTCCATTAGGTGCTAATATGTACATTTCAGATGCTAATATGTACATTTTAGGTGTTAATATGTACATTTTAGGTGCTATTATGTACATTTTAGTTGTTAATATGTACATTTCAGGTGCTATTATGTACATTTTAGGTGTTAATATGTACATTTTAGGTGCTATTATGTACATTTTAGTTGTTAATATGGACATTTTAGGTGTTAATATGTACATTTTAGGTGCTAATATGTACATTTCAGATGCTATTATGTACATTTTAGTTGTTAATATGTACATTTTAGGTGTTAATATGTACATTTCGGTTGTTAATATGTACATTTTACGTGCTATTATGTACATTTTAGTTGTTAATATGGACATTTTAGGTGTTAATATGTCCATTAGGTGCTAATATGTACATTTCAGGTGCTTATATGTACATTTCAGATGCTAATATGTACATTTTAGGTGTTAATATGTACATTTTAGGTGCTAATATGTACATTTCAGGTGCTAATATGTACATTTTAGGCGCTAATATATACTTTTTAGGTGCTAATATATACCATTTAAGGTAGCAATATGCAGCCAGGTACAAAAGTGTACCTTTTGAAAAGGTACAGCCCCAGTGACAGCTTTTGTACCTTTTTTTCTGAGAGTGTTCATATTACAGTGAATTTGTCTTCTGCATTTTAACCCTTCCTAATTATTGCACACACATTGGGAGCTGAGAGTAGTGAACACACACACACACATACTGCAAATCGAATCGAACCAGCAACCTTTGGGTTAGCAGTCAGACTCGTGAACCATTAGGCCAAACACTGTTGATGAATGACGTCTCAATGAGATTTCGAGTGTGTGTGATCATAGAGTCTGAACATGAACAATATCACAGTTCAGTCTTATCTCACACCACACGTTCCTGTTTCACACAGGGTTTTATCAGCCTGAAGAGTGTGTGTGTGTGTGTGTGTGTGTGTGTAGGAGTTTGATTGTGTTAAACCCAATCTGGCTGCCGATTGTTGTTCTTTTGATTCCTCTCGTCTTCCCACAATAATGCACCGGTTTATTTGTGTCTCGAGACCCCGCAGTGTGTGCATGTGATGTCATCCTGCGTCAGAAGCCCAGTCGTCCAATCACATCGCTCGGTTCCTCTCATTGACTCAGTTAGCTGGTTATTTAACAGATGATTCAATTGTCTCCGGTTTATTGGCTCTGCAGTCGAGTTAGTGTCCTGATGAGAGTTTCTCTGTAATCATCAGTTCATCTTTCACAGGACACACACACACACACACAGATGTGAATGCTTGTCCAATTAATGTTCTTCACATGGTGTGACGGTACAAATTATGCATTTAAGAACGCAAACACACTAAATTGAGCAGTGTCGACAGAAACAGGGTTCACACAAGGTGTACTGGATTCACTTCATAGCCCTTAATCCTGTAATTGTGGACAAATGTGGGCACAGAGGACTCAGGTGTGATCTTAATTTTTATTTATTATAAATGTTATATGAAAAAGTTTTGTCTATCCATTTATGGTGTTTTTTTTAATTTTGGTGGTATTTTTTAATTTATTTACTTCAAAAAGTACCATATTTTCTATGTAAATTATGCTTATTTTTTATGTTTTATTTTTTTATTTTTTTAACTACATTAAATTATCATTCCAATAAGTTCTTAGAGCTAAAACCTAAAGATAAAGTGACTTTTCTGTCACCTGGTGTCTTATTTTAGGATGCTCTAAATTACAGTTTTTCCCATTCATTTCTATGGGTGCCCATTTTTGACCCAAATACAAGATTAAGGAGGTTTTTTCTTTCACCCACTTAACATTGTAGAACTGAGTCAAAAAAAAAATGTGTGTGTTCAGGAGGCAAACTTAGGAAAAGTAGCCAAGTCTTGTACCGCTCAGATCGAGGGAAGTATTTTTTAAAAATAAATCAAAACTATTTTGCCCACATTTGTCCAGAATACAGTTTTAGGGTTAAAATGCTTGAATTTGTGAAATGTAAGTCCTGAAAAACCCTTGAAAACAGACATATTTATGAAAATGTTCTTGAAAAGCACTTGAAATATTGAAAGACAGTATATGTGAAATTAGTGTGTAATTGTATCGATAAAACAATCTCTCCACACATAATGAATCTGCAGTCCGTCTGATACAGATATAGAGCCGTTTCTCATGACGGTGAGTGTGATATTGCTCATAAGCTTTTATTCTTCAGATCAATCATATATTCATAGCAGAATAAATCAGTTTGAATAAGGAAAGCGATATATTTGGTTCAATGGTTAAAGTTTCCACAGTCATTGCATCCGCTGCACTCAATTTGTACATTTTATAGGTTTATTTTTGTTAAAAATTTACCTTTTTTAGAATTTGAAAGATAATACTGTTTGAAAAGTGAGATCTCTGATTAGAAATCCTTGAAAACCAAAAAAGTAGTTCTTGAAAGTCTTGAATTTCTTTTTACAGTATCAGTACGAACCCTGTAGAAACGTCACATCCTCCCAGGCTTTGCTAACATCTTATAACATTATTATTTCTAAATGTTCTCTGCTCGTTCAAAACGTCCAGTTTTGTTTTAAAAGCGTTTTTCTCCTGGTTATATGAGCGTTGAGTGAACAACATTACATTGTATCATTCTTCACACGTTATGAAGCGTTACTTTTGAATGTTCTCTGAACGTTCCGAAACACGTTACATTTAAAAAACGTCCAACTGAAACATTCTATGAATGAATGTTTTTTTTTGTGCTGACGTTTTGAGAACATTATTAAAGACCACATGACTTTTAACAAATGTTTTATGAACATTACTGTAAGTATGTTTGTATATCTTTACAAAAAGCACGCCGTAATGTTAGCTGACACAAACTCTGGAGCTCAGACAGCATCTTCAGTGTCCCTGATGCCCGGCGTCGGTGGGAACAATCGCAGGGAACGTTCTCATGGGGTGTTTTGTTACTATCCCTGATGATCTGGAAGGTCAGAAACACTGAGGAGCTTCTGTTCTTCAGCTGATCTGAAACGCTGGAGAGAAACACGTCCATCTAATCATGATCGCTGAGCACTTTAAATTACGGTTCCGGTGACGGAAATGCCACAACATGCAAACTCAAGATGTCGCAGGAGGCGTTCTGAAATCAGAGCGCTTCACATATGTTGTGATTTTCTCATTCATATAATTCCCAAATATTGGTCCATTATTTCCTGTTGTGCAACACAATGCAGTGGAAGAAAATTGCAGAAGCTTATTAAAGCACATTTTTTCTCTCAAAACGATCAATATCATTCTGCATCTGGGCATTTTAGCATTATTGTTGTTTTTGTCAATTTCATTATTAGGTGATCTGTCATTATTGTAAATACAGTACTATAGCAGATATAAACCCTTAAAAACAAGTTTAAAAAGTGAAACCAAAACGAGTTATGGAGGTTTAAGTTTATGAAAATGATTCTCGAACATTATTTTATCTAAAAAATATATTTTATGAAACACGTTGAACTCTAAAACTGCTAGAAAATCAAAGTCATAAATCTAAACAAGTCGTGTTCCAAATTTCAAGTTGATGTCTCAAAAAATTTACTTTCAGTGAGATTTTGTTTGGATGCATTTCCACATTTTTATCATCTAAGATAACAGTGCATCTGTCCATCATAAAAGTGCATCTGTCCATCATAAAAGTGCATCTATCCATCATAAAAGTGCATCTATCCATCATAAAAGTGCATCTGTCTATTATAAAAGTGCATCTGTCCATCATAAAAGTGCATCTATCCATCATAAAAGTGCATCTATCCATCATAAAAGTGCATCTGTCCATCATAAAAGTGCATCTATCCATCATAAAAGTGCATCTGTCCATCATAAAAGTGCATCTGTCCATCATAAAAGTGCATCTATCCATCATAAAAGTGCATCTATCCATCATAAAAGTGCATCTATCCATCATAAAAGTGCATCTGTCTATTATAAAAGTGCATCTGTCCATCATAAAAGTGCATCTGTCCATCATAAAAGTGCATCTGTCTATTATAAAAGTGCATCTGCCCATCATAAAAGTGCATCTATCCATCATAAAAGTGCATCTGTCCATCATAAAAGTGCATCTATCCCTCATAAAAGTGCATCTGTCCATCATAAAAATGCATCTGTCCATCATAAAAGTGCATCTGTCCATCATTAAAGTGCTTTTATCATGAATAGATGTTTGGAATATAAAGCTTGGAAAACCCAAGATAACTCTGATTGCATTTGTCTGAAAGAAGACTGCCATATACATCTAGGATAACTTTAGAGAGAGTAAATCATGAGCTAATTTTCATCTTTGGCTAAACTATCCCTTTAAAATAAAGATTGTTCGCCAAGAGTCTCTGAACTCTGTTTCTCTCTCTCTCCTGTTTCTCAGGATGAAAATGAGACGTCACAGGGTTTTCTTGATTTGCACAGTGGGACTGTGTGTCATTTCCTTCCTGCATTACTACAAGGCCCTCCACTACGTGTCCCTGCTGAGGGAGCTGTCTGCACCCTACCCTAACATCAAGTCCTTCATCATGGTGACTGGCTTCTTCTGGAAGGAGGGCTCGACCCCGCTGGCGAGCGCGTCCCCTGAGGAAGGGCCTCGGGTCGGAGCGGTTCTGGAGCTCGACACCGGACAGGAGCCCGAAGCGCCACAGCCCTGGAAGAGACCTGAAGACCTGCAGCGCACCACTGAGGTACAGTCCTCTACAGAAACTTTAGATTTTAAAGGTGCACTGTGTAATGTTTAGCAGCATCTAGTGGTGAGGTTGCGAATTACACCCAACTGAAGTTAAACTAAAATTATTGGTTGAATCAGAAGTTATGTCAGGCTGCTTAAAGGGATACTCCACTTTTTTTGGAAATAGGCTCATTTTACCACTCCCCTAGAGTTAAACAGTTGTTTTTTTACCATTTTCGAATCCATTCTGCCGATTTTCGTAAATTTAGAAGAATATCAGTAACCAGACAGTTTCTGGTCTCATTGACTTCCATAGTATATTTTTTTCCTACAATGGAAGTCAATGAGACCAGAAACTGTCTGATCTGAATGGATTCGAAAACGGTAAAACTCAACTGTTTAACTCTGGGGGAGTTGTAAAATGAGCCTATTTCCAAAAAAAAGTGGAGTATCCCTTTAAAGAATCACTGAAATATGATGCATATTCAGGCATTTTTGGGAGGTTTGGTTGCATTGCAGTTTTACAAAATACTCTCTTTTCGAATTACCTGAAAAACCACCTCATGCGAAACTTTTTTGCAATATATGGGAGTTTAAAATTGAAAATTAAAGTTTTTAAAGCAACACTAAGTAAGATTTTTTACCTTAAAATAATGTTTCCAAAATCGTTTCAGTGGTTCATCAAGTCATAACAGGGTGAAAGGCACTTCTGGATTCGCTTTGGGGTCCTATATCTGCTATAACCACACTATGTAAGATTGCCAGATCGGGTCTCGTTTCTGTAGTTCTAATGAGACATAGTTCTAAGAAAACTACAAATTTGACTTGCTTTACGTGTCAAGCGTTACAATAGTCATTATGTAGTTTTTCTTCTTTTCTGATGTTGCAATACATCCTTCTTTCATGAAATCATGAAACATACACTACTTTGTCTGTGGACATCATTCATTCCAAATCTGGTGCTGGATTAACAGCGAATGTGTGTGTGACAGTAGGCTAAATTATTTACAACAGCGGTAATGGACAATTCCACTTTCAACCTGTAGGGTGACCACAGAGGAAAAGTTACTTAGTGTTGCTTTAATTAGAGAAAATTAGAGTTTTAAAGATATGGAACTCCAACATGGTTCTATATAGAACCATTTTCTTGGTAAAAGGTTCTATTGGCCAAGTATGGAACCCCAGGGTTCTATATAGAACCCAGAGGAACTCTTTTTTTAAGAGTGTATAGAACCTTTTAGGGGTTCCAAATACGTAGCGCTGATAGAACCTTATAGAATGTTTTCTTTTAAGAGTGTATGTTCAACATAATTCAAGTGAGACAGTCTAACCAGTGAAATATCCACTGATCTGAGAACTCTATTACCATTTTCTAAACTAATAATTAGAGAAAATTAGAGTTTTAAATTAAAATTTCCATTGGGCATATTTGCAATTTCGCAATTTCAATTCGCGCAATTTGAAGGGTAATGTAAACGTGGCAAGTGAAACTGTCCCTATCCTGCTGTCTTTGAGTCTTCTAATGGAGCTTGTTTTCCATCAATCAGGTCCATAAGGGAGGTTTGGTCGCCAGCATCCCGACCCGCCAGAACTCCGACTCGCAGAGAGACGCTGCGGTCAACAAGTTTCACCCGCGTCACGTTTCGACTCCAGACCCGCTGGAGTCCCTGGGCGACCTTCACCGGCGCACACACACGCTCCAGGACGACCACACACCGTATTTCATCCGCACCAAAGCGGGAGCGCTGTGCTTTCGTCAGGGAACGGAGTCGGCGCCGGCCAAAGACGAGGCGCTGAGAGCCAAACCTAGCTCAGGTGGAATGAGCCAGCGGAGAATATTACAAAAATCTGACGAGACGAAGGCTCAAGCGAAATCAGTGGAAGAATCCGGTCTCGCTCGAGCGAAGCCGAAGCGCGGGAAGCGTCTGGTGAAGTGTGTGTGTCGACCGGGATGGCATGGATCTTACTGCGGCGTTCCCACAATGGTGTATCACTCCAATCTCCCCACGAAAGAGCGGCTGATGCCGCGTGAGACGCCGAGACGCGTCATAAACGCCATTAACGTGAACCACGAGTTCGACCTGTTGCACGTGCGCTTCCGCGAGCTCATCCAAGCCGTGGATCTATTCCTCGTGTGCGAATCCAACTTCACGGCGTACGGGGAAAGGCGTCCGCTCAGATTCCTGCATTTGTTGCTCAACGGAACGTACGATTACGTCCGCCACAAGATCCTCTTCGTTTTCCTGGATCATTTCCCGGACGGTGGTCGACAGGACGGATGGATCGCCGACGATTATCTGCGCACCTTTCTGACTCGCGACGGCATCGCTCGCGTGTCGGGTCTACGCCCCGACGACGTTTTTCTCATTAACGATGCCGACGAAATTCCGGCTCACGAAGGAGTTCTTTTCCTAAAGCTTTTCGACGGCTGGACGGAGCCGTTCGCCATCCACATGAGGAAATCCCTGTATGGGTTTTTCTGGAAGCAACTCGGCTCGCTCGAGGTCGTCTCCGGGTGCACCATCGGCATGCTGAGGGATGTCTACGATAACGATGGGATTCGGCTCCGACGTAGGGAGTACTACACCATGCCGGGATTCCGGAAGTACGAAAACGACACCGGACACATTTTGGTGCAGTGGTCAATCGGGAGTCCGTTTCATTTCGCAGGCTGGCACTGCTCCTGGTGTTTCACGCCAGAGGGAATTCACTTTAAACTCATTTCGGCCCAAAACGGGGATTTTCCTCGCTGGGGCGACTACGAGGACAAGCGGGATCTTAACTACATCCGGGATCTGATCCGAACGGGGGGTTGGTTCGACGGCTCCGTGCAGGAATACCCGCCGTCGGACCCTAAGGAACACATGTACGCCCCTAAATACATGTTTGATCATTACGATCTCTACCGCTACCTGTTGGAGAATCCGTACGCCAGGCCGGGGGGCGCGTAGATAAGGATCAAACGTTTGGGAGAGAAGAGACCGCCGTCCTGTTACTTGTTCCTCTTCTCTGATTGGCTCTCCCCAAACCGTGCCGTCCAATGGATGAACGCTTCATGTGAGCGCAGGCCTTGCAGAGAACAACAAACCTTTCTGTTTTGGCCGATGTTTACCTGAGAGACTCTGTTCCTCCTGTGTTCATTGTACATGACTGTGTGTGTGTGTGTAAGAGAGTGTGTGTGTGAGAGAGAGAGCGAATGTGTGTGTGATTGAGTGGTGCACAGACTTTCTCGCTTGCACTTCAGAATCGAAAAAAAAGAAAACTCATTGCACAAATGCCACATTTTTGGGTTTGTCGACAGCTTGTAAATTCCGCCAAACTCAGAAATCAGAAAAAAATGTGTGTCATTGTGAGCCTTTCTGAATGAGGCTGTAGACGAGAGAGAGAGAGAGAGAGAGAGAGAGAGAGAGAGAGAGAGCTTTGTTTGAGCTCTGATGGAGCTGATATGTGAGATTCGCTCAGACTGAACACAAACGATCTTCCTGTTGGTGAAATC
The DNA here is from genome assembly GCA_038021265.1 of Cyprinella venusta. Lineage (NCBI taxonomy): Eukaryota > Metazoa > Chordata > Actinopteri > Cypriniformes > Leuciscidae > Cyprinella > Cyprinella venusta. Next base: position 882,766 of record CM075868.1, read on the forward strand.
CTTGCGGAAAACATCCTGTAGCTGGAAAAATAAGCTGTTTTTTTTTTTAAAGTCATTAGCTATTTAGCCTGTGATAATGTGAAGAAACACGGTGGCTCTGTTACAAGCTAGTCTGCCTACATTTTAAGGCATCAAGGACACAAAAGTTGTTTCAAATCATTTGCTGCTTATTCAGACACTTGATATCATTTATGATATTTTCATTCAACCTACACTCTTAGAAGAAATGGTTCTATTTAGAACCAGAAATGGTTCCATCCCCCGCTTCATATATGGAACTCCAAAATGGTTCTATATAGAACCATTTTTTTTTTGTTAAAAGGTTCTATTGGCCAAGTATGGAACCCCAGGGTTCTATATAGAACCCAGAGGAACTCTTTTTTTTAAGAGTGTATAGAACCTTTTAGGAGTTCTAAATACGTAGCACTGATAGAACCTTTTAAGGTTCTATATAGAATAGGGCTGTCAAACGATTAATCGCGATTAATCGCATTCAAAATAAAAGTTTGTGTTTACGTAATATATGTGGGCGTAGTGTGTATAATTATTTTGTATATATAAATAGACATACATGCATGTATATATTTAAGAAAAATCTGAAAGTATATACTTTATATATATTTATACATAATTAATATTATGTATAAATATAAATATTTGGTATTTGATATATTAAGAACACATTTTTCTTAAATATATACATGCATGTGTGTGTATTTATATATAATAAATAATTATACACACTACGCCCACATATATTACGTAAACACAAACTTTTATTTTGGATGCGATTAATAGTTTGACAGCCCTAGTATAGAACGTTTTCTTCTAAGAGTGTATGTTCAACATAATTCAAGTGAGACAGTCTAACCAGTGAAATATCCACTGATCTGAGAACTCTATTACCATTTTCTAAACTATATTGAATAGACCGTGATGATAATGGTGATAAAAGGTGTCTGAATAAACTCTGGTTGGACTGTGCCTTTGGCCATATTCTACAATATTTATCCTTTAAAGAAGGCGTGATTATAAGTGATTATAAATGCAATGTGTTCAATGAAAATAAACAGTTCAATCTAATGTATATTTTTAAGCATTTTATGAATTTCCCATTGCAGTGCAGCTCACTGTGTTTCTGTAACAGAGCCATGTGGGTGTTTCGTGGTTTTAACTTAAAGTGAGAATGGGGAAACAGTTTCTTACGAAATCGTGCGCTGGAAATTCCCAGTTCTCAGAGCTGTGAAGCCATCTGATCGCATTGGGGATCTCTGGGGAGTTGCATGCACACAGATCTGAGGATTTGCAGAAGATTTGATGCGTTCTTGTGACTTTTTATACTGGGGCTGTTAAAGTCAACATGAAATCGACAGTGTTGCTCTTATTGTGAATGATTCATTGACATTATTTGGAAGAAATATAAATGACGTCAATCCCTTTTTTTATCAACCACCTTCATATAGAGACACAGTCATAATCATTTGATAACAAACAAGAATTGATTACTTCAATGAGCTCATTGTTTCTGCATTAAATTATTGTTTTATTCTCATAATTGCATAAGAGTCGTTTCATGTTGACTTTAGGCTCAGCCATAAATAAACTCTCCTAGACGGACGGTTAAAGTAGTTGAGGGGAGAACATTATCTCTGTGTCGGACACACGCTGATAGAAAGTAGATATAGGGACTCTCTCTCTGAGACACGGGGTTAAAATACTGCCACCAGTGAAATAAATATCTCCAGAAGTCAAGGGTCATGAACTAACAAATGACTTCAACTCGCTAGGGGCTGTGAAACTAAAATGACACGCAGCCTAAAGATAGAAAGAGCGTTAGATGTCCTGAAGACATAACAGATCTCAGCAGAGAGACAGGTGCTCAGTCTCAGTTCACAAATGCGTCTATGGCATCTCAGTGTGGCCGTGACCCCTCGTCTGTCCTCAAAATGTGAATTTAGGCTTCATGCGCGCAGTAAATGAGCTTTAGACGAGGTAGCATGAGCAGAGAACCAATCCGCATGGACGCTCCAAATCTGTGTCCAATACGTTGGAAATATTGACCTCTAGTGATGCAAATTGGTTTCATTCCACCTGAATCTGCATATCACGCAGCTTACATGAGCAGGAATATCTTTATTAATGAATGGCTTTATGAATGACCTCATGAAACTCATATCTGGATGAATTATGTCTCTCATGTTTCGGATCGGTAAGATTTTTTATGTTTTTAAAATTAGTCTCTTCTGCTCACCAAGGCTGCATTTATTTGATAAAAAAAAATAAAGATTTAAATAAAAAATTGATAATAATTTATTTTTAAATAAAAATTTTAAACAACTGTTTTCTATGTGAATACAATGTAATTTATTCCTGTGATCAAATCTGAATTAAAAAAATCACACTTTATTTAAATAAAAAATTGATAATATTTTTTTTAAAATAAAAATTTAAAATAACTGTTTTCTATGTGAATACAATGTAATTTATTGCTGTGATCAAATCTGAATAAAAAAAAAAATCACACTTTATTTAAATAAAAAATTGATAATAATTTTTTTTAAATAAAAATTTAAAATAACTGTTTTCTATGTGAACACAATGAAATTTATTCCTGTGATCAAATCTGAATTTAAAAAAACAAACTTTATTTAAATAAAAAATTGATAATAATTTTTTTTTTAAATAAAAATTTAAAATAACGGTTTTCTATGTGAATACAATGTAATTTATTCCTGTGATCAAATCTGAATTTAATAAATCACACTTTACTCAATATATATTCACACTGAAAACAGCTGTTTTACATTAGAATAATATTTCACAGTATTACTGTTTTGTTTGTATTTTTAATCAAATAAATGAATGAAAATAAATCTTAAAAACAAATCTTACAGATCCGAAACATTTGACCGGTAGTGTATATCTCTTATGTCCGTCCACGACTAACATGCAAATCACTCTGAGGGGATTTTGTCTGGAGTTTAATGATGGTTTTGCTCTATTGAAACAAATGAAGGACTGTTTCAGGCGTTTGGCTGTTCATCAGGAACCACTCTCTCTCTCTCTCTCGGTTAACAAACATTCACAGTTTCGGACTTACTGTCATTTTTGCTTTGTGTTGTTTGCTGTTGTAAATGTTGTTGCTGTTTACATTATTTATCTAATTTATTACTATCCTGTTTCTGTGTACAAAAGGGAAGATCGGTCTGTCAGAGGAGAGAGATGCAGAAACGTCTCTCTCCTCCATGTCATCCCTCCATCCCGTCCTCTCACATCATATTATTCATCTTAAACATGAAATTGTGTCATTAACCGTCTTGGCTAGAAACACTTTACGCTAGTATGCAAACGCACATGCTCTTGTGCTATTGAACGGAGAGAGTTTCCTTCGAATGTGTGTGTGCCATTTAACTGAGTGTGTTATATCTAGCTACCTGTGAACATATTGACATTTTAACTTTATAGTTGCGATGAAACAGAAGTAGTGACAGATTCTGTTTCTTCTGTATTCTGATGTGCATCCGAGTGTAACAAAGTATTGAAAATTAAAAAATGTTGTGAGGGGACTTGTTGCTAGGATATTGAGATGTGGGCGTGGCAGGAGTTTAAGAGCACTAAATGATTGGAGAAGTCCTGCATACATCACCAGAAGTATGATGATTTTGATTATTATTATTCAAGGTCAAAAACATTTAAATATGAAACATACACAATAAGATCAATAACATAATACAGTGAATTTTCATTTCATTTCATGAATACACTACACAACTTTTAAAATCGTAAAACACTGCATCTTAATACACTTGCTGACTAATTGAGCTTAACCTAATTTAGGTTTAGGGATATGGTTATGGATAGGGTGTGGCTGGACATCAAGCCCCGCCCATTAGATCCAGTGAGCAGGAGCTTGATATCAATCCCCGCCCATTGTCTTCGGAGTGTGTGTGACAAATGGAAACAATTATTTCTAAAATCAGCTTAAAATATAAAACATGTCCATCATACACTTCCAGAAATCGGTCAAATGCCACCGATTTTGCACCTGATGTGACATTGAATTTGCACATACATTCTTACTTAAGCTTCCTAGTTAAAAATTAGACATGAAGACCTCTCAGGTCATATTGGGAAGCTCGGGGATAATTTTGATACCCATGTTGCCGAGTTGGGCGGCCATAAACTTTACACATGGTGGAGGGAATAACGATTGCTGCTATTACTGGTGTTTTTTTAATTCATTTTTGCCATTAAAGTGCATATCTACATGAATAATCAACTGAAGCGTATTGTATGTTTTATATACACCACAGAAATAGCCTGAAATTCCAGAATTCTGAATCTTTGTTGTCAATGAATGGGACGCTAAATATTATTTTGGCTATTATAAGATTTTCAAAAAAAATAGGCAAGAATAAACCTCCTAAACATACAAATCCGGACAAAAATCTAGAAAAGTCGTGTAGTGTATTATAACCTCAACAAGATGCTCTTCAAAAACTGCTGAGGAACTGAAAAAAAGTGCGAAAACTGACCGCAGAAGAAGCGATATACGCTAATGAGGGGAATGCGCATGCGCAGTAAATTGACATCCGATGTTTTCCGTTCGCATACTGGCGTAGAGTTCGTTTCGGGTCATTATCTTGCTTTTGTCTTGTGAATCACCTGTGAACTGTGTCGTTTCAAGCATCAGGGAGCTTTGCTCGCAGCTCAAAGGAAAAAAATGTTTATATTAAACACAGGACAGGTTTAATAACGGAATGGGTGTAGTGTGAGAGTCAAACGCGCCACAAACACACACGTGACCCTTCAGGAAATAATCGTGAACGTCCTGTGTTACTGTTCATATCTGCTGCACTGCATTTTATCATTTCGAAAGCGTAACTTATTCCGTGTGTTCTACTTTTAATATATTAAATGATTTTTTTTATTTGTTTATATTTTCGGGTGAAGTTAATATTCCTCATCTTGATGTGTAATCTTGTATAAGATCCTCATATATGACATGTCTTTCTTACTATTATTGAAGCACTGTTTTGTTTTGTGATCACATCTCCTCCAATCACGTCCACTCTTCTCTTTCTCCGCCAATCACGTCCACTCTTCTCTCTCTCTCCGCCAATCACGTTCTCTGTGCGTGTGTGGGAGAGTCTCTCATGCGGTTCGTGGTTCATACATGGAATATAATTCGTCTGATTAAGATGAACGACGTAAAAGACTGAAAGTGTTTGAAATGAAGAATAGTTCTCTTCTGCACTGGTAAGAAGGAGCGTGTACATTAAATGAGTTTATACAATCCTTTTTGTTTTGTGTATATGAATGGCTATATGTTAACCTTGAATAAAAATAACAAATTCTATGACAAACCCTATAATAAATTAATTTGAAAACCAGTTCGTGGACATATTTCCATTGATTTATCATCAACAGTTCAGAAATTTTCATTGGTGTTCTTCATAGTGTACACTAGAGGGCAGTGTGTGCTCGGAATCTAGTGAACTGAGCCACTGTTGCCAAATCCGCGGTTTTCCCGCCCAATCCCTCTTTCCGCGGTTTTTTGTGTAAAACTGAGGTGAAAGGGTGAAAGCTATTTCTGATTAGCATTTCTGCTAGTTTTGTTTTGTTGTGCAGACCTGGTGACCTCGAACTGATCCCAACTACACACAAGACAACAGGATATTTCCCTGAGGAAAGAGTACATCAAACAACCGCCAATGAAGAGGTAAATTGTCTGTTATTGAGGGATAGCGGGTCAATTGCGCAGTTTATCAATCAAACCTTTATTGAGCTATAATTAATTTATGAGACGATTGTAGGTTTACACTGACGACTGTTTTATTGATTGTTGTTGGTAATAAGAGTAAAATCAATCGAACAGTTGTTTCTGATGATATTATTGGCCCTCTCTGAGAAACAGAATGACCTGGTGAAATGAGAAAATAATGTTATGGTGTTTGTCCTATAAAGAATCTATAATGATAACTATGAAGTGTAATCCCATTCCTTTACATACTTTTTCAGGGGAAACATAATTAAATGACTAATTAATCACTGGTAATGCATTGCCCCTAGTACTAGTCACTGCAGCGCAATGCTGTCAACTTATGAATTTTCACATACTTTGTCTTAAAGCATATTATAAACATCACATAGACACATAAACAACATTAAAAGCTGGATTTACACCACTGGGGGACTTTAAAACTATAGTTTGACGTCCGTTAGTTATTGTCCTTGGTGTAAGTGGGCTATAAGGTGCGTTGACGCCATGTTGTAATTATTTTAACTACGATATTTAAACTTGTAAAAAGCATTCACGTCCTCGTACACAGCTATAATTCACAAGTATTTGGGTTAACAGACTGAACTAAATAAAAAAAACAAGACGTCTGAGAAGTTGAGTGTTTTGTTGCTGAATTTAATAAAGGAACAATGTAAACATACACGTCAGAATATAGACATAGTTGTTTTCCCCTGCAGAAAGTGCACGCGTCACCAGTTTAGCACCAGTTCATCGAGACAACATCAGAGAAACCTTAAAAAGGTCAAGGCAAAAATGTTAATGAACGCAAGAAACGAAATACAAAACATCCCAGTTTCATGACACCAGTCCAATTATGGACTTTTTCCCAGAAACTGAATCTCAGATGGACAGAATCTGTCCTTCACGGGGAAATCAGTAAAATCTGGAAATTGTTAAACTGTAGTGGATTCTGGACTGAGATCAAATTCACTAATCTCAACGCTGATCTCAGAGCAGCTGCCAATCACCGTAGTTGCGTCCCAAATGATACTCTCAGTATGAACACATGCACTTTTTATACTACAAAACGTCATAGAATAGTGCATAATTTGGGATGCACCTATAAACTTGGTTTTTGGTTGTTTGTGGAAATGGGAATACAAAGAAATTTGATTCCTAGTGTTCTCTGACGAGGTTTAAACTCCAGCACCTTTTACAAAGTCTTGTTTTGAGGCTCGACTAGAACAGGTTTTCCTGCTTGAATGTTGATTATTCTCCTCATATTCTCCATTGTTGCGGCTCCTCTCTTCCCAGTCTGTCAGTAACGCTCTGTTTACTTCCTGTCTCTATGAAGCCCCTCCTCCTGAAAGCACACTGTGCTCTGATTGGTCGGCTGGAGCAGTGTGTTGTGATTGGTCGAGCGCTTTGTGTGTGTTTGGGAAATGTCCCGCCCCTTTCCATAACCCCCAGTTTAACACACCACTAACTAACTCAACCAGGCCCCGCCCCTTTATTCTCCGCGTGAATTATTATAATGAGGAATATTGTGACGTGTTCGTTCCCGGAAGAGACGCGCGTTGTTCGTGCTCAGACATTACACACTAAAGAAATATGGAAAAAGCAGAATAGGTGCGGTTCAATATATGAACATACAATATCGAGGTGGTCAAATTCATGTTGACAATATCCTGATCACAGGGGAGTGAGGGAAGAGAAAGGGGTTTAGAGTTAAAGTCCTGCTCATTGTTAATCGATAGGCTGCTCAGCAGCTCAAATCAAACACTGTACAAGTCTTTATGCCTTTCAAGGCAAGTGTTGTTACGCGCATCATAATTTCTCCAAAATGAGGTGAGAGGCAACAGCAGAGTGTTCAATTGAAAAGCTAAACCCAGCAAGCAATAGACGTCATTTCACCGTCCAGGTTAACAATGTAGTCAAACTTCAATTTGGTCACATGTCGTTTAGCCGAATTAACTTGCGCGATGTATGATATTCCATCATGTGTATAAAGTTAACAGTTTGGTAAAGGTTTTGCTTTCATTTCTTCGCTCTTTGTTATCTACTTGATGACTACACTCAGAAAAAAAGGTACAAAAGCTGTCACTGGGGCTGTACCTTTTCAAAAGGTAAACTTTTGTCCATTTTAGGTGCTAATATGTACATTTTAAGTGTTAATATGTACATTCAAGGTGCTAATAAGTACATTTTAAGTGTTAATATGTACATTTCGGGAGCTAATATGTCCATTTTAGGTCGATATGTACATTTTATGTCCTTATATGTACATTTTAGGTGTTAATATGTACCACTAAGGTACCAATACTCAGCCTTTGGGTACAAAAGTGTACCTTTTGAAAAGGTACAGCCCCAGTGACAGCTTTTGTACCTTTTTTTCTAAGAGTGTAGTCTATTCTTGGGCGATGACTTGGACGTCTATAAAATTTTAATTGACAGCCCAAATTTTGCCTTGTTTTAGCCTATGCTGTGTTTTAAACGCTTGCTGGGAAGGTCCACCCGACTGCGATTCCTCCACCTAGACTTTAGGAGCCACCAGATGCCCGTTGAATGTGATGTAGACGTCCACGTCGTCGCTGTAAATGGCGTTGTCGCGCTCGCGCTTGTAGAGTCGCACCCACACCTCGTCGTTGAGCTCGAGCGCTAGCATGACGCTCTGGCTCTGCATGATGGAGCGTTCGCTGGGCTGCGCGTACAGGATCACCTGCTGGCGGTCGTTCAGCATCAGATGCAGGTACGTCTCCTTGAAGTTCCAGGTGTGAATGTTGACGTTGAAGAAATAGACCCCCGGGACGAAGCAGTAGAACTTCCCTTTGAACATGTTGAAGTGTTCGTCCAGGTTCACGAAGACGGTGTCGAAGATCAAGGCCTGGTAGTAGTCGGCGCTGTGCAGAGCTTTGCGTCGGCCCACGGAGAAGGACGACTGCTGGGTTTTGCAGGGGTCTCCGGGGGTCCCGGTGTCTCCTTTACTGCCTTTGGGCCCCGAAACACCTGGGAATCCTGGGGGTCCGTCCACTCCGGCTTTACCAGGCGTCCCTCGGTCTCCACGATCCCCCTTTTCACCTGTGAACAACCAATCGACAGGCACATTTACATACACAGTTACGCTGATAACCCCCCATCTTTAAACAAGGATCAAGTGCCAGGCGGACCTATGACCCTCTTAGGTGAACGTGATTTCACCAAGTACCATATGTTCATGGATCAACATCTTTGTTGATCCTGGAACAACTTTCCAATCATCCAGTCAGATTCGAGGGACAAGTTTACCGTTTATGTCAAGTTTAGGCTTAGAACCAAGGCGAAGTACTTAAACATCAGTGTTATTCACCTATCATGACCCTCTGATTTTAGGGAAAAGTTATGGGTAGGGTTAGGTTTAGGGGTAGGGATTGGGTAAGGTCTACCCCAGGTGTAAAAGAAGTGTAGTGCACTAAAAGAACACTTAAATACAAGAAAGTATATTTGTAGTACAGTCTTACTTTTTGTGCTAAATAAAAGTGTAAAAATTATACACTATAAATACACCAATTTAAAGTATACTTTTACTTAAGTAGTACTTAAGTTTAATTGTGAAAGTATATTAAATACCATTGATATTTTGAGTGGATTTTTTTTGCATTTTAATATATTTCTAACAAGTACATTGGCAATAAATATATTCTTAATTACACTTTTAAGAAATATGCTAAACACAAGCATGTTAATATATTTCAAACAAATGCACTATAAGTACATTGGTAATAAATATATGCTTAATTATACTTTCATGAAATATGCTGCACACAAGCATATAATTTTAATATATTTCTAAAAAGTATACTAAAAGTACATTGGTAATAAATATATGCTTAATTGCACTTTAAAGAAATATGTTAAAGAAGTTAAGCGTTAAGTGCACTTTATTAAAATGTTTTTAGTGTACTTTTTTTGTTTAAGTATAATATAAATATATTGTTATTATATTTTAAATATTTTATTAGTATATTTAAATTGCATTTAAAATGGGTTTTAGATATACAAAAAGTGGTAACAAAATACATGTTTTTAAAGGTTGAAATAGTATATTAAAAATATATTCAAGTTCATTTTCAGTGTGTGTCAAAATAGCGCAGTTGAGTACACTTAGTTGATCTTAAGTTTATCTTAAGAAGTACTAAAGTTTAGCTATTAGTATATTAAGTACAAAATAAGCGCGCGAAAATAGAGCACTTTAAGTACATTATGGAGGTGTACTAAGTGCACTTAAATAAAATGTATTTTAGTGTACTTTTTTTCACCTGGGACATTTTGGTCCATCGTCTTACTTGGCAAAATCACAGTGACTTCTACGTCTTATAAACGCCAAAGCTCATTGCCTTTGCCCTACTGAGGAAGAGATAAAAACATCTTTATTATATATTTTTAAGGCCAGACAAGTAGTTTGTTGGGGTCAATTTGTAGAGAACGTGCTTGCACACATTCAAGCTAAGTTAATAACTAGAAAGGTAATTTGCAACGGAAGTGAATCAATCAAAACTAACTTTACCTGTTAACTTTATTCTAGAGCTGCTGTAAAGCCCAAACAATAATCTCCCATTATCACTGTTAAGCTTCTTTGAAACAATCTATATTTTTAAGAGCGTTATATAAATGAAGGGGACTTGACTTAACACACTAAATCCACACGATCTCTAATACCACATTGGAGAGCCATCAAAAGTTTGACACACTTGAGGTCTATAGGGCCAAATACAAGAAATACATAATGTAAGTAGACAAGTGGTCAAGAGCAACAGGCATGTGTGGGTTTTGAACCCTCATTTAAACGCTCTTCATATTATCAAAGTCTATAATATATGACCTACTTTTCTATTAAAGTATTAGTGTATATCTAATGTTATGGATCCCCCATTGAATTAACCCCTTGTCCCACTTGTAGTTTCTGCTCTTGTCTTCATTTTAGAGTCTCTACACTCTTTCACTGAGCTGTGGTTTGTGCTCGTCGACAGATGTTGCTCACCACCAGTTAAATTACCCCTTATTCAGCTCAAAGGAAATAAACCGTGATCACATGACCTCACAGCGACCAATGGAAACCTCCGTGGTTGTTTTCAGGAATCTCTGTGAATGGAAATGGATTGACCACTACCAATCTGTGTCCACTGCGAGTGAACTCTACCCGAAGAACAAATAAACAAAAGTCGTGTTTATTCTCTTTTGGCTTCTTTGTTTGTTCCTCTAAAGCAGCAGAACAAAAACTGGGGAAAACAAATGCCAAGAATAAACTGCTACTCAACTCTCATTGGGTAGAATTAGGACAGTAAAATAGACAAATAGAGAAATCCCTTCCCATATGTCTATAAGCCAAGTGACCATCAAACTCTACAGTATTTCAGCACAAAAGTCATCTGTTACTTTGTAGAATCCTCAAAATCTATAATGTTGATAAAAAATTTGTTTGAAAAATACATTGTTTCACCAGTGAAAATGTAAAATCAGGGATCTCCATCTTGGCTAACCCTGCTGAAGATTCGCCGTAATTATTGGACACATTCATATTTAACCTTAACTGGGACATAAGCGATTATATTTTTAAAACGATAATATCTGAGTAAAAACCTAAAGTAATATTGACAAACTATAAGTCATTTGATAGCTTACAACCTCTATCTTTTCATATTTGGTGACTAAAATGAATTGCAGTAATTTATCAATTTGCAACAAGACTATTTCATACTCAATAGGCGTGCTCAGGCCTTTATTTTGAAAAATCATGAACAATTGGTTGAAACATGTTGGTTTTCATGCCGAGAGTTACACCAATTACATTTTATGAGAAAAGAAGGCAAAAATCATTTCTTCTAGAGTTCTCTGTCCGAAATCTCATACTTCCCGAAAAATAGTATGCGACAAAAGTAGGCAATACGACGAACACTTCACTATCCCATGCAACTGACGCTATAAGTCACATGATCATGAATACATTGGCGAATGTAGTGTGGATTCCAATTGGTGTGTTCGGCCTTTACCTTTCAGAATGGTCATGTTAATGACGGTGCGGATCTCCGGCGTCTGATTGGCTGTGGGGATGAGAGGCGGGTCTAAGTGATCGCAGCAGCGACGGCAGTACCTGGGCGTCGGCCTGGAAGGGGGCGGGACGGACGCCACGAGGGGCAGGAGCAGAAACACGCCCAACATCACGACACCTGCATGGGAGGGGCACAGGTCAGTGTTGTCTTGACGTACGAGAATTAGCATATTTGTACGATAACTTTGACCTCTGTGTGATGTACGATCAACAATGAAAAAAAATCAAATTCATTTCATAGTACAATAATTAGATAGTTTGGATGACATTAGCACTCGCAAGGTCTCTCGTTCGCTTTCCCTCTCTGCCGAGTGTGCGTGGTCGTCTGCTACGCAGTTTGAAGCAAAATCCCTGTCTCGCGAGCACGCTCGCTGTAGATTTCGGGAGAATTAAACTAATTTGCGGCATTACTACTCGATCGCGAGTGGATCAACAGGTAGACATACAGAAAATCTTATCTTCCATGCATTTGAACGACCAGGAGTGTGTTTCCCGAAAGCATCGTTAGCCAACTATGGTCGCAAGTTCCGTCGTTACCAATAGAGTTCAATGGAAATTGTGACCAACTTGCGACCATAGTTGGCTAACGATGCTTTCGGGAAACGCACCCCAGGTTGACACTTCAGCGTGAGAAATCGGGGGTGTGGCGTGTGAGTGTGTGAAACCAATTACGGCCAATGCGTGACAGTCTTTTACAGCGTCTCGCGCATGACACGGCATTCAAAAAATGTTCAAGCTAAAAAAAAAATAGTGCTGGGCAGCGATTAATCGCATCTAAATTAAAAGTTTGTGTTAGAAGGCGATATCTTTGTTATCATATCCTTTCAATGTTTACAGTTTTAGGGCTGGGTAATAAATATCGATTTCTCGATATTAATCGATTCTCATTTTTACGAACCGATATCGATTCTTAAATCTCAAGAATCGATTAGTCATCCTGTTTCATTTGAATGAATGGATCATTGTATCGCGGCTGCGCGCATCCAAAAAATCGCAATAATCTTTGTCCTTTGTTACTATTGATATGAAACAAAGTCTCAATTTTCAAATTCCGTCCATTTTCTTTAGAAATTCAAAATCATAAATAGTGTTTTGTCGCTGTGGCGTGAGATCGCTCTGGAGAAGCAGCAGCGCTGATCTCTCTTCCGGCTTAATAATACCAGTCACAGCGCCAAATAAACATGAATGAGCATCTGAAAGTGTGTTAAAGATAGAGGACAACTGATCCAAATCCGGATCATGACACATTGATTCACTCAATCAGCGTTTCAACCGTGGAAAGACATCAGTTAAACAGCTTGTAATCAATGTATCGTCATATTTACCTCAGAAAACCCACATAAACTCGTTAGTCAGACAGCCACCATTTAAATGTTTATATTTCATATAATCTTCTTATTATAAAAATAAATAAGTGTAATTTAAGTGTTTGTATAGCTACAAAACAGTTCATTATTACCTTCATATTAGGCTAATGAACTACAACTAGACTCCCATAGTTTACAGCATTAGTTAAGAGATCTGATTTCCTTGAGAAAATTTGCCATTTATTGTAACTGATATCCAAAATAATCAATATTGAATCGAATCGTAATCGAAATCGAATTGAACTGCAGGCTTGTGAATCGAAATCGAATCGAATTGGGAAATTTGTCTCAATACCCAGCCCTGGTTTCCACAGTCATTGCATCCGCTGCACTTTATATGTACCATTTTGTTTTATTAGTTTATTTATCTATTTTAGAATTTTAAAGATAATAAATATATTGTTTGATAATTAGGATCTCTGATTGAAGTCTTTGAAAACCCAAAAAGTAGTACTTGAAAAGTCCTTGAACCCTGGAAAATGAGCACACAGCTGTTCATAGTAAAAAACGAAGTTGTACTTCTGATGAAACGAGACACGGACACTGTTTTTCGTGTTTAATGCGATAAAGCTGCTCGATTTTAAGTGCTATATACATAAACAAACGTGACTTTACTAGAGTGTCGAATGGTAAACATATCCACTTTGCTATGATGAACATATGCTTTTCTTATTCTTTATTGCTTGCTGTTTTCTCAGTTTTTCTCAGTGTTTAGTTTGTTATTGAGAGGAAAGCGTGTCACGCATATTTGCGGCGGCAGATATTTGCTCGCCTATTTCGAACTGTGTTTTACCCCTAAACGAAGAACGAAAATAGCTTCGTTTGAAGTAAAACTAAAGTACGACTAAAGTACGTTTGAAAAAAACTAAAAAAACTAAAGTACGTTTTGAAGTACGACTAAAGACGCTGTATTCTGCTGCCTGGCCAGTAGATGGCGATGTCCCCTTGTAAAGAGTAACCCCCTATGTATGCGCACGCTTTCACTAATTTACGTTTTTGTTGTTAACACAGAGACGGTAAAGATATCGTTTTCAAAACCTTGCATTTTGAAACCCATTTTCAAAAGTTTGTGTTTTCAGGCCCTCAAAACGCCGTTGTTGTGTAATCGAAACACCAAAAAGCATAAAACGTTTTTTAGTTGAAAATGCTGTCGGGTAAACACACCCTAAACTGCAGTCCGTCCAATCACATCCGTACATATTCCGCCAGTCTAATAATTATTAATGATCCCTTTTTGAGTAGTAAAACATCATGACATATTACAAAAACATATGTGAGAGATGTTCCCATCCTGCAACAGGAGCCTGAGGTTGAACGTGTGTCGGTAATAAACTAGCTTATAAAAGTGACATTTATGGACCTCGTCATTGAGCCTTTCTCTCTCTTTTCTGCAAGTTCAAGCATCATTTCTGTCATTCTCTCTTCAGAGCTTGTATCCTCTACGCTTAATTGCTTCTTTCAGTCTGTATAACATCGCCTTAAAAGAACATTAATCCTGCAGAAAACTTGAATGATTCATTGAGACGCGGCCGCAGCTGTGTGTTCGACTTATGAAAACCAGATGAGAGGAAACACAGAGAGAGAGAGCCACGTCCTCAGAAATGATGAATCTCGTCAAACAATCTCTTTCCAAATGCATGACACGAGAAGCGCTCCCTAAATCTCCGAGTGTCTCTCGCCCGGAGAGACTGGAGCAGAAACACGAGGAATCTCATGAATGTAGAGTTGTAACTCACCGCTGTGTCCTCGAGCACCTTCAGCGACTCGACCGTCTCTCTCACTCCTCAAGCCTCGTCTCTCTCTCTCCCAGCCTTCACGAGGAGGAGTTTCCGTAGCCAACTCTTCATTCTCTCGCCCGCCTCTCTCTCCGCCGTTCATCCTAAAGCGTTTGCTTTAGAGTCGCAGGTCGTCTTCACACACTCGACAGGTATCAGCATGTCTGTTTGATGCAGATAAACGCGTGCCGCTGAATTCAGTTACCGAACTTTTTATCGGAATGGTGCGAAACTTGGGAACGGTTTTGGCACTTGCTGTGATCAAGGACCTGAAAAAAATCAAACAGGTCCTGTAAACCAGGGGTTTTCAAACTTTTTGTGTGTGTGTGGACCACTATTTGTAATCAAGAATTTTCACGGACCACCTCATAATATACATAATCAGGTTCATTTGAACAACATGCTTCGTAATATCGTAATAAAACGTAATATCCTCCTTTGTCACCCTCCACATCTTTCCCTCCCTGTTTGTATCATCTGTCTAATAAAGACCTATATTAAAAACAAACAACTAAATAAATGCTCACCTAACCTGTTGCTATCCACCGTTCTAGTGTTGTGGTTCTGACGAAACGGAGCTTGAACGGCATGGCCGACCGCCACTAGTCTATTTTAGTAATCACATTATAGCTTGACAATTTAATTGACATTTTATATAAATATAGGGTGCATATAATTTTTATTTTTTTATAGAAATTTCTTGGTAAAATATTTTATATTTTATTTTGCCTTTTCACGGACCACCTGCAGTACCCTCACGGACCACTAGTGGTCCGCGGACCACAGTTTGGGAACCATAGTCACGCTTGAAAAATTTGAAATTCAATTTTCCAAAAATGCTCCTCTAGTGGAAGCGTTCGGTACTGCAGCCGAACACACACACACACACACACACACTGAACGCTCGTTTACTGAGATAGCAATCTCAAATTAGAAACGTAACTTGATTAGATTTATAGCTTTGATTTTCTTGTGGTTTTAGATTAAAACAACTTTTTGAAAATGTAGATTTCGTATAAAAATATAAAATAGTATTTTTGTGTAGTTTTCATATCACTTTTTAAAATCTTTTTTCATGCAGCAATAATCTGCCAAGTGTCGTCTTTGAAAAGAGATCAAACTTTCATCTCTTTGAATTTTCTTTGAAAACTTTGAATTTTTTTTATGTTTACGCTCAAAAAGTGAGTAAATGGATAATTTAGTGCCCTAAAATCCCCTAAAAATACAAAATATTAAATAGAAAAACATTATCAAACTAAAATATAGTACATTCCTTTCATTGAAATAAAAAATGTTGGGTCAAATGTTTTTTACACAGCGCGTTGTCCCTTGACGTTCCCGAGCCGAGGGAAACCCAACAGGAGGAGCTGATGATACGTTTGCTTCTCCAGACTGAAGTGGGATGAAACATGAACAAATCAGAGCGTGTTTTACTGACTCCTCTCACCCTGCTCTCTCTCACACACACACACACACACACACACACACTCTCTCTGGTTTATTTGTGTTTGCTGCAGAGCCAAATGATCTCTGACTTCTGAAACTCCCACATTCTTCTATTAGCATAAAATCAGTCTCGAGTTAGATCTCAAACACATTTATTTTCATATCTTCCTGGGGACTTTCCACTGACTTGTTATACCAATGACCCTTTTCTAACCTCTGATCTCACTCACACACAAACACTTGGGAATATAAACCATAACTCGCCAACGCAGTTTCTACTGGTAACCGTATACGTCAGATTCATTTCTAATATTTCTGCTGTGTTTGACTTCTATTTGTCTGTCGGATGTATATGACCTGAAAATGTTAATAACCCACCAAGACAAATGTTTTAAAATCCCCCTGCATTCAATTATTTTATCCCTTAAAACTCATCTTTGATCACCAAAATTACATATTTAAAAGTTTTTCTTTTTAAATATGAAGTCAAAAGTCTTAATATCTTAATATGTAACTCGACACCCTTGCCTTGCCTCATTTAGTATGCACGGTTCTGTGACTATGCAAATGAGCCCCGCCTCCACTCACTGATAAGTTATTCTGATCCAAGATTATTAAATAATAATACCCATAAATCATTTACAATAAACACTGAAATATTCCATTGTCCATTTTGTTTTAATGGATGTTTTTGGCGTTATTTAGTGTAACTCCGCTCGTGACCACAGGGTGTCACTGTTGAGCCACAGACAGTCACGGATTTCACTCATTCTAGTCTGAAATGCAATACAATACATGAACAATACTCTATATCGAGATCTCACTACATTTGGATTATTTATTATTATTACTATTATTTTTTGATGGTTCCACCTTGGCTTAAATACTCAGCCTACTGATGGGAATGTTATCAATGTTGTGATATGATGTGTAGGGCCATGGGTTGGCTGTACAATTTGAATCAGTGGAAGCCTTTTGTTAATTTATATAAATATGTCCAAAAAAAGAGATCTCACAACAATATAAAACTGTAAAAATGTAAATGCTTTATTTGTTCCAGCAAATATGAATTTGTGTTGCTTACACATTCATTTTAATCTTCCTTACAATTTGTCAGCAACATAAAGCACTGCTTAAAAAAAACACGGTTTTATCAGTTTGCTCAGCATCACGTTACAGGAAAAGTAAACTCAAACACGAAAAGATTCCCCCTCATGATGTCACCACACACACACACACACACACTACATATTCTGCAGAATTTCTCACTTTTGTTTCCACGATAGACCGAAAGTCGCCGGTTTGTTTCAACATGAGTAGCTGAAGACACAACCGTCAGTGTTGGAGGAGCTCTGATCGCTGAACACGTCTTCTAGCTGACAAGTCAACAGTTATTGTCATGTTGAGGCTGATATTATTTTGTCTAAATAATTACAAATAAACAATCAATCCTGAAGCAGCGGATTTGAAATAGGCTGTTTAGTCCAGTTCAATAAAGTTAGGGTTTGAAATGAAAATTTTTAAGCCTTCTAAATTTTTAAGTTATCGGCCATTAAGATCTTCTACTAGCCATTATAAAATTTGGATTTGGAATACATTCATTTCTAAATTTCAAAACATTCAAAACTTCCTTTTCACCAAAAATGTGTTTTATATGGACAGATCAATACAGTACAAAGAGCATAAAAAATATAGGATGTTGGAAAATAATATTTTCTGTTAACCAAATGCTTTTTAAAGGGTTAGTTGACCCAAAAATGAAAATTCTGTTAGTATTTCCTCACCCTCATGTTGTTCCAACCCCGTAAGACCTTCGTTCATCTTCGCAACATAAATTAAGATATTTAAGATATTAAGATCGCTCCTGCATACTAGTCCATAGGCTTCTTTTGCTGGCCTCGAAAAGTCATTAAAGACGTCATTAAAATAGTCCTACAGTGACTACAGGGGCTCAATCTTAACTTTATCAAACGACGAGAACACTTTTAGTGTGCAAAAACAAACAAAAATAACGACTTTCAACTATTCACTTCCTTCTCCATGGGCCTGTAGTCAGTTAGCGTAGTGTGATTGCGTAAAGCTACGTCACACGCAGGCTCACTATTGGCCGACGCTGGTCATGTGACGTACAATAACAGAAGCTTACGCTATTAAACTAGTAACCTGACTCGCGCAGAGGGAGAAATAAACCAATAGTTGAAATAAAGTCGTTATTTTTGTTGTTTATTTGCTTAAGATTGAGCCCCTGTAGTCACTCGGACTATTTTAACGATGTCTTTAATGACTTTTGGAGGCCAGCAAGAGTCATTCCCTCAAGAAGCCTATGGACTAGTATACAGGAGCGATCTTAATATCTTAAATATCTTAATTTGTGTTTCGAAGATGAACGAAGGTCTTACGGGGTTGAACAACATGAAGGTGAGTAAATACTGACAGAATTTTCGTTTTTGGGTGAACTAACCCTTTAATCTTCTCTATTGCTTCGATGCAAATGAACAAGTGTTCAGAACAAGTTTGAAGGTCTCCGGTGGATCGTCTCAGGACGAAATGATGCGTTTGATCCATCCGGAGAGTTTGGTGATCCGAGTGTAAACCCCGTAATAATCCGGGCGTCCGCAGCCTCGTCCCCAGCTCACCACACCGGCCAGAAACCAGCGTCCCGACGGCTCCTGACACACCAGCGGCCCGCCAGAGTCGCCCTGGCCAGAACACACACACACACACACACACACACGTCACTTGCGCATCTCTGGGGGAAGACTTTGTGTATACTTACTATATATAAGTATAGTCCTTATGGCCCTGTGGTGTGACTGTGAATAGAATTATGGTGTGTCACCTGACAGGAGTCCTTCCCTCCACTGCGATAGCCGGCACAAATCATTCTGGGAGTGATCATGTAACCATAGGAACGCACGCATGCATCTTCACTGACCAATCGCACGTCTACTTTCTGCAGGACGTCACTCACTGCCCCTGATGGAGAAAGAGACACGAGCTGAGGTGTAAATCCAGTGTTTAATGTTGTTTGTGTGTGTGTGGTGTGTTTAATCCGCTTTAACACACACACCGTGTGTAAGTTGATAAGAATATTTCCTGCAGTGAACCAAAGACAGTCTCAAAAACACGCTTTGGTGTTTCTGACGTCACAAACCACCTTGTAACCAATCAGATCAACCAGTCAACCAGTGAGTGGAGGTGGGGCTCATTTGCATATTCATAGAACCACGCATACTAAATGAGGCAAGGGTGTAAACGTACTTTCAAGCTAATTTAAGGCATGAATAATTTTTTTCAAGGAAAAAGCTTTTAAATATGACATCTTGGTGATCAAAGATGAGGATAAAGGGATAACATGATTGACTACAACAGGGGAGTTTAAATCTTTACTCGTGCAAGCAACAGGTGACTTTCTCTCACAGCATCATATGGTCAGTGAAACCGAACCAGATGCAGAAACATCAGGAAACATTGTGATTCAGTTCCTCATATTTTAGTTTTGGTGGGTTATTGTTTCGTGTGTCAAACTCATCAGGGTTGAGAAAGGTCGACAAAGATGTGAAGGAAGAAATATCAGCTTTAAAATGTGGATTTACAGACGAAAAACTGAGCCTAAACTAGCCTAAGATAATGTATTTAAAAAAGCTCACAATTCACAAGCTGTTATTGACGTCTTTCCTCGTTTGAAACACTGACTGAGCGATTAAATGAGACATGATTCATTACAGTAAGTTCTACTGTATCCTTCAACATTCCTTCTGATGTTCATGCATGTTTTTTCAAGCCCCGCCCCCACAAGCTCATGCCCACATCTAAACATCCAATCAACAGCTGACGCATATAATCAATGCCCGCCCCTGCAAAATATCACCCACATCTAAATATCCAATCAACAGCTAATTCAAATCAAGCCCCGCCCCTGTGAGATATCACCCTCATCTAAACATCCAATCAACAGCTGATGCATATAATCAATGCCCGCCTCTCCAAGCTCACGCCCACATCTAAACATCCAATAAACAGCTGATAATTAAAATCAAGCCCCGCCCCTGTAAGCTCAGGTCCACATCTAAACATCCAATCAACAGCTGACCCAAAAAAATCAAGTCCCGCCCCTGCAAGCTCACACCCACATTTAAACATCCAATCAACAGCTGATAATTAAAATCAAGCCCCGCCCCTGCAAGCTCACGCCCACATATAAACATCCAATTAACAGCTGATAATTAAAATCAAGCCCCGCCCCTACAAGCCCACGCCCACATCTAAACATCCAATCAACAGCTGACCCAAAAAATCAAGCCCCACCTGCAAGCTCTCGCCCACATCTAAACATCCAATCAACAGCTAACGCAAAAAATCAAGCCCCGCCCCAACAAGCTTTTAGAATCAAGCCCCGCCCCTGCAAGATCATGCCCACATCTAAACATCCAATCAACAGCTGACACAAAAAATCAAGCCCCGCCCTTACAAGTTCACCCCCCCATCTAAACATCAAGCCCCGCCCTCACAAGTTCACCCCCCCCCATCTAAACATCCAATCAACAGCTGACCCAAAAAATCAAGCCCCGCCCCTACAATCTCTTCAGTTTCATGGCATCGCTGCAAAACCTCCGTCTGGAACCTCTATCAGTAAAAGTGTAGCGTGTGTATCGACTGGCTGAGCTGTGTTTGGGGGTGCCGTACCTCCCTCTCGGAGCGCGCCCCACCCCGTGACCCAGCACAGCAGGTCGGCCTCCAGCTGGTGGGTGGCGGGCGGAAGGCAGACCGGGTGAGCTAACGTGCTGGACCACACGGGCCGAACCAGCCGCAGCAGCGCCACGTCGTAGTCGTGCGTCTCGTCCTCGTAGTAGTGATGGAGGTGAATGTGAGACACTCGCACCGCCTCCTCCGACTGACTGCTGCCGTCCAGCCGGAGCTTGCCCAGATAGATGATCCACACCGACGGGGAGAAGAACCTGGAGTTACACGTAACTTGAGTTGCGTAATCAGATTACTTTTTTAAGTAACTAGTGAGTTACTTTTTCAAATAAGTTACTTTTTAAGGGAGTAACGCGATATGTCGTCATAGAAACAGTGAGCCGCTCACCTGTCGTCATAGAAACAGTGAGCCGCGGACACCACCCACTGGGCGGAGACTAAAGCCCCCCCGCATATGTGCCGGCCACTGATCTGCAGGCTGGCCTGCCATGGCCACTCCCCCTCCTCGGCCTCGGCCCCGCCCACCACACGACTGCTGAAGGGCCTCAGTCCACAGTCTGCAGAGAGAGAGTGATCAAAACACACACACACACACACACACACACACACATGCAGTGAGACGTTCGTACCGCAGTATTTCTCGTCAGATTCATCAGGACAGTCTGTGATGAAGTCGCATTCTGGGTTCGGCTTCTTCAGACACGTTCCGTCTCCACACACATACGTCTTATCAGAACATGGTACACCTGAACACACACACACACACACAGTTACAGATACAGTCGGTCCTTATATTGTTTGTGTGTGTGTGTGTGTGTGTGTGTGAGGGATACCATGTGTGCAGTTGTCCTCATCGCTGCCGTCAATGCAGTCTTGGTGCTGGTCACACACTTTATAGTAGTCGACACACTGACTGTCCTCTGAGCACTGGAACTGAGCGATACACACTTCACAACACACACACACACACAAGATAACACCTCATTATATATCATTAGGCTTGTTCAATGTTCAATTTATTTATAAAGCTGACCGCAGTGCTGTGTTGGAGGAAGTACTGAATCTCAGTACTGAAGTAAAAGTACAAATATCCAGATAAATATTTACTTTAGTAAAAGTAGAAGTAACTCAATGACAACCATACTTAAGTAAAAAGTACCTGATTTTAAATGTACTTAAAAGTAAAAGTACTTGCATAACAATTTATTCTCTTAATGTCTATTTTCTAATGATTAATAAAACATTTAATTCTAACTCATTCAACCTGATACTCCTATAATGATGTTCAATAATTATGGAAAAAAAATGTCACCATTTCTGAAACAAGCTTGCAATTAGGCAACATACACATCATGCTTATCCTTACTATATGTTAATAACTATGTTGGGCAGTAAACGCGATTGATTTATGGTGTAATTCTGAACCTCTTGGCTTGCCATAATCATAACCAAACGTATATTACACACGGTGTGTTTCCTATGCACGTAAAATCAAATTTCCGCGTATAAATTGCACGATAAACACACTGCGTGCGAGACGCATTTAGTTGATGTATCTATGGCAAGCAAACGTCACTGACGAGACAAACGTGCAACGAACGGACGGCCAGATTACGTTTTGGCAGGGGAAAAACTGATCAGAAAATGTAACGAAAATGTAACAGAAGTTGTAGAAAGTATAATAATTGCTGTAAAATGTAACGAAGTAAAAGTAAAAAGCACGCACTATTTATTCTACTTAAGTAAAGTAAAGATACGTGAAAAATGTACTTAAGTAAAGTAACGAAGTATTTGTACTTCGTTACATTCCACCACTGTAAATCACATTCAAATTTTATAATATTTCCACAAATATTCACAAAATAACACATCGAGATCAGTGTGGCAGTAGTGTGTGTGTGTCACTATGATTGCTAGAGTCGCTGTGCTTTAATATTGATCAGACTTTATTTAAAGGACATTTCTTTTCTCGAAAGACTTCATGTTGCATGAATCCAGTGACTCACGTACATCTGCCCACACACACATCCGATGACATTTTTTACTTCCTTAAAGCATTTCTTTAGAATTGGGCAGATCATATTGTGTGGCATTAGTCATAATAACCGTTTTCAAACATTATGAAGTCAAAGGGGATTTACCGCAGTTTCTCTCATCCAGTCCGTTAGCGCAGTCTGATATCCCATCACACGCCGGCACACACAGACCGTTAATGCTGCAGAGCACCTGACCGGGACAAGCTGAGCACACACACACACACAGAGTTACACATACACTTGAGCTTTATACAGTCCCTCCAGGATTTCACGATTTTTTTTTTTTTTGTGATTTTTGCGATCAAAATGACTGATTTTGTGGTGGTAATTTCCAAAAAAAAAAAATTGTTGAATTTTTTTTGTTGAAGTTTTTTTTGAAAAATTAGTTTTTTTGTGATTGTTGTGGGCAAAAATTGATTGATTACGCGGCCCGTTTTCTTTAAAAACGCGATGGAGTATGCGGGATATTTATGCAATTTTATGCGATGAAATTGAGGGAACTTGCAAAAACTGTGGTTTGATGAAAAAGAGAAAAAAAAAAGTGATTCCCCCAACATCCTGTTCTCACTAGGCTAATGCAAGAGTCATTTCTTATTACTTCCTTTGATAAGTAAGCATACTACATCATAGAAAATGCTGGGAATATTTAATTTCTCATCTTGTTTTATTTCAGACTGTAACGAGTGTAAATAAGGTGTGGCCCCTTTAAGAGCTGCGCGCTCCTGTTGAACTGTGTGCGCCTCGAACACCCCATGTGTGCGGGTCATTTCTGTTTGATGCTAATTCTTTTATCTTATGTTGTTTATTAAGTAACGATGTGACGGTAGAGCGTGTGACAGACAGTTATACGAGTTCGATTTGTGAGATCAATCGCCTCCGTGAGTCTGTCTGCCGTCGCGTAATTGCGTCACTTCGTAACGTTCCCATGGAAACAGGGGGAAACGGCTGCTCTTGTGTGAAGCAAACGCTACATTTTTCAACTTTCTGCTAAGATACATGTGACTTTTTTTGCAACGAAAATGCGAGGATTATGAAATTATGCAAACCCCGCATATTTTGCACGGAAATCGTCAATTTATGCGGTGAAAGTGCGGCGTATTTGAAAAAATGCGGCCCCCGCATAAATATGCGGACTTTGGCTGATTTTGCATTGAATTCAGCGATCGCATAATCACGTTTTTCTGGAGGGACTGATTATACTGTATGTAGTAATTATAGACGGCTTTGTTTAAAAGTGTGAATTTTGTGTCAAAAACGATGGAAGATTGTTTGCGCCACATGATAAAAAATTAAAAAGTGAGTGTGTGTGTGTGTGTGTGTACTGACGATCGGACTGGTTGAAGACGCTGTAGTGGACCTGAAGGCCGGGGCCGGTGAGCGAAACCTCGGACCTCATGGACACCGTGACGCTGGAGGACATCAGGAAGATCCGCTCGGCGTACGGTTGCAGCCCTCGGACGCCACACAGCCTGCGCACACACACACACACACCGCCGTCACACACACACATGCGCGCTGGTGCTGATGGTTCTGCAGGACTGACCTGCGGTTCTGGATGCTCCATCGGCCCTGTGTGCAGGTCTGGCTGTAACTCGCCCGGTTCAGCTCGTATCCTTCAAAGAACAAGGCCAGACCCAACTCTACCGATGGCACCTGCACACACACACACAACTCAATGTATTATTCAATATATGCTGATGTCAGCGGGAGTGGAAAAACAATGCAATGTTTTATCTTTATTAATTATGACTATAATAATTCTGACAATTTTGACTTTATTTCTCGCAATTTTTACTTTTTACTCTCAATTCTGACTTTTCTAACGATGGCACCTGAACACACACGCATCTGCTCGATATATTATTCAATATATTTTCCTCGTCAAAAAATTCAGCTTTGAGAGACGTTTTAATTTTCTCGAGTTCGTCTGGCATTCGTGCATCTATTCCGCACTTCTACAGTCTCCAGAAGGAGCGATCAGTGAGACGGTCGGAGTTTTTAAAGCACAAACGTGGAAATACCATGAGTTAGTCATAGACATCAAGATATTAAGTAGAAAACTCTAGAAGCTTGTTTCTTTTTATGTTGCAATTCTGACTTTATCTCATTTCTGACTTAATTTTTGCCTTTTCATCTTGTAATTTTTACTTTATTTGTCTTAATTATGACTTTTTATCTTGCAATTTTTCTTTATTTCTTGCTATTCTGACTTTATATCTCTCGATTCTGACAATAAATCTTACAATTTTTACTTTAGTTCTCGCAATTCTGACTTTTTATCTCACAATTTATACTTTGTCACAATTCTGTCTTTTAATCTTGAAATATTTACTTTATTTCTCGCAATTCTGACTTTTTCTAACAATGGCACCTGAACACACACACACACACACACACACACACACACATTGTTCCGTAGACAGACATCTATCCCCTAAACATACCCATCACAGAAAATTTCTAAAATTTTTGCCTTTTCATCTAGTAATTTATACTTTATTTCTGTCTATGACTTTTATATTGCAATTTTTCTTTATTTCTTGCAATTCTGACTTCTCACTATTCTGACTTTATATCTCTCAATTCTGACTATTAATCTTATAATTTTTACTTTATTTCTTGCAATTTTTACTTTATTTCTCGCAATTCTGACTTTTTCGTCTCACAATTTTTACTTTTTCACAATTCTCTTTTAATCTTGAAATATTTACTTTATTTCTCGCAATTCTGACTTTTCTACCGATGGCACCTGAACACACACACATTGTTCCATAGACATCTATCCCCTAAACATACCCATCACAGAAAATTTCTCAAATTTTTGCCTTTTCATCTAGTAATTTTTACTTTATTTCTGTCTATGATTTTTATATTGCAATTTTTCTTAATTTCTTGCAAATCTGACTTCTCACTATTCTGACTTTATATCTCTCAATTCTCTGACTATTAATCTTACAATTTCGCAATATTTACTTTATTTCTCACAATTTTTTCTACCGATGGCACCTGAACACACACACATTGTTCCATAGACATCTATCCCCTAAACATACCCATCACAGAACCCTTCCTGCATTTGTATATTTCCAGCAGCTGAAGTGTGTAAGGAGGGTCTTACAGTGAAGGTCCAGGTGCAGTTGGTGTCGGGGGGGTAGTAACCCGGGTAGAAGGGGGTCTGTAAAATCCCCTGGACGCCGTCTTTCTCCTCTAGCACAACACTGTAGGAGCAATCTGTGACACAACGTGACAAACACAACCTCATCGCTTAAAATCACTAACACACAAAAGACCTGAAAGGATTGAATGAAATCTCGTATTAAATTTACCGTATCATAAGCTTTTTATTGTTATCAATGCTTTTTATTCATAGTAAAATAAAACCTGTATAGCTGTAGTTTGCCAAATAATTTTGTCAGATAAATTGTTTTCCCCTCATATATATATATATATATATATATATATATATATATATATATATATATATGAAGAGTTCAGATACAAAAGCCTCTAAATGCCATTTGAAATTTTCTTCTAAAATGACCATTTTTTATCAAGCTTGTATATTTAAGTTCAGTAATTTCACTTAAATGACAATTAATAGGTAATCTTCATTCCCATTTAAGTGAAATTACTGAACTTAAATATACAAGTTTGATAAAAATGATCATTTTAGAAGAAAATTTCAAATGGCACTTAGAGGCTTTTGCATCTGAACTCTTCATATATAAACCGAACCGAAAGCCTCGTACCGAACGGTTCAATGCAAATACGTGTATCGTTACACCCCTATTTTCTCTATATTATTATTTCAGAATGTTTTTGATATTGCTTGTTCAAATGCTTTTACAAGAGTCAAATCATGAAATGAATCAAATTTAACAAAAATTTCTGTCACAATTTCTTCAAGTTAAACCACCGAACTTTTATTTTGACGGGTTGCCGCGAAAACCTTTGAGTTTTTAATGACTGGATTCCGTACGTGTTTCCCCATCGCGGAAATCATAGCGCCCTACAATTGTTCTGCTGTTCTAAACTATTTTCTATGTCGTTTTCATGCTTTGGAAATTAAATAAATGTATTTGAGTTGAATTGAATCGATTACCCTGATCCGGCCAGGCCCGAGCGCTCAGAGAGAACGGATCCTTGTAATTGTACAGACCCTGTTTCCAAACCACCGTCATCCAGTCGGCAGACGACAGAAGCTGCACCGTCCTCTCATACCGACTGCATCCATACAGGCTGAGAGAGAGAGAAGCAAAAACTCACTTCACTTTGATCCCCACTCAGAAAACATGACATAATATATTTTTTTTATCTTTTACTACTTTAGTAAATGCATCTTGATTTAAGAATTGTTAGATATTTGGACTGGACACCAGACAAAAGCATGTTTTGCAGTACGGATCTGAGGAGCACGAGTCTCACGAGGTGATGAGCCGAGAGTCAGCCGGCGTGACCGAGTCGTAGATGATCAGCCGGTCCCGACACTCGGCCAGGAGCCACTCGACCCGGAGCTCGAGCCGGGATCCCGCAGGGGCCCTGAGGTGCCACAGACACGAGGACCGCTGCGTGTTCGGGCCCTCGAGTAGCACAGGCTCAGCGGACAGGAGAGACGTGTAGCGGTAACAGTCTGTGGGGAAACACACTTCAGGACTCCAGACACGTTTTAAAACACTAATGAAATAATCAAAGACATCCAGATTTCAAGCAGGAAAACTAGAGAAGCTGGTTTCCACCACAGAATACAAAAAGTTTAAGGAAATTATGACTTTATTTCTTGGAATTCTGACTTTATTTCTCTCAATTCTGACTTTATCTAAATTTTTACTTTATTTAGTGCAATTCTGAATTGTTATCTCACAATTTTTACTTTACTTCACGATTTTTTTACTTTATTTCTCGCAATTCTGACATTATCTCGCACTTTTTACTTTATTTGTCGCAATTTTTACTTTATTTCTTGCAGTTCTAACTTTCTCTTGATTCGGACTTTATTTCTCTAAATTTTTACTTTATTTCTTGCAATTCTGAATTTTTATCTCGCAATTTTTACTGTAAATCTCGCTTTTTCTTACTTTATTTCTCATTTTTGTTTACTTTATTTCTCGCAATTCTGACTTCATCTCGCAATTTTTACTTTATTTATTGCAATTTTTACTTCATGTCTTGCAGTTCTAACTTTCTCTCAATTCTGACTTTATTTCTCAAAAATTTTTACTTTATATCTTGCAATTATGAATTTTTATCTCGCAATTTTTACTTTAAATATAGCCATTTTTGCTTTATTTCACATTTTTGTTTACTTTATTTCTCACAATTCTGACTTTTACTCGCAATTCTGACTTTATCTCGCAGATTTTACTTTAGTTCTCGCAATTTTTAATCTCACAATTTTTACTTCATTTCTTGCAATTCTAACTTTCTCTCAATTCTGACTTTATTTCTTGCAGTTCTAACTTTCTCTCGATTCGGACTTTTTTTCTCAAAATTTTTACTTTATTTCTTGCAATTCTGAATTTTTATCTCGCAATTTTTACTGTAAATCTCGCTTTTTCTTACTTTATTTCTCATTTTTGTTTACTTTATTTCTCGTAATTCTGACTTCATCTCGCAATTTTTACTTTATTTATTGCAATTTTTACTTCATTTCTTGCAGTTCTAACTTTCTCTCAATTCTGACTTTATTTCTCAAAATTTTTTACTTTATATCTTGCAATTCTGAATTTTTATCTCGCAATTTTTACTTTAAATATAGCCAATTTTGCTTTATTTCACATTTTTGTTTACTTTATTTCTCACAATTCTGACTTTTACTCGCAATTCTGACTTTATCTCGCAGATTTTACTTTAGTTCTCGCAATTTTTAATCTCACAATTTTTACTTTATTTCTTGCAATTCTAACTTTCACTCAATTCTGACTTTATTTCTTGCAATTCTGACTTTATTCCTCGCAATTCTGAATTTTTATCTCGCAATTTTTACTTTAAATCTAGCCATTTTTACTTTATTTCTTACAATTCTAACTTTCTCTCAATTTTGACTTTATTTTTTCGCAATTGTGAATTTAAAATGATATTTAGTATTACTAATATATATTATTCAGGCATTAATACGTGTTGGTGGCACGGCATTATTGACATGAAAGTAAATTAAAACCTCAAAATGATTGTTTAGGGGAAAAAAACAGCAAAATATAACAAAAAAAGAGAAAAAGAAAAAAATCATACCAAAAGTGGCTTGAAAAAGATCTATAACTTTGGGGCTGGTTTCTGGAAAGTAAATCAAAACACACAAAGCAGTGAAAACAAGTGAGCAGAAATGCAGCAGAAGTCACGACACATGTCAGGCCTGACGAGAGTCACCGGTGATGCTGAGCGACGGCATCAGCAGCTGGAAACCCTCGTATCTGCAGATCCGCTGAGCGTCGGTGAAGCGCTGGAGCTCTCTGAACACACTCTCGTTCAGTCTCGCCACGCTCACCGTCTCCACGCGACTGACTGGAACAGACAGGCGCAGCCAGAAATGAGGCACGACGCTGCCCTCCCTACAGAAACACCAGAGGACACGTGAAGGTTCTGCTCAGACCGCTCACCAAACACACCAGCGACGGCTTCCTCACCCAAAGGCGAAGACCGCTGTGGAGTTGAAGTATCTGGACAGATCTGTGGACCTCACCAGCTTCTCAACCTGTCAAAAGGTCACGATATAATGACGATAAGTGTGTCGCGTGTTCTGGTGGATCAGCTTCAGGCTACATTTCACATGAATTTTCTGACTAATCTTACAATAAGTCATCAGGGGCCGGGTTCACGAAGCTATTTTAGACCGGTCTATACACTGAATACTATACATAAAATACTGTAAATATAATTACAGTACCCTTACTGTAAAAAGTATTCACAGTAACTTACTGGCAACAATTAGCCTCTAAGTTACTGTGTATACAACTAAAATCACAGTATCTAATTGTTTTTGATTTCACAGTATGCTATACATAAAATCGGCAGTCTTTAACGGGCCGCTCGATGGTCGGATTAAATACAAAATGACTGATGACGCCTTTAAAGTCTGATCATAACTTATTCAGTTACATAAAAAGGTCAATTCTGATTTGAATAACTCATTCCCTCCTGACTAACTACACACAGGCTGTGTTTCCTCACCATGTTCTGCACAGACGTCGCCTCAGCTCTGAACTCTGAACTCTCATGACTGGTCAGGCTCACAGAAAAGTTCTTATTCAGGATGGAGACACTGGCCGTGTACTGTTGAATCACCCGCGGCTCCAGCACCCAGACCCTGTACTCTACACACACACACACACACACACACACACAGAACGTGAGACGGTGGCTAAAGGTTACACTCACCCACTCAGTAAGTTAGTGTTTATATTTCTGTGGTTTTTGACGGACACCTGTCACTCTGAAGCTAGCTAAACAAATATGTTTGGCAAATGTTCCCATTCATTTATAAACATGTTATTTCTGAATGTTCAAAACGTCCAGTTATTTAATTGTTATAAACACTTTTTTTCTTTGGTATGCAGGAATGTTACATTGTATCATTTTTCAAACATTATGGAACATTAAATGTTTTTTGAACGTTCTGAAACAAGTAGTAACATTTAAAAAATGTTCGTTGAACGTCCAACTGAGGATTTGTTTCCATGACAACGATTTACTAAAAATGGAAAAGTTTTTCCTTTGTTTTGCGTGTACAGACGACAATGTTGTCAAAACGATCTCGTTCACATCGCCCCGCAAATAATTAAACCGCTGTATTCTGCTCCAGGCCAGTAGATGGCGATGTCATTCTGTAAAGAAACACGCATGCCTAGACGTAATTTAAAAATAATTTAATATTTTACTCTGTACAATGTAAAATCTGCTATATGTTTTCCCCAATATCTGTTTGTCTTATGTTTGACAATAAGCTTTTATGAAAGTTTAATAAAAAATAAATAACTAGCGTGCAGCAATCTTTAGCATTTTGTCTTTGACTTTTTGCAGTAGTCTGTATATTTCTATGGCATCGCTGTCGAAGAGTTATTAGCTAGTGGGTTTACTTATTGTAGAGTAGGGATGCGCGGTATACCGGTACTGCGAAAATACCAGTATATAATGAGTTTCAAACAGTACAATATCATCATTTTGTTAAATTCGGTATTTGATGCGCTGCTGTTTCGAAGTTCTCCACTAGGCGGCAGTGCGCTACCGAAACTGACGCGGGTCACGCGAAACCGGCTAACGAAGGAACGACATGGTGGATCAAACGAAGCTCATTCGAATTTTTACACAACCGAAATTAATAAATAGACAGAGAGAGAGCAGTATGAGTGAAATTAGCCATTACTTTGTCTACAAAAGTTGAGAAAGTAAAGAAACAGACCTCAATGCACCACTCTGAAAACGTGAAGCGCTCGTCAGTTGTTCATCCTGACTCGTTCAAAGAGTTCAGACTCAGAGATCGACTGGTGAGTTCATCATTAATCTGATTTAATTTAGTCTTTTATTGAACACTGAACAGCGCACATAGCTATATAAGAGCTTATCAATTAAATATATGACGCGGTAAACACGAGAGATCAGATCGTCTTGCATGATACGCTAGAACCAATTCTGTTCAGTTCTCATAATGTTTGCACTTTCAAACCAACTTATTAATTTAATTTGAATGAGTAAAGAATAAAAGTGATAGTAAAATGAATGGCATAGTACTAAAGCTGTGGCGACCCATAGAGAGAGAGAGATAGAAATGTACTGTAGTAATATGAATATTAGCCTACTAATCTTAGCCTACAATTAACATTTGTCAGCATTCATTATGTAACCTGGCCTAACATCATTATACCATTTATTAATCTAAATCAATCAGTAATAAAATAAATGTAATATACTAATACATGTTTAGCATCTTACTTTTTGCAATGCATTATATGCATAATCTGAACCCAAACACAAACAGTAACCAAACCAAGATGAATAAATGCTGATAATTCCCTGTTGATTCATCACATCTAATGGTTTACATATTCTATTATTACATGTTAATCTATTATTATAGACATTAACCTATTTTTGTATAATTTCCGTTTTTTTTTCCAAAATCAAAATTTTACCTACTGTTGTTCCTCGACTGAATTTATTTATTTTTTACATTTTGATACGTTTTTGTTTTGTTTTTTTGATACTTTTCTTTGCACATATAGTAGTTGAGAGTTTCAAGCAGTATTTAATTGATAATTCTCTGTTGATACATCACATCTAATGATTTACATGTCATTTCACCATTCTATTATTACATGTTAATCTATTATTATATTATATTCCTATATTATTTATTATATTATTCCTATTTTCATTGTATAATTTTAGTTTTTTTTCTAAAATCAAAATTTTACTTACTGTTTGTTCCTTGACTGAATTTATTTATTTTTTACATTTGATACGTTTTTGTTTTTTTGATACTTTTCTTTGCACATAGTTGAGAGTTTCAAGCAGTATAATAAAATTGTTTCAATTCACTTAAATTTAGACTTTTTTTCTCGACTGTGCATCGATTTAGTATCGATACCGAGGTATCGTATCGAAGCCAAAATGGTATATCGAACCATAGGTTACCATGAGTATACTGAAATGTTTGATGCTCTAATGTCAGAAGACCGGAAAGATTTGTAGTTTTTGTAGTTTACACGGCGACAATAGCGGTGTCGTTTTGAAAAACTGTTTTTCAAAAGTTCTCCAAAATGCCGTTGTCAATAATAATGAATAATTATTTACCAAACCCAATTTCTGAGCCGAATAATTTAATGTGGATTCATCTTTGACATCACAACTAAAAGCCTACACACAGTCCATATGATTATAGTGTAATTGAGCTGGACTCGGATTCGAATTCTCTGTCGGAACTGTACAGGATGTTTTGATTAAATCAATAATGTAAGTATCATGATGGATGATGCATGTGCTAAAATGTTCGCATTTATCAGGAAATTCACACTTTCTAGTAGAGAACGCATGCGTGAACGTTTCCTTACCCAGAAAGTACCAGATAAAGCACGCAGACCCAGCCGAGATGAAGATGATGATGAGGAAGATGAGGCCAACCAGCCGTTTCGGGAAGCTCCTCCTCTTATAGGACGGATTCGGGTCGGCGCGCGATTCCTGTAACACGAAACACACGAATATTCACATATTCCGCTCAAATAACTTCTCAGTTCTGATTGTGCAATGAGTTGAGCGTGTTGGAGAGAAACGTGCGGCTCTCTCACAGGGTTGGTGTCGCAGTCTTGATTCGGATCCTTTGTGAACCCGTTCCCGAGCTCCATCTTCGAGCGGACCGTTATCGCGGGCTCATCTTCGGTTCCGTCGGCCCTGATTCGGCTGGTTCTTCTCCAGGACTCAGACTCCACACATGTTCGGTTCTTCACAAACGCTTGTGTTTGTCAGTCCGAAGTCCGTTGCGGATCAATAGTGAAGTAGATGTGCTGATCTGAGGACAGTGTTCATATAAACTGACAGAGATACTGCCTTTATCTTACTAAAGTGAGAATATTAATAACGGAGCTCTTATAATAAACAGTCACCGCCCAGCAACGCGCGCTCACCTGCGCAACGCACCTGCGTGACGTCACCCGGTCGGACTCACCTGTGTGCAGGATGATGATGCTAAATTTAGTATTCATTCAGAGGTGTACATTTAGAGGAAACGAGGCTTTGTTTTTTTAATTTTTAAGATTCAACAATACTTAAATTCAATTAATTTGAAATATAAGTTGAATCTGTAAACATTTTCACATTTTTGTTTTAGCTTTAAGTCTGTCACTGTTTATTTCTCACATATATTTGTCTTTTTTGTTGTTCCTTTGTTCACTCAATACACCCCACTGACTAGTTTTAATTCTTTAAAATCAATAAAATAAAATATTAAAAAAAAAGAATGATAATGCTTTTTAAAGAAGTAAATAAAAAAATAAAGAAGTAAATTTTAGGACAAATGTGTTCAAGTGTTGCCACCTCTACATTTTGTTCCATTTAAAATGTAGCTTATTAATATGTAGCTTACAGTATATCATGATGAAAGCAAAACAATTATCATGTGGTAGATGTGTTTAGTTGAAGCATCTACTGTTGTCTGTATACTCTTCCATTACTAGCATGTTTAATTATTAAGCCATTAATTATTAAGCAATGCAGTGCCACAAAAAAGTATTTACTTCAGAAAATGTCTGTGAAAAATCATTTCAGTTGGTAAGAAGCAAGTTTTCACATCCAATCAGAGAAACCTAGACATCCACACATCCAATCAGAGCACAAATATTTTAATATATAAATTAGCAGCAAACAGAAGTCTCAGACTTCTCTTACATTCTTCCAAACAGCAGGCATCATTTTCAAAACATACATATAAACGTCTTATAAATTAAAATAATATATTACGATAACACACCGGGTGTAAAATATATTAATAAATCCTCTCATATGAAACTATAATAATATTCTGAGCAGATAGTTTTAGTTTCTACAAGGTGTGTACGTTGCGGTTGAATTTCGGCGGAAAGGAACTGGAAATTGTTCTTTTTGCGTTCACACAGTCAGTGTGACAAACGGATTGAAATCAGGAGTGACTCCACATTGTCCTGTACATTCGAGAGCAGACCGAAGCAGATCCATTCGTGTCGATATCCTTCTGTAACTCATTAGTCAGGCAGAAAAACACGGTAAACATCAAGACTTTATGATGAGTGAGAAACTGGGGGGAAAATATTTGTATAATATTCTTAAATATTTTTTTAACTCTAAAATTACTATTAAACCAAAAGCCATTTATCAAACCAAGTTGTGTGATATCACAAAAATGTAAGATTTTCTTCAGGTGTAATACCAAAAATAGCCACCGGCCTGAATAAAAAAATAGCCTGAATACATTTCTGTCCAAATATCACTTCTGTCACAAAATATGGACCTTTCTCACAATATGTGTTTTGAAAAATATTAAAAAAAGGTTCTGATCATAAATTACGAAGCACGATTGCCGGCAAAAGGGGAGGAGCCGATAAAAGTATTTAGAGCACCGTTTCTATGGTAACACTGCGTCCAATTTCAAAACGGTTTTCACAGGATGAATTCTGAGATCTTAAGCTTTCAAAAGATACCTAATTTATACATACTAAAATATATGTAACAAGGGAGCTGGCGAGGGGGGAGGGTAACGAGCTCCTGAGCAACGATCTTATATTTACAGTGATAGGCGTTTTATTCCTATAGTAGACGTGGATCAGATGATGTCACTGACGCAAGCTCGACTACACTCTCAGAAAAAAAGGTACAAAAGCTGTCACTGGAACTGTACCTTTTCAAAAGGTAAACTTTTGTCCATTTTAGGTGCTAATATGTACATTTTATGTGATAATAAGTCAATTTTAGGTGTTAATATGTACATTTCAGGAGCTAATATGTCCATTTTAAGTGTTAATATGTACGTTTTAGGCACTAATAAGTAGGCTACATTTTAGTTGCTAATATGTACATTTTATGTGTTAATATGTACATTTCAGGTGCTAATATGTACATATTATGTGCTAATATGTACATTTCATGTGCTAATAAGTATATTTTAGGTGCAAATATGTACATTTTAAGTGTTAATATGTACATTTCATGTGATAATAAGTACATTTTAGGTGTTAATATGTACATTTCAGGAGCTAATACGTCCATTTCAGGTGCTAATATGTATATTTTAGGTGCTAATATGTACATTTTGTGTGATAAGTAAATTCTAGGTGCTAATATGTACATTTTAGGTGTTAATATGTACATTTCAGGTGCTAATATGTATATTTTAGGTGCTAATATGTACCACTAAGGTACCAACATTTAGCCTTTGGGTACAAAAGTGTACCTTTTGATAAGGTACAGCCCCAGTGACAGCTTTTGTACCTTTTTTTCTGACAGTGATAACATGACCCGCCAGAACTGACGCTCGGCGTCTATTCTGAGGAAAATGATCGTTGGAGGCCTTTCAGATATTTCAGATATTGAAAAATCTGTATTTTTGCTCTTAGTTTATTATTTCAGACGAGATGGCTTTTGCAAAATGTAAATTGCTG
The DNA here is from genome assembly GCA_038021265.1 of Cyprinella venusta. NCBI lineage: Eukaryota > Metazoa > Chordata > Actinopteri > Cypriniformes > Leuciscidae > Cyprinella > Cyprinella venusta. The sequence continues at coordinate 919,034 of CM075868.1, forward strand.
GTGTTAATGTCAAGCCCTGAGCGTTTCTGAGTCCTGATTATTCATGACCTCTTCAGTCTGAACAATGCTAATCCTGCACACTCTTCACTGGCATGTAATCGCCACTAGAGGGCTCGATCATCCCACACGGGCTCTGAAGGTCCAGCTCCATTAGTCCCGGAAACGCGCAGCTGAAACCCGGCTTGTGCTCGAAGCCCAGGTGCATGATGGGATGAGGAGCCGGCAGGCCCCGTGGCAGGATCCGCGTCAGGTTTAACGCCAGAGGACTGGGAGGGTCCGACTCCTCCATGCTGTCCTCGGACCCGCCGGCGAAACCCGAGTCTGGGCTCTGCGTGTCCTGCCGGAGCCTCTCCAGGGTCTTCAGCTCAAGCTCCTTCTCTTCAGATTCGCGAGTGACGTGAGCGTGACCCGGGTCCGGCCCGCTGACGCCCCCTGCTGGCCCGTAGGAGGAGTCCGCCGAGCAGGGCTCCAGGGTGTCGATCGCCCCCTTCGAGGTCTGGGACAGGAAGTAGGTGGAGTTTGAGAAGTTGGAGGATTTGCTGGTTCCGTCCCATCGGTCCTGCGGGCCGCCGCTGTCTCTGTCTCGGGGTGAGCTTCGGGAATCGTCCGCTGGCTTCAGGACCTCCACGGGACTCACACACTCCGTGTCCACTTTGATGAAGCTCTCGTGCACTAAAAGCGGCCCGAGCCAAGACTGCAGGAGAGAACGAGCGTCAGACGTCAAGCTTTACATATACAATGTTTCATAGCAGCTTTACAGATATAATGAAGCAACAAAGTTTGTTTCTAGAAGAGAATAGTTTTACAGTCCAGCTTAAAGGAGTTCACTTTAAAAAAAAACTTGCTGATAATTATTTAATTTACTCGCCCCCATGTTATCCAAGATGTCCATGTGTTTCTTTCTTCAGTCGAAATGAAATTAATGTTTTTGATCATTTTTATCCATATAATGGACTTCAATGGGGTCCAAACGGTTCAAGGTCCAAAAGACAGTTTCAGTGCAAACTGTTCAAAGGGCTTTAAACGATTCCAGACGATGAATAAGGGTCTTATCAAGCGAAACGAACACTCATTTAATAAATAAATAACAAAGTTTAAGTTTTATAAGCTCAAATGGTCGCCTTGCTCTGTTCTGTGATGCGCGTTCGTGACTCTCCTGTGCTAACTCGTTCATCAAAATGAACTAATCTTTTTTCGAGTCATTTGGTTGATTCAACGAACGAAATGAACGAGTTGACTCGGGAAAAGATTTGTTCATTTTGATGAACAAGTTTGCACTGAAACTGTCTTTTGGACCTTGAACCGTTTGGTCCCCATTGAAGTCCATTATATGGAGAAAATCCTGGAATGTTTTCATCAAAAACCTTAATTTCTTTTCGACTGAAGAAAGAAAGACATGGACATCTTGGATGACATGGGGGCGAGTAAATTGAACTAAGTAAGTTCAGTGATGCTTCATTTCTGTTGAAAAAAAAGTTAATAATTTAGTTATTTAATTTATATATACACTCTAAAAATGCTGGGTTGTTTTAACCCAACTTTGGGTCAAATATGGACTAACCCAGCCATTAGGTTAAATTTTTACATTACATTTTTAACCCAAAATTTGTCCATATTTGACCCAAAATTGGGTTAAAACAACCCAGCATTTTTTAGAGTGTATATATATATATATATATATATATATATATATATATATAGCCGGTCTGGACTAAACAGGGATGTCATCATCCAATTCAGTTCTTGTAAAATCCTGTCAAAGCTGGAGAAATGTATATAGTGCTTTTCAAAGCAGCTTCACAGTGATAACAGGAAAATAATGCAACACAAAGTCTTTGGCACCGGAGGAACGTCTTCATGGTTCCTAGAACTGTTGGCGGAAGCTCTCGTTCGGAACCAGGAACGATTTTAGTTCTAGGAACTCCTTTAGGAGGAACTGATCTCTCCAGAGTCGGCCTAAACCAGCGCTATAGGAACTATCCGTGACATTAGCGTTCGCTGAGTGTTCTCTGATTGGCCGAACGCAATCAATTTTTAAAGTGTTATTACCTAGTCATTACTGTCTTTCTATGTATACCAGTTCTATCTAATAACGTATACTTCCCATAACTAAGTTCCTCTAACTACCCGCCCATAAAACCCCTAATTTTTTTTTCTCTTGTTCAGCAGATAAAAACAAAAATAGCATCATATTCCAGTTTACAGTTTTTTTTCAATTGCTAACACACAATTTTGCAAACTAGTCTGGTTTGATCAAAATACTTAACACAATTCACAAAACCACACACCCAAACTGCAAAAGACTTAGACAAAATCAAACTCTTGCATGAACTGGCACACACTTCAGTCATATTAGCAGATTTTTGCCTAAACAACTCCACACTGTTGGGCATAATGAAAAGCACTCATATCTTTGCCATAATGCTAAAATATGGATCAGATTGTTCACATGCACAGACACACACATGCTGTTGAAACTTCATTTTACACTAATGTATTTTTTCACTACAGTAAATAAGTCAGAGCAACATATGCACAGCAGAAATATTTACATGGGACTGGAAAAATTCTTACAAAAAACAGTAAACTGAAAAAGAAAATATATTACAGTAAAAAAGTGGCAAGAAAAATATTTTTTTGATAGTTTTTATAGTGCTTACATCCTGATTGAAGCGTTAACAATTAACCATTGAGGTGTTTGGCACATGTAATTGGCCAATCAGCTCATGTAGTGTCATTTTGAAATGACAAACATGTGACTTTATGTCCGATTGTTGTGTTATCCAGAGAACTGTGTTCAGTGCATTTGAAAAGTGGCGTTTTGAAATGCAAAATGTGTGTAAAGCAGAAAATGTGTTTAGACTTGTGGAAACTTGAGAGGAAGTTTTGCTCTCTGTGTGTCTGTTAAAGAATTGTGCTGTGCATGTCATTTCAGTGTGTTAGCTATTGGAAAAAACTGTAAATTCAGTGATGGTTCATTTTTGTTGTAAAAGAGCTAATAATTTAGTTCATTTACAGTATATATATATATAATAATAATAATAATAATAAATTTTATTTGTAACACACTTTACATCAAATTAATGACCTCAAAGTGCTACATCATAAAAACAGAAACATTAAAAAAGATAAAATAAATGAAATAAAAACACTATTAGCCATAAAAAGCTTTCCTAAAAAGATGGGTTTTAAGGCCTTTTTTAAAAGAGTCCATATATATATATATGTTATGTTCTCATAATACTGTCAATGCCGGAGATTAATAATATAGTTGAATATTACATTAAATGTCCCCTGCTAAGCAAGCCAGAAGGCGACAGTGAGGGAACCGAAACCCCATCGGTGACTGAATGGAGAACCGGTTCTCCTGGCCAACCGATGAACAAGCTTAAACTCACCGTGAAATTCCCTCCGTGTCGAGAGTTCAGATCTCCGAAGAACTTGGCGGGATCAGGGATGTACCGCGAGCACTTCTTCTTTAGGCTGAGGGAAGAGCGATACTCGTCAACGTCTCTGTTCTCACTTCATTACATCATAGCTATTGTTACAGTTATTATGTTTATCTTTCTAGTTATTAAGTATCATTATATTCTTTGTTATCATTATCATAGTTGTCGTTATATTTAGATTTATAGTTATCATTAATACAGTTCTGGATTATGGAGTGTGTGTTATCAGCGTCTCTCACCTCTTTCTCCTGTCGCAGCGGACGAGGACACACACCGATACCACAACCAGAGTGACTCCCGTCAGTGTGAATCCTGCGAATGACCAATCCAGCGGCAGCAACACGGGGACGCCTGAGCACACACACAGCGCCTGAGGTTAGTGTCACCGGCAACATGACATCATGACTTTTGCGTAAACATACACGCCACTTTCGAGTCAAGTGGCGTGTGTGTGTCAGTGCAGGTGTGTGTGTGTGTGTGTCACCTGGTGTGATGGGGTGGGTCCGGCCCACTTCCGATGTCCAGTTGTACTCCTGACTCCAGTCGCTCCAGATGGCGTGTGTAAGATCAAGCTTGACTCTCACACGGATCACGTAGCGTTCCTGAAAGAACAGCCGATCCTCCGGAAGATCCAGATGAGTTTGTGTAGTCTGTGCTATCTTCACATCCTACACACACACACACACACACTTAATAATTTCTATGAGTGGGTTCTGAATCTGCATCTAAAGATCTTCTGTCTTTAACCAGTACACGTTTGTTTTACAATCACGTACACACTTGAGATTATGGAAGCTTGTTTCCGCCACTGAATAAAAAAATAAAATAAATAATTGTGACTTTTTATCTCACAATTCAGACTTTTTTCTCACAATTGCGAGTTATAAAGTCAGAATTGCATGATAAAAAGTCGCAATTGTGAGTTATAAAGACAGAATTCTGAGATTTAAACTATTCTGAGGTGGAAAAAGTTAGTCTTTTTTCCCCCTTTGAATTGGCCTGATAAGTCGCAATTGCGAGTTTATATCTCACAATTCTGAGAAAATATGTCAGAATTTCGACATATAAACTCGCAATTATGTGTTATAAAGTCAGAATTGCGAGATGTAAACTCACAATTGTGAGAAAAAAGTCAGAATCGTGAGATAAAAAGTCGCACTTCTGTCTTTTTCCTCAGGATAGCGACTTTATATCACCCAATTCTGACTTTATATCTCGCAATTCTGACTTTTTATCTCACAATTCTGATAAATAAAATCAGAATTGTGAGATATAAACTCGCAATTGTGAGAAAAAAAGTCAGAATTGTGAGATAAAAAGTCACAATTATTATTATTTATTTATTTTATTCAGTGACGGAAACAAGCTTCCATAAAATATCACACTCACCGTTTAAACAGACATTTTAAGGTGTGTGTGTGTGTGTGTTTGAGTGTAGAGTAAAGAGAAATCGTGTGTAAGAGATTAGCAAAAGCCGTTTCTCGTGTGAATGCGGTTGAGATGCTCACCGTCCAGCTCTGAGCAGCGGATCTGAACTGGACCTCATACATTTTGTCTGTGTGTGTTGAACTGACAGTCCAGGAAGCGTTGAGCCCGCGGACTTCCACTTTCCAAGGAGGAGCCACTTTCACTACTGAAACACACACACACACACACACCAGTCAATGTCAGAAAAAAATAGTCACACTCAGGACCTTCGGGTCAAAAATGACCCGCAAATGAATGGGAAATTGGCAAAAATGTGAAAATACTGAGTTAGAAAAAAATTCAGATTATACATGTGTTTTGCATTTTTAAAATGCTCAGTTTGTCCACCAGATGGCATCCATCTAATTTCAAAAATTGCTTTTATGAGGCCTAGGCTTGACTCTAAAATGAAATACAGCTTTTAAAAAAATTATATATATATATATATATATATATATATATATATATATATATATATATATATATATATATATATATATATTTCTATTATATTCAATGGGGGAAAATTTGGTCATAATTATTGCATTAATACTAATTATAATTTTTTTTTATTTTTGAAATTTTCTCAAAACATCAAAAAAGAAAAGAAAAAAATATTATAAAAACAAGTAAAAATAAATAAATTATTAATTATATAATTTTATATTTAAAATTATTTTTTTTTATTTTTATAAAATTATATTATATAAAAATAAATTATTAATTAATTAAAAATTAATCATTTTCTTTTTTAAATATGAATCCCGCCCTTCGGGTCAATTTTGACCCGAAGGTCCCAAGTGTGACTGTTAAACGAAGAACCCCAGAGGGTTAAGTTGAAAAATGTAATACGCTCAAAAAGTGAATAAATGGATTATAAATTCAGCACAAATATATTTTAGTTTTAAAAAAATCCCCAAAAACTACAAAATATTAAATAAAAAAACATAAAATATAATACATTCATTTCATTGATAAAAATAAATAAATTTAACCTAGAATAGAACCTATTTTTTCTTAGTGTGAATACATTTTTCCACTGTACAGAAAGCAGTGGAAAGGTCCGTGATTTTAAAGGCTCTTCATGGGTGATAAACAACCTTTATTTTTAAGAGCATCCGCTCGTGTGAATCGTGTGTGTGTGATTGTGTTTGACTCACCGCTCCTTGATCCATCATGTGGTGCGATTTTAGCCAAAGGTTCGGAGTAATTTTCACATCGAACCTCTTCCTCCAGCTGGGCGAATGGATTTATCATACCGTTCTTCAGCAGAAGAGAAAGGATTAATACACTTCTGTATGACGTGTCACATCACATGTTCATGTTTTTACTCAGAGGATGATCGACAAGACGTCAAATCTGCAGTTCCACACACACACACACAACTCATTCACCTTTATTTTAAAATCCACGGTGGCGGAGCGAATGTGTGTCCGGGTCGGGTCCGGCAACATCTCTGCTGTCTCTACGAATTCATACCTGAGATCAAACACACACAACAATTTAAGTCCCATTTATTTCTAATATAGCTACACTACCGGCCAGAAGGTTACATCGGTAAGATTTTAATGCTTTTAAAAGAAGCCTCACCGAGGATGCATTTATTTGATAAAAAAACAGTAATATTGTGGAAGTCATGAGCTCAAGTTTCCTTACTTTATTTTTAGTCTCTGTACTTCCTTTGTAACCTTTACGACGAGCCGGCAGCTGGTGTCGGGTCGGATGTGCAGAGAGTGTGTGTCCCACACACACGTGAAGATGTTCGTAAAATCATTATAACACTCCAGAGCTGGAGAAAGAGAAACACAAGCTTAATCTGCTGAGTGACACACACACACACACACACACACACTCGTCTGTAGTTCTTACTTTGATCTGCAAGCGCTGAATACAGGAGTGACATCATCATCATTATCGTCGTCATCATCGTCAGAGTCTGCATGATGCCGTTTTCCTCTCAGCACACATCTGTAAATCTGACGGAAATAGATTTTATTTAAATTTTAATACACCTTTATTGTAACAATTTAGTTTTCAATTATTCACACTTCACCCAACAAGAATTTTATATAGCCTAAAGACAACATATTAATTGCTCGCACATAAAGTAGGCTACACAAATCACCTCGTTAGTTCACTTTTCAAAAAACTTTTGCTGATAATTTACTCGCCCCCATGTCATCCAAGATGTCCATGTCTTTCTTTCATCAGTCGAAAAGAAATTTTTGATGAAAACATTCCAGGATTTTCTCCATATAATGGACTTCAATGGGGTCCAAACGGGTCAAGGTCCAACAGTGCAAACTGTTCAAAGGGCTTTAAACGATTCTAGACGATGTCTGTTGAATGAACGAAATGACTCAAAAAAAGATTTGTTCATTTTGATGAACGAGTTCGAACAGGAGAGTCACGAATACGCATCACAGAACAGAGCAAGGCGAGCATTTGAGCTTATAAAACTTAAACTTTGTTATTTATTTATTAAATGAGCGATCGTTTCGCTTGATAAGACCCTTATTCATCGTCTGGAATCGTTTAAAGCCCTTTGAAGCTGCACTGAAACTCTCATTTGGACCTTGAACCGTTTGGTCCCCATTGAAGTCCATTATATGGAGAAAATCCTGGAATGTTTTCATCAAAAACCTTAATTTCTTTTCGACTGAAGAAAGAAAGACATGGACATCTTGGATGACATGGGGGCGAGTAAATTATCAGCAAAAGTTTTTTTTTAAGTGAACTACTCCTTTAAGACACTAGATTTCTACCGTCGTCAACCGACGTGTCGCAAACATATCTATGGTCGCAAACTCTACTTTGGTCTCGCGCCCGCGCAGAAACACAGGAACACACACACACACACACACACACACACACACACACACACACACACGGCACGTCTTTCCTGTGACCGGAATACCTCAATACCTGACCATGACCCGACCATCTGAAGGAAGAGTCCTCACACAGAGATAGAAAACAATCGCTGAAGGGTAAGACCCTAAACACACACTGCACACACACACACACACACACACACACACACGCACGGAACGTTTATTAGTCACGCTAATAAAGCTAATTTGAAATTGAATTGAGAGAGTGGGGAGGGGGGGGAGAGATGACTACATGAATATTAATTAGGCTAGATGAAGTTTTTTATTATTATTTTTTTATTGCGTAACTGAATCTCTAACTCGCGAGAGCTTTTATTTATTTATTTACAAACTTCAAGTAACAACAGATGACGACATAAGAAAAAGGAGACAATTACATCAAATTGGAATATAAGTACAGTAAAGATTAAAAATAAAACAGATTACATATCGCTCAACATTAGATGAAGTGTGTAGTTGTTAGCCAGAACTGATGACGAATAAAGTGTGTGTGCTCAATCCCCTCCAAACTCACACACTCGAATGAGTGATAGGTGGAAAAACCCAAAGCCACACACACACACACACACACTCATCACCCACAGCCTCAGGTTTACGAGACATAGGCTTCAGTGTCGTCACACACACACACACACACACACACACACACGAACGACCTGGTGATGATGACGGGAACATGCATCATTACCAGTGTGTGGTATATATATATATATAATCATATATAAACGGCAGAACTATTCAGTGTTTAAACTCAATAATAACCCTTTTATGAAGCGATCATTGCCTAATAGGTATATAATAATATAATATATATATATATATATATATATATATCAACGCTGTGGAATATTTTCAACCTCTTTGATTTTTTTTCCTCCTGCTTGAACTGTAAATAATAATCATATTTAAACTCGAGAAATGAAGAAAACTATTCATCGTTTAAACTCAATCATAAAACTCTGAAAGCAACATATTTCAGAAATATGCTCAAAAGAGTGAACTGATGAATATATGAATATATGAATATGACACACGTGAACCGGAGATGATGTAGAAACACATCAAATCTCTCTGAAATTTGAGCTTTCATTCATTCGTATTGAAGAATGTGTGTGTGTGTGTGTGTGTGTGTGTGTGTGTGTGTGATGATTCTTATTCCTCTCAGATATTCATTAATTTAATTCATAATCATAATTCACACACTGATATTTCTCTACAAATATGAATAAAGTGTGTTACATACGTGTGATGAACGGAGACGTCCCGGCGCTGAGCTGCTCTCACACACTCATGTTCCAGTCTGAGAGCGCTGTCTCACACACACACACACACACACACACACACACATGCGCGCGTGAAACAGGTCATGGATAACCAGCCTGGGCTGAGGTGACATTTATACTAAGATCAGGGCAGGAAACGAGAAGTGTGTAGGAAGCCGTGTCTGTCCTGGCCATTCAGATCAACACACACACACACACACACACACACACACACACACACTGCAGGCTTTATGCTATATGTGATATACTGCAGGAAACACATTACGCATGTGCATGAGTGTTTTGTGTGTATTTGTGTGTGTGTGTGTGTGTGTGTGTGTGTCATGGACACAAGTTTCCGAGAAGCTTTGCAGCAGAAAATAGACCACAGTTTGCGGTTACGTTCCTGAAACCCCTTTACCCCTTTATCTATCTATCTATCTATCTATCTATCTATCTATCTATCTATCTATCTATCTATCTATCTATCTATCTATCTATCTATCTATCTATCTATCTATCTATCTGTCTATCTGTCTATCTATCTATCTATCTATCTATCTATAATCTATCTATCTATCTAAGCTGAACCAGTGTTAGACATTCAGTGGAAGTCAGAGAGGCTTTAATATATGAATATAATAATAATATAATAACACAGAGCCTCGTTCAGACGCATGCAGACGTGCAACAGGGATAAAACAACGATTTACTGTTTCTGCAAGTTTCCAACTCATGTAAAGCCGTATGCGTTCTAATAATAGTTATTGATAATTGCAATAAATGGTTATATATAAATGATTGCAAAGCAAGAAATCTCTAATGTTTTAGTGTGCATGGTGTGAGGGAGATAACGCCACTGATGTGAGAGCGTTTGACCGCACACACACACACACACACACATCCGAGGGGCTGCACCTGCTCTCACAGTGTGGGACGAGGAGAAGGAAACACACACACACACAGGTGTGTGTGCTGCTCTCATTTCACTCTTTCAGAAAAACAAAACTCCATCAGTTATTATCGATATCGGTGGATGTTTCATATGAGCAGGAATAACTGAGAATGATTTATATAATAACTTTAGGATCAGAAGAATTCATCAGACATCATAAACTATGATCGTAACTTGAGCTCAATTAAACTTTTCAATTCACATTTTCAAGGTACAAAAGCTGTCACTGGGGCTGTACCTTATCAAAAGGTACAGTTTTGTACCCAAAGGCTGAATGTTGGTACCTTAGTGGTACATATTAGCACCTAAAATATACATATTAGCACCTAAAATTTACATATTAGCAACTAAAATGTACATATTAGCAACTAAAATGTACATATTAACACTTAAAATGGACATATTAGGACCTAAAATGTACATATTGTCACATAAAATGCACATATTAACACTTAAATGTACATATTAGCACCTTTAATTTACATATTAGCAACTAAAATGTACTTATTAGCACCTAAATGTACTTATTAGCACCTAAAATGTACATATTAACACTTAAAATGGACATATTAGCTCCTGAAATGTACATATTAACACCTAAAATTTACTTATTATCACATAAAATGTATTAGCACCTAAAATGGACAAAAGTTTTTGAAAAGGTACAGCCCCAGTGACAGCTTTTTTTCTGAGAGTGTAGTGAATGAGTCTAATAACGTGTCCTGTGATGTCAGGCATTTATCAGTACCAAGAATTGAGGAACAGTCACAGGAACGCGACCTCATCCTCATCCTCTACTCTGAGTAAAACCAGCCGTTGCATCATCAGCTTCGCCATCAACGGCGTTAGGCAACACAGGATGGGATCGTAAAGCTCGTTTCAAAATGTGTGTGTGACGTGATACAGAGGTTAAAATATGTATTCTATTTCCAATAGCTTCTGCTTTTTCATTTTAGGTTCAATATGAGTGTGTGTGTGAGTGTGTGTGGGTGGGGGTCACTATAAAGTCATTAATACGTTATGAAAAATGTAAAACTTGAATAAATTCGGCCAAGCTGCTTGTTAACATTTTTAAAAGTAAAGGATCCGATAAGAGGATCTGATTTCAACCGTTTTTTTTAATTAAATTCAAATTTATTTGTATAGCGCTTTTCACAATACATATTGTTTCAACGCAGTTTTATAGAAAGTGAATTACAGAATTTTTGGTCCTTTCATTCATCAATTCTTAAAATTAATTTGTTTTTCTTAGTGTGAAGAGCATTTCAACCCTTTTTCCACTGTGAAGAACCTTCGAATGGAAAGATTCAGTGCATGTTAAAGGTTAAACCGATGCAAAACCTTTTAAAGAGTGAAAAAAGGCTGAATAAATTACAGTCTGTCAAAAAAAAAAAATCTATAAATTTGACCTAAAGTTGTAATAAAGAAATAAAGTAGTCTACTCTTAACTCTTTAAACCATTGGCAGAAACGGACAGATTAAAACAAAATCAACAACTTTTCCATTTTGACCTTTAATGAGAAAAATGTCTTTGACCTACTGGTGGAAACTGCCACGAGCTTTAAAAGCTGATACTCGTGAGTCATGATCGAGAAATGCCATAATATGTGGAGCATATCTCATGAGTTTTGATGTCTATTTCATAAGAACCTAACAATGTTTAGGTAGTTTTTGTGTTAATCAGCTACTGGGTCAGATAGAACAACCCAGGGGTTGGGTTCACATGCTTTTTGTGACCTCTTCAGGAGAGAGCAGTGCAGCTCCGTCAAAATGGTCAAATGATGGAATGCACTTGCATAAAATAAATGTATGCAATATGTATTCAAAACTATTAAAATATGCTATTCTGAATAATATGATCAAAACTAAAGGGATTATCATGCAATCCAGTGGTTGCATGGCATATTATTTTTTTAAGTTTAGAGGATTTAAGTTCATCTGTTAACATTAATAAATGCATGAAGTAAAAATAAAAAAGCTAGGATTGTAGTAAGAATTAATCAACCCCGTATAATATGATGGGTTAAATAAACAACCCAATTTGCTGGGTAAGATTGACAAAAATAAATGTGTTCTGTCCTATATTTACCCAGCCCTCGTGTTGAAAATAAGGCAAGAATGGAAATCCAGAGTGCAAGAGCCAATCACAGAGGTTATGAGGAAGAAGGCTAAGACTGTAATACTGACTCTTGCATGTGTTGAATGTTTTCGCAACACTTATAGATAAAGGTCTTTACTGCATCATAGTTTCATGAAGAACCTTTAACATTCATGGAATCTTTCCATTCCACAAACAGTTCTTTACTGTGGAAAATGTTTCTCTAGATTTTTAAAATGTTCTTCATACTAAAAAAAAAAAAAAAGTTATTGTAAGAACTGATCCCTGAGAGATTCTCTGGTGAACAAAACGTTGGCATTTAAGAAGAAGAAAAGGAGATGAAAATACCTTTCAGGATACAGTTTCACACAGGAACAAGTGAATAATGCAAGAATACTGATCCAGATAATGATTCATGTAGTAGTGCTTGAGTCATTACTATCAAAAACATTACAAAAACCTCAAAAGCGCACTATGACTTCAGGCATTCGAGATTTCACTTTAGGTACTGATCCTAATTGTTTCTGGTGGATTTGGTAACACCTGAGTCACTAGTGATCTTCACTTTAGAATTGATAACACATTATTTATTGTTTAATTATGAACCAGTAGTTCTTAGAAGTCACGGGAGGTTTTGAAAAAACAGTAATGATCATCTAATAGTGAACTATTCAACTATTGAATCAGTGCTATAACTTACTAATTCATGATAGATAATAGTAATTATACTAGTTAGTGCATTACTCGCATGTTACTGTTTTCTAACATGTGAAATAATCAATAAATACTAAAGCAGCAAAACACTACAACATTACACTACAGTCATTGCTGAATATTTGAGTGTCAAACGTGAAGAAAATTAGAACTTTATAGGGAATTTCCACGACCCTCAGCCGGTTTTAGACTTCCTCGTCCATTTGTGCTGCGCACATTATGTTAAGCCCATTTTATGCAAGTATCAACTTTACATTATCTCACAAATTACATAAAAAACAAACTGATAAGTGATTTTCAAAATCATTTTCACTGTTTTTTGTTTTTGTTTTTTGCTAATTTTACAATTTATGTGTATGGGGAGAAAAGAGAAGTGAATATTATATATATATATATATATATATATATATATATATATATATATCACATAAATTGTCACATTTTATTAATTTATTTTGAAATAAGTAGCTATATTTTGAAAATAAATAAAATTACAGCTTGATTGGAAATTACGGTAGGCTAAATGTACATGTACCGTAATTTCCAATCAAGCTGTAATTTTGTTTAAATTATGCAAACATGAAAATGTTTTTATTTTCAAAATATTTTTAATGATACATTTCTTGAGATGAAATTATCAAGCTATCAAGATTTTGTTTAAATTATGCAAATATATGATTTTTATTTTGTTTTAGATAGGCTACAACAATTATTCAAAAATGCCCTCAGTATCTAGTCACTTGTGAACATTTTCAAGTGAAATAAGCAGTAGTGGGAGAGTTTTACGTCCATTGGGCAAAAAAGAGCCCATATTTGAGGAAACACATTTATAACACATTTGTCAGCATACAGAGAACAAGATCGGGAAGTTCTCAGAATACTATATTTACATGTTAAAGTAGGCTAGGCTAACCAACTTTTGCTTGACGATGTGTTCGTATCGTTCGCTTGTGTTTCAGTCACTCATTTCGGCCATTACAACCTCTGAATTGAGATCCAAACTGACAAATTATTGAGGCGAAACCGAAACAGAGAGAAACTTTCACAGCTTTGTGATTCAGGTCGTGTCAACAGCATTAAATCAACATCCCTGAGGGAAACGGTAAAGTCCGTCCGAAGAAAAACACCCGCTACTTCTTCATAAACAGCATTATGACCTTTATATGCTCGAGCACAACATATGACTGACACAAACCAAACGGGTTCATCCCTCAAAACCATCCGACCTTTGACAAGATAACAAAAACAAAATAACCGCTTCATTAAACCACTAGCGAAAGAGGGTTTGAGATAACGTTTAAAGTTGCGCAAAACAGGTAATCTATTCTAGACATTTAGGTCGGTGATAAACGTGTGGATTTAGGCTACCACACACACACACACACACACACACACCCTTTCTCTCTCTTAACATTCAGCGAGCTTACAGATTATCTCTATTTAGGCTACAACTCTCATTTTCACTAAAATATTAGCAAATATTAGTAAGCAAAGATGGGGTGAATTATAGTCCATTTATCAGTTAGGCTATGTTTCTTCCTAGAATCGCCAAAAATATCTAAACCACAAACACACACACATACACACACACACACACACACACACACACACACACACACACACACACACACACACACACACAGTGGATTACGAGAAAAGAGAGGCTTTACATCCTCCAGCACTCACACTTTGCTGTCACATCCTCTGTCCCCTAAAACTTTCCACTAATCACAAACACCATCCATCCCAGCAGTCACACACACACACACACACACACACACTACGGGCTCCTAGTTCAGTGTGTTGTGGAAATAGTTTGCTTGGTTCATCATGTTCACTCAACTGAACTGTGTCAACGCATCCCTGAACCAGCGCTGTGTGTGTTTCATCCGGTAATGACCCATTTCAGGGTCAAAATTACGATTTAAAATCAGTCTGAGAGCTTGACATCAGCTTCTGAGATATTAACAATATATTTCGGAAAATGATCATCGTTTCTTGGCCCTAAATAACTCAATAAACACATGAAGAAACTGACCTGCTCTCCTCCATCTCTCCGTCGTCCAGCGGGAGCTCAAACTTTCAGACCTTGATTTACTCAAGGCTTTTGAGATATAGGGTTTCCCTTTTCGTTATATCTTTCTCTCTCTCTGTGTGTGTTTTCGTTTGAAGAGATCACAATGGTAAAATCCTTGCGGTTTGTTTCTCGCTTCTGTAAAAACCGCGTCTCACTTCTGTCAGAAAAGCTCCTCTAAAAATCCCCTCGCTTTTCTTTCCTTAAAATCTCCGTCACAGGCACAGAAATGCGTTTTCCTCTTCCTAAATGACGTTATTTCGGTGATTTGACCTGAATATTCTACGAATGGGAATGCATTTATAATTTTTTCCCCTAATATGAATGTCTACGTCTACATTTTAGATTAGTTTCTTCAAAATTGATACAACTTTTGAATAACTTTTAGTAGGTCTAATCAGGCCTACCAACAATTTGCAACATTTTGCAACATTACAATTTTTACAATTTAGCCTACATTTGCTAGTATAAGGCCAATTTTTTTTTTTTTTTAAAAATTGTATTTTCAAGACCCATTTACTTCACATTTAATGTAGGGCTACATGGACTTGTTTTGTATTTTCAAAAACGCTTTTGAATTTGAATGTACATTGACTTGTTTTCTACAGTTTGTTAATAAAGTGGTATAAAAAGACTTGAACTTGCACTGATTTTTGTAATGATTGATTGATTGATTGAGAATATGTGCTCAGACCTGTAACTCTAGCGCCCCCTTCGGGATTGTGTAGGCTACATCATACACGGTGTCCACATCGGTGTACAACAACAGATAATACACACTATAGGCCTATGTGTAAATTTCTTTTGTTTGATTTGTTCATTGCAAACATCTAAAAAGTCTGTACATTTTGTCAATAAACCAGTTTTGCAATGGGGGGTGAATAATTTCGATAAACTCTTGCTAAGATTTTTGATCGTTTACGTAAACGACCGGCCATGTTTTCAGTAAACGCCAATAATAATAAAAAAGCTTCAGTAGTTTCATATATTTCAGAGATTCCACATGCATGTTCAAAATCCCCTTTGTTTTGCCATTTTGATTTCTGTGTTGAAACAAACAAGTGTTGGTCAAGCGACTGTAGGATTTCAACACTGTCGAAAGCCCTGCTGACTTCAGAAACATGAGATTATCATCACTGTCACAATATAAGACTGTCGAGACACTCAGATGTTCGTCATAATGTCATCTAAATGTCATTACAGTTTTTATCAGTCGCTTTGGTGCATTTCTCAGATCAGAATTGAAATTCTCAAAACGACCTGTTCAATCATCATCATCATCATCATCATCACTCGTGAACAACAGAAAAGCAGTTTCTCACTTCTTTGAACAAGTTGCGTTGGTACATCATGCGGATGATTACAATTCTCTGCTGTCTCCTTCATTATCTGTTGCTTATGTTGATCAAAATGTATTACTGTATACAGTAATGTGTCTCTGTCAACATTAGGCATTAGTTCATAAGTCTTTACATGCAAAATGGTTGAACGAGTGTCAGAATATGCACACAGTTTGCTCTAAGGAGATTGTCCTATATTCACATTTCTACTTTTGTTTTTTGTTTTCTTTGTGATATGCTTTCTTTTCCTTTCTGTATTCAGAGACAGACAGACAGACAGACAGACAGACAGACAGACAGACAGACAGACAGACAGACAGACAGACAGACAGACAGACAGACAGACAGACAGACAGACAGACAGATAGATAGATAGATAGATAGATAGATAGATAGATAGATAGATAGATAGATAGATAGATAGATAGATAGATGTTATGAATGTCCCTAACCGTAACGAAAATAAACGTTACTTTTTTGTTCCCAAGTTTTTGTGCTAACGTTTTGAGAAAATTATTAAAGACCAGATTACTATATGAACGAAGGTTTGTTTATAACTTTGAGAGAAGTTTTGAGAGCGTTCTAGCTCTACTTTACAGTAATCGAAAGGCGGAACGTTGTTTCTGGAGCTCGTGTTTCCTGACCGACACTTTTGTTGTGGCGCACACGGAGAATTCACATGTTAGCTTGAACGTATTCAACGGTTTATTTTATTCTATGTTTATCTATATTTATTTTCTCCAGCTTGACCATGTCAGCCTCATTGATCCGAAGAGGACTTGAACTGTTCACCGAGAAAGGTAACTGGTCGACTTTTGATATAGACGGCTTGTATTAAATAATAATAATATGCTAAGTAAACTTGCTGCCAGACTAATTCCGTGTACTTCAAGTGTTGTACACACCAACAACTAATTTTGTACCAAGTATATTTTAGTTGTAATTAAATTGTAGCAAAGCATAACTTTAAGTGTATTTAGTGTGCTAAATTGGAACAACTTCAATAACACTCTAAGTATGTGTAGGGATTAATTACATGTTTGATTAGTGATATTAAAGTTTACTTTATTTGTGTTATAAGAACATTACAAATTCAATACGAGTGTAGCAATATACCATAAGTGTATTATATGTGTATTTTCAAATACTATAAATGGCACACTTTGCCTACAATAACAAATGCACATTAATAAACAAATTTTACATGGCCATACTTTGTACAATATACTATTGTATTATGCTATAATGAATTTTGTATATAATGTATAATAATATAATGAGTTACATTGATAATTTTCAGCAAACAGTTAAAAATTTAGTAAAGTGCAATTTAAGTAAAGTGCAAATAAATACACTTTAAAAAAATAGAGAGTTTTCACTTTAAGTATAATTTTCTAATATATATATATATATATATATATATATATATTACGGCTGGGAAACGATTAATCGCATCCAAGATAAAAGTTTGTGTTTACATAATATATGTGTGTGTAGTGTGTATAATTATTTTGTATATATAAATACACACATATGCATCTATATATTTAATAAAAATGTGTTATTAATATATCAAATATTTATGTTTATGTATATTAATTTTGTATAAATATATATAAAGTATATACATGCAAATATTTCTTAAATGTTTACATGCATGTGTGTGTTTTTATATATACAAAATAATTATACACACTACACACACATATGTAAATACACATACATACATCATGTAAACACAAACTTTTATTTTGGATGCGATTAATCGCGATCAATCGTTTCCCAGCCCTAATATATATATATATATATATATATATATATATATATATATATATATATATTTGTATTTGTGTGTATACTAAAGTACATTTATTTTAAAGTGTGTTAAAAGTTGTATTGTGAAAATAGAAAAGATGGCACAATTTTTTTTGTTAGTATATTTGTAATGTACTTTTAAAAAAGAAATACATTTCAAATGCAATAAAGTATACTTTTTTTAACCAGGGTAAGTTTGCAGTAGCTATTAGTATGAAATCAAAGGCTCGATAATATCCAGAAGTGTTTTTGTTAGATGCAGGCAGGCCGAAGAAGAGCGGCTCTGGTAAGAGTGCGCTGATGAAGCGGATTGGCACCGATAAACAGGGCGTCCAGAAGCGGATCCGGCAGATCCAGAGACCCGGAGGATCCTCGCGGAGAAGCACAAACACCGTCAAAGACAAACACATCCGCTCCGCTCTGGGTAAATCTATCATCCTCAAACCTCTTCGCTCCGTCAGTAACGTTACGCCAGCTGACCGATGTTCTGCTTTTCTCAGACGAATACAGAAAGAAACAGAAGAAGAGCAAACTGGGATTAAATCTGAAGTATTTCCTGTCGTCCGCCAGTAAAACTCAGAGCAGCCACGCAACCAAGGTCTGAGTCTCTCCAGCCGAACACAGGGCTTCACACTGCAGATAGATAACCCTGTGTGTTCACACACTGCTGTAATCTGGGTTAACATCCTGATTTGCATATTCGTGTGTCAGTGTCACTGATTGGACAACCGCACCACATCACATGACTCATATGAAGGACACTTTTCACAGACTGTGATGATGCGGTTTAACGGTCATTAGCATCATTTTTTATTATTATGTACATTTATATCAATATACTAGGGCTGTCAAACGATTAATCGCGATTAATCGCATCCAAAATAAAAGTTTGTGTTTACATAATATATGTGTGTGCACTGTGTATAATTATTATATATATATAAATACACACATGCTTGTATATATTCAAGAAATATTTTCATGTATATACTGTATATAGATTTATATATAATTTATATTATATATAAATATCAATATTTTATGTATAAATAATATTTTTTTCTTAAATATACATGCGTGTGTGTGTATTTCTATATATACAAAGTAATTATGCACAGTGCGCCCACATATATTATGCAAACACAATCTTTTATTTTGGATGCGATTAATCGTTTGACAGCCCTACAATATACATTACAGTATTATATTATGCAAGTTTGCCATCACATGCTAATCCGGCTAATCTGACTCCGCTAAAACACCAGGGTTAAAAGCGGGGATCGGAACGAGGATAATTCAGGGTTAAACGCAGTGTGAAAAGCCCTATTCAATCAGTGATGATATATTACGTATGTTAAATGATTTAAAAGTATATGTTTTGTTTAGATCGTAGAGCAGAAACCCAGTCGCCGCGCTTGTCATCAACCGGATCGACCCGCCAGAAAGCCGACGGTGGAGGAGTCCGTCTTCACGGAGGACGAGTTCCAGAAGTTCCAGAAGGAGTATTTCTCAAATCTGTAACGTCTGTGAGGACTTTATCCCGCAGGACAGTGATATTAATGCTGGGATCGTCCTTATGGAATCCATGCTGGATCCAGATATTGTGTTTTATGGAAATAACTTGTTTTTTCCTCAACTTTTTTTTGTGTAACCATGTTTCTTTTCATGCTTCACCATTGAACACCTTTTGTTGTTCATCACAAACCCTCGAGGGAAACTAACTTCACGAATCGTTTGCCTGAAAGCCCACCAACACATTCGCCGTCGTCATCGAACAGGAGAATGAAGCGTTTCTGGATGGACGAGTGTCTCCTGTGTCAAAGAAACAACCTTTAGACAACCTTGTAAACTGAGTGGAGTTCATTTGTTGAGAAATAAAGAAGCGATAATGCCATTATAGTGTAAATGTTGCATTTTTTCTATCAGTTCTGAACACTGGTTGGTTATGTACTTTCTAAAATATGTATTTTGGATAATTTTTAACATATTCTGTAGTGTCGCACAAAACAGTGCTGTTTCACCTCATTTAAGGTTTGTTTTATCGTGTGATTTTTCGTGATAAAACGTGGTTTTTAGACAATATAGAATCGTTGGGTGAGTTGTTGTCAACTCGTGTAGTGCGTTTAATCTAATTAATTTCAAGATTTTCGGGATTAATTTCATGATTTCATGTAATGGGGTCCATTCAGACCTGAACATTAAGTTTTTCACTGTTTTATGTCAACAAGATTCAAAAAAAAAAAATTCACCTGCTATATCAAATGTTTAGAACTGTTTGGGTAATTATTAGGGCTGTCAAACGATTAATCGCATCCAAAATAAAAGTTTGTGTTTACATAATATATGTGGGTGCAGTGTGTATAATAATTTTGTATATTTATAAATACACACACATGCATGTATATTTAAGAAAAAAAATATTATTTATATATAAAATAGTTACATTTATATATAATATAAACTATATATAAATCTATATACAATATGAAAATATTTCTTAAATATATACAAGCATGTGTGTGTATTTATATATATAAAATAATTATACACATTGCACACACGTATATTATGTAAACACAAACTTTTATTTTGGATGCGATTAATCGTTCGACAGCCCTAGATTATATTATGCACCGTTTGTCCATGTTAACAAACAATTTCAAAAAAAACTTATAATATATATTGTTTTGTCTTGATGTAAGTAATCAACTCAGTGATTTTCATGACGATATCTAAAGGTTAAAATTTTTTACCCTTTTCACGTGAGAAAAAGAATGAATAAATATTTTACATATTAAATGAGCAGGAATAATCATTAAAAGTAGGAATTACTTCTTTGCCAACCTCTCATGGCTAAATATAATCACTTTTAAAATCAGTTATTTATTTGCATTATCTATCTAATGCTATTATCTACCCCGAATCCTTTCTGTTTCCTCATCGTACATGATCTACATCCCTCGAGAACGTAAATATTTAGGTACTATTTGTTTGCTAGATATTGACAGGCTCATAAACCAATCATCATCCACACACGGGCGGAGCGATACGAGGAGATTGAGTGCGGCGGAAGGGCACAGTGTGGGTGTGCTGTGTGAGTATATAACCGGAAGCGCAGCCATTCCTACGTTTTCTCTCTCTGGCGGTCTATCTCTCTTCACGCAGCGACATCTCCCGCGGGAATCATGGCAGTTTAGCGGCTTGCAGCGGCTACAAACGCGGCGGCAAATCCGGCAGTGCAGAGGTCAAGTGCACTGGCTCTTTTTGGCAAAATGGCGTAAGTATATCTCATCTCTTGACGTTTGATGTAGTGTTATAATAATACGGATTGTTGTGGACTCGTCCAACTTTTGGAAAGCTGTTGTATTTATTAAACTAACCGAGTTTGACGTTCAACAATGCGGTGTTGCTGAATATAGTGTGTTTTCAAGCGATATCCGTTTGTTTTTATTCGTTTGTTTTGACTGTCTGACACGCGCTTGTCCTTAAAATAAACAATCGGGACTTTTTAAACGGCAACGTGGCACCACAAAATGGCGCGCGCGCTCTTTCCGCGTGACCGCGACCCCATAGTGAGCGCTGGAAATGGCGCGAGGTGTCATGGACACGTCATCATTTGCAGGAACAAGGGGGCAGGGTTAACCGTCCTTATGACCATATTAGGAAATGTTGTCGGGAAGGGCGGGGAAATTCCTGTCCAGATCCGATTTACTAACTGGGTTAAATATAGTCGTGAGGAGGAGTTTAGGGTTGGTAAATATTGGAGAAGTAAATGTTTAGGGTGTTTTTTACTGGGCTAAGCTTAGATGCTGGATAAACTGGTTTATAGTGCTGATAATCACAACTGGTTAAGATCAGGGAAGTTTTATTTTCCCTCCAGCAAGGGTTGGGCATTGAGAACCAGTTTTACTTAAAAAAACAAAACTTGATGGTGTCGAGAAACACCTGCATTCGTCATAGTACTACATTAAAATGATAAAAGTTTAAATAATTAATGAGTTTTTAAGTGCTGATGCACCTCACAGATGTGGAAACCTGTTGCCGTTGAATTTTATTTTTGACGTGCGATTAATAATGTTTGAATTTTCCATCCTCAAAATGACGAATACTCACAAGATTCTGAGCCTTTAAGCTTTAAAACATCATTTACAGTCAAACCAAAAATTATTCAGACACCAGATATCATTTTTGATATTTTTTTTCTAGTGTATGCAGGACACTACAGTTAAAGAGTATCAAAATGAAGTAAACTGACATATTTTACCCAAATATTCTCCATACAGAGACTACCAGTGACATTTATTCCTCCACTTTGAGCTGAAGTGTGTTTTCTGTAATTGCTAATGCTCTTTTCAGACACACACTGAACAACATGAAGCATTGTTTGGTCACTGGTTGAGCTAGACTGGTATTATCTAATTGTGGAGTTCAATTTAACAGCTGACAGATATTCGACATAACTCGTGTGAGTGACTGTTGGACAAAACTAGTCAAATATCCACTGATCTGAGAACTTATGTTTAATTAGCATTGTCTAAACTAGCGGATAAACTGATAATGTGAGATGTTGAATGCGTCTGAGTGGATGTAAGTTTCTCTCTGAAATGTTCAGATGTGATGTGAGAGTGTTTCGGTCACTAATGCCCCTGTTGATGTTGTGTTCCAGGTCCCTCGTGTCCTCCACCCTCAGCTCTGCTGCTGTAGACAGCATAACCACCGTGTCCACACACACACTCTCACTCGAACCCCTTCACCTTCATCACCATCATCACACACTGAGCCTCTGCCATGTCTCTGAGTATGGAGGACCTGATCTTGGGGTCCTCATCTCTGACGGCTGACCCCTTCGGGCCCCTGCTGGACGAAGATGAGGAGCACTCTCTCTCTGTGGGGTCTTCCTCACCCCTCTCCTCTTCCTCATGTCTCTCGCCCCTCTCTCCCTCTCCTCACGCTTCTGTAGAGTGTAAAGAGCTGCAGTCGCTCTCCTGGATTCCTCGATCTGAGCCAGGGCAGACTCAAGGTGAGGAACTACACACACACTGGACGACCTCACTGTGCACACAAATACACACTCGGTGACTTCACTGCACACACACACACACACACACTGGTCGACACACATATTGGATGGCTTCCCTTCCAAATTTTCCTGCATACTAGGGCTCTCAAATGATTAATCACATCCAAAATAAAAGTTTATTTACATAATATATTTGTGTGCCCTGTGTATAATTATTTTGTACTTATATAAATACACACACATGCATGTATATTTAAGAAAAAAAATTATTTATATGTAAAAATATTTATATTTTTATATAAATCTACATACACTATTACACATTCTTAAATATATACAAGCATATATATATAATTATACACAGTGTATCCACATATATTATGTTAACACAAACTTTTATTGTGGATGCGATTAATCGTTTGACAGCCCTACTGCACACAGTCTAGACGACTTCACCTCGCACACATACACACACAGCAGATGACATCACTGCACACACATGTATTGGATGAGTTCACTAATGACGACTCAAAATGCATCACTTTAATATGCAAAAGAGCACCTCATTTGATTTTGTGATTTTTTTGCTCTTTATTTTGATTAAACTGCAATATTCATAAAAACTTCACATTATTAAATCTAATAAAGATGGCAGAAACTTTTAAAATTTGAACTTAAACTAAAATATAAATTGAAAATATTACTGAAAACTATAGTAGTTTCCTAATGATATTATAATAAACAGAACCATTATTTAACCCTCTGGGGTTGTACGGCCCAAATGGACCCGAAGAATTTAAATAAAAAATTTTTTAATAATCACAGCTTCCTTGAAATGGTCTGAAATTTGGTGACTTTGTTGGTATTTGGTATTTGAACGACCCAAAAAATTGGTTACATGATGTGAATAGTCTAAGTGGTTGTAAAAAAAAAAAAGAAAGTCACACTTGGGGTGTTCGGGTCCAAATGGACCCGCATGGAAAATGAATGGGAAATTGGCAAATTTATGTTGATAATAGTTGTATTATTATTATTAATCCTATATTTCTTAATGTTTTTTTTTTCATATTTTATTCCATTGTTTGTTTAAATTGTGTTTTATTTTGTTTCTATATTTGTGAAGCGCTTTGAGATACTTTTTAAAGGCTCTATATAAAATAAAGTTTATTATTATTATTACAACAGACACACCAAAAAATTCAGATTGTAAATGTGTTTTGCATTTTTAAAATGCTCAGTTTGTCCACCAGATGGCATTCATCTCATTTCAAAAATTGCTTTTTTGAGGCCTAGGCTTGACTTCTAAAATGAAATACAGCTTAAAAAAAATAAAAATACATTTAAAAATATATATATATAAAAAAAAAAATTCAAAATATTTTTTCTATTATGTTCAATGGGGGGAAATTTTGTCATAATTATTGCATTAATACTAATTTTTTTTTTTATTCTTGAAATTTTCTTAAAACACCAAAAAAAAAAGAAAAGAAAAAATATTATAAAAAAACGAGTAAAAAAAAAAATCATGATTTTTATTTTTTTTTTTTTATTAAAAAAAAAAAAAACTCTCTCTCTCTAACAGGCGACATGTTTTCTGGCATGGATTGGATGTCGGAGAAATTAGACCTGAGTGACTTCGACCTTGATTCTCTGATCGGGTCATGTGACTCGGACGAGCCGCCCAGTTCTCCAGAAGATCTCCTGGCCTGCCTGGACACTGACATGGATCTGGACCTGGACTCCCTCCCGTTCTGCTCCCCAGATCTGGGTCTGGCGCTGACCCTCGACCTTCCCATCCCAGAACCACCGCAAACCCCCGTCGAGATCAAATCCGAGCCCGATCCGGCCGACACGTTAGATCTGGGAAGTGAAGTGTCCGTGCTTCCGACTCCCGGGATCGTGCTCAGTCTGAGTCCGTCTCACATCGTGGTGGTTCTGAGCCCGAAAGAGGAGGCGAGCTGCACCGACGACTCGTCCGATAGCGATAGTGGAATCTCGGTGTCCGGGTCCCCGACTCACCAACCAGATCCGAACCCCGCCGGATCCTCCAGAACCAAACCCTACTCCAGAACCGACCCGGATCCAGTCATCACGGGCCGGGTGAAGACCGTTTCCGGCGCTCCTAAAGTAGTGGAGAAGAAGCTGAAGAAGATGGAGCAGAATAAGACGGCCGCGACCCGGTACCGGCAGAAGAAGCGGGCCGAGCAGGAGGTTCTGTCCCACGAGTGCTCCGAACTGGAGAAGAGGAACTGCGAGCTGGCGGAGAAAGCAGAATCCATCAGTCGGGAAATCAAATATCTCACAGATCTCTTGGAGGAAGTTCGGTCCGCTAAGAACCGCAGGAGCAAAGCTAAAGCCCAGGGGTCCGGTTAGGTTCTGGTCCGGTGGGAGACCGTCTGCACTACTAAACTCTCTCTGTCCTCGTCCAGCAAGGGGCCGCATCATCACTGTTGTTACACTGAATCTGTTGCTTGTAAATATGCTATTTAAAACTAGCTGAACATGCTAGCTCTGTCACGGAGTGTGTGTGTGTTAAATCTCTTCACTGTTTTCTATTAAAGACGCCATCAAACGCAACGCTTTCGTGTCTGAATCTGCTCTCCAATATTTTACAACATGCTTTCACATTTTTGCCTAAAAGTTTTCCTTAAACATCTTATTAGTGTATTTAAAGCAGGTGCGGGACATCATGTGATGCAGGGTCTTAAAAAGTCTAAAAAGGTCTTAAATTTCAAAATCACAATTTAAGGCCTTAAAAAGTCTTAAATTTGCTGAAGCATTGTGTTCTAGGTCTGAAATCTTTTTAAATGGGTCTTAATTTTCCTATGTCCATGTAAATCTCATTGAAATGCGCTTTGGAATGTTTTTTATTTATTTATATTACGTAGTTGTAGTTCTTAATTCGCTGTATTACGACTACAAAATAGACTAACATGCAACAGCCAATCAGTTTTGTGTTATTGGCAGGTATGTCAGATACCACAGACAAAACGGGTTTTATTCAGCGATGGGGACGTGGAAGTTTAGCGAGACTTGGTTTGAAATACCTAAATCTAGGATCCGATTTTAATGATATGGATTTTGCTTTTTGAGACTCATTACGCGTTTTGTATGTTTTTTTATCGTGATATAGGTCTTAAATTTCATTCATAATGGTCTTAAAAAATCTTAAATTTGACTTTGTGAAACCTGCAGAAACCTGGATTACATCAGATTATAAATTATGTATTAGTTTATTATATTTTATAATAGTCGTAATTGAGACCACTTTTATTGATTACAATATTGTTACTTTTTATAGAGAATACTTTTATAGAGAAACCCATAAGAGAATAATTTTTGTGCGAAAAAACAAACAAAAATAACGACTTTATTCGACTATTCCTTTTCTTCCTTGTAGCCCTGAGAGTTCAAGAGATTTCCATGACGCATGCGCGAGAATTGCGATGTATTCTCATAGCGCATGCGTCGTGGAAATCTCTTGAACCCACACACACACTGTGATGTCTGAACGCTATCCAGGTTTATTCCTGCTCGAGTATTACTGTCTCTCAGTCCACTGTGACCTTACTTATCACACGCATGAACACACACGGGGTTTATCCTGAGTTACGTGTGTGTGTGTGTGTGTGTGTGTGTGTGTGAGAGGGGGGGGGGGATGTATTAAATGCAATGCATTTGTGCCACCAGTTATGAACTGGGAAAAGCCACATAAACAGCAGTGTTCACACACATAAGTTCAGTGTATATTTGAGCGAGTGTGTGTGTGTGAGCATTACAAATGTGAAACACATTTTCTCGTGTGATTGAGGAAAATGAATGTGTGTTTAGTCTGAACTGCAGGTTTCTCACGGGTGTGTGAGCGAATCCTGGACATCCGTTCCTGTAACACACTGAAGGACAAACTGCAGAACACACACCGTGAGATCTTCACTCTGAACTGCAGTGTGTGTGTGTGTGTGTGTCAGAGACAGAAAGGACAGAATCTGATCGGCTGCTCCTCAGTTTAGTGGGTTAATACCACATTATCTTCATAAAGAGATTAAGGGTGTGTGCGCCTCAGAGAGAGAGAGTGTGTGTGTGAGCTCTTTACCTGAAAGACTCAGATCTCAACTCAGTTTATTAGTTTGCAGTGACAATAAAACACTGCAGCAAATTGTTAATGTCTCGATACTATTTTTGATTTACATTAATTACATAGTGTTTTATATATAGTCAAATCTGACTTTCACAGAAGGCAGATCACAGTTCTCCGGAGAGAGAGAGAGAGTCATTAGGGAGTGTGTGTGTGTGTGTGTGTGTGTGTGTGTGTGTGTGGTTTTAACACGTTCTAACCGGATTTCACCGGTTCGTTCAGTCAAACAAACCACGAACTCATGAGTCATGCACTCTAAGGAAATAATTGTGAATAGATATTAATCTGTTTATTGACTTAATCTTTTTATTATCAATACGGTTCCCTCGCTTTAAAGCCTACGGGATTTTTGAATGGGTTTTTGCTAAATCGCCTGAAATAAGGTCTGTGGTGAACAAAGCCTCTTAATATTTTCACCTTTTGATCTTTGATTTAGAACACACAGTTATAACCTGCTTGTGTTTTTATGTATACATTTTGGATTAACTTGTAAAGATTATCTTGATAGACAAAACGTGCAAGGGTCACAACTCTTTGTAAAACACAGATCTTATTTTAGACAACAATAAAACGGAATTTGCTACAACTCTGCATCTTTTCGTAAACAATAAAACGAAATATGTTATAAAACACCACTCTGCCTCTTTTCATTAACAAAAAAAAAAAAAAAATATATATTAGCCTAATGGCCATGTGGTTCAGGCAACGCGATTCTCTTCACTGCGTATATTTATAACAAAATGAACATGATATTTTTGTTTTCATTTTAAAAATACGAAACAGTGATTTTTATTGACATTTATCAAACAGAGACAGGGTTATGTCATTTTATTTTATTGCTCATATAGTGAATATAATATAAAAAAATGTTGTTAAAGTTAAATAGCCATAAAGTTATGAAACCTCAAAAACTATTTTTTTTTTTTGCCATGGAACAAACTATAGATCAATGAGACCAAAGATAGACTTATACACAAGACGAATTATTATACGCCAAGGTTTATCCACTAGATTAGAGAGATCAGAGCCGGCGGCAAACAGAAGCACTAGCCGAGGATAAGCTGTTTCAGTCGGGGTTGATCTCGCTGAGTGCCCGCTGAAGGCTTGGATGTCAGAACTCCGAAAACGTCAGATGCATTTTTCAGATAGGCGCTATCTTTATAAATAAACTACAGATTTGAGATTTAAACAACCACATTCTCTCCTGAAACACTCTTAAAATTACATTTCATGACTCAATAACAGTAGTATTTTGATATTTCGCGGATTTTCTCCTTTCCCATTGACGCTTGCTGGTTGGTGCGAGGTGCATTCTGGGTACTGGGCATCCTCTGTAAACGGGGCGGATCAAGAACACATCCGGGGATTTGAAGTGGACTTGGCTTGGCTAGATGTGAACAACAGTACTTGGGCAGCGACTGATGAGGTTTCACAAGTCCACAAGAACACAAGTACAGATAAGTACGCATATTGAGAGATTGTAAAAAATGCGCCGCTAGATTTCGAGTTGTCCTACAAAGTGACGTCATCACTTCGGGACTCTGGTTGGTGTCATGCTAACTTGTGAGCCTATCAGTGCGATGTTTAGCCCTTGCTGTGATTGGTCATGCCAACTCTGTGAGCCTATCAGTGACTGGCAAACTTGACCACTTGACTGGAGGAAGAGTCTGCGTTCAGATCTACGATCGCACCTCGCGATCATTCATTTATTCATTCATTCATTCATTCAACTATTTTAAAAAGACAGGAATAAAGCACCGATGCACACTTTTTATTAGTCAAATTCATTTAAAAAAAAAACCGTAAGCTCAAGTATAGAATATAAGTAGGCAAAGACAAAAATACTGTTGTGTTAATGAGAAGACAGACTGCTGCAGGTTCGTGGATAAATATACTGTAATCGAGTGCCGAAGTTACGACGTCACTCTGTAGGCCAAAACGCGGAAGTGAGTTAGCATTTTTAGCACTTATCATTGTTTAAACTGTACACAGGTTTAGCTACACTCTTAAAAAAAGTAACATAGGGTTCTTTTCTCAACTCAAAGGACATTTTATGCTAAAAAAGATTCAATAATGACAAGAAAAAACAATTTTGCCATAAAGGTTCTTTAAAGGCTATATTCATTCATATATTACATTATTCTGCAACATGTAGTTGTAAATAAATTATTGTTTTAATAATAAAACAATTATTAAATAATATTTAATAACAATTATTTAATAATAAAACAATTATTAACCCCCCCCCCCCCCCCATATCTTGAATTTTGTAATCATTCACATTCATTGCATTTTAGGGGTTAAATACGCAGCGCTTAGAACCTTTTAAGGTTCTATATAGAACCCTTTCTTCTAAGAGCGTACATTAGAGATCTTACAACATTATATGACGATTGAATTCAATCACTAGAAATAAGAAGTGTATAAAAACATCTCTTATATTGAAAAAAAATTGTAGAATGTATTGTTTTACTCTGTTTTACAATGTAAGATTTGTTATATGTTTTCCCCAATATCTGTTCGGCTTATTTTGAATGTTTTGTAAGATTTGATAGAGATGGAGAACTACAAATGAGAATATTTACACACGATAATCACTCATTATTTCTAATTCTCTTGTGCAGAATGGACGTCTCTCTCCGGGAGCTGTCGCGATGACACGCGCTTCTGGACTCTCACGGGTTAATCTCGCTCTCTGAGGCTTTGGCGCCCTCTGGTGGACGAGTGTAAACTCACGGCGTAAACTCACGGCGCAGTTCCGCTTCCGGCCGGCAGACGGCGCTGTTCCTCAGGATACTCAGGATGGAGAGTTGGTCACGCGGAAGTCAGTCAGTGAGATCGAGCCCTTCGTGTCGTTTCTCAGTCAGATCCAAATGAAAATAAGTCAGCGGTGGGCTTTCAACAGTTGTGCTGTGATACTCGGAAGCTTATTGGGAAGGTACAGAAATGTAGTGTGTGTGTGTGTGTGAGAGAGAGAGAGAGAGAGAGAGAGAGAGAGAGAGTAAGTGTGTGGGTGTCTCTCTCCCTGTAAGCGTTTGTGTGAGTGTGTTTCTGTAAGAGAGTGTGTGTCTGTGAGTGAGTCTGTGTGTGTCTGTAAGAGAGTTTGTGTCTATGAGTGTGTGTGTGTGTCTGTAAGAGAGTTTGTGTCTATGAGTGTGTGTCTGTAAAAGAATGTGTGGTCCATGATTATGTGCATGTATTTGACTGCATCTATAGTATTTATGTCCCTGTAAGTCATTTCTTTCAAGTGGACTTTAATAAATAGTTAAAATGTAAGTCTGTGTGTGAGTCTGAGCGAGAGACCCGAAAGTGTGTCTGTTAGTGTGTCTGTTAGTGTGTGTGTCTGTGAGCGAGAGATCCACTAAATAAATAATTGAATCTATCATTTATAATTTTAATATCTGCCACTTCTGTGTCTGGTTCCCAGAATGTCCTCATGCGTGTCTGATCTCCAGGAGAAGTGTGTGTTCTGGCAGACCTCAGATCTGCAGGCGTTCCTGCACTCCTCCCCGTGGACACCAGGGGTCGCTGTCGTCACGCACACTCACACTCACACACACAGCCTCTTCCACGCCCCTGAGGACGAGTACCTGCGTGTGTTACGGGCCGCGAGGACCGTCGCGCTCCTGCTGTGTGAGAGTCTGTGTGTTCAGCGCTGCGCTCTGGTCCACACGCCGCAGAACCGGGCCGAGCTCCTCCTCGTCCCCCTCCACGGCCTCGAGTCCCGCTGGAAAGCTCACCTCGCCCCGGACGAGGACTTCCAAGCGTTCGATCCCGGGTACATCAGTTCCAGAAGCGGGCCGCGCTGGGCCGACTCCGATCTAGAGACGGTAAAGAATCGCATCCGTGTTCATCTTCCCGAACCCAACGCGCCTCTAAACTACACCTTTCTCGGCGAATCCTCCGACTCTGGGTTGTTCCCGCGCATCATCCGCGGAGAAGAAAAGCACTGGCGAATATGGGAAGACGACGAACATGTTGCGTTCCTCACGCCGTTTCCCAACACTCCTGGACTGACTGTTCTGGTTCCCCGGAAACCGTTATCCAGTGATATCTTCCGATTGGAGGAGAGCGAGTACATTCGGATGGTGCTCGCGGCTCGGAAGGTGTCCCGGCTCCTGGAGGCGGGGCTTGGGGCATGGGGGGTGGGACTTATTTTCGAGGGCTTTGAGATTGATTACGCTCACGCCAAACTGATTCCACTCGTGTCCTCGCCTGACGGGGCACAGGTGACCCCGACTTGTCCCGCTCCCGAGTTTTTCGAGCGCTATCCGGGATACGTGACGTCGGTTAGCGGTCCGCCGGCCAGCAGGGAGAGTCTTCAAGAGATCTGTGCCAGAATTACCCAGCGCTGATTCGTAGACTGTGAAAAAACGATGGACGGCGTCCCTTCACGCGGTGAAAAGTGAAGCCGGGAAAGTCCTAATATGGCGCTCACTTTTCAAGACTTGTGGCCAAATATTAATTTGTCACTGAAGTTTTTTTGTATTACTAATTTTTCCAACCTTATAGACACAATTGTGAGGCTTTTTTTAAGTGCTCATTAACAGTGTTCATCTGGTGCTCTTATAAAAAAGATATTTTGAACAGAGCGGTTCGAAACTTGGTAAAGGTCTTAAAAAAACTCGTGGACATGATTTTAAAAAAGGTTAAAGGGATACTCCACTTTTTTTGGAAATAGTCTCATTTTACCACTCCCCCAGAGTTAAACAGTTGAGTTTTACCGTTTTCAAATCCATTCTGACGATTTTCTGATTTTTAGAAGAATATCTGTAACCAGACAGTTTCTGGTCTCATTGACTTCCATAGTAGGAAAAAAATATACTATGGAAGTCAATGAGACCAGAAACTGTCTGGTTACTGATATTCTTCTAAATATACGAAAAACGGCTGAATACATTCGAAAACGGTAAAACCCGACTCTTTAACTCTGAGGGAGTGGTAAAATGAGCCTATTTCCAAAAAAAAGTGGAGTATCCCTTTAAATGGTCCTAAAAAACAGTATCGCGCTTACTAACTCATACGAGCTCATTGTAAATGAATGGAGAGTTCCCTCTAGTGGAAGCGTTGGGTCCTGCAGCCACACACACATTCACTGAACGCTCGTTTACTTAGAGATCAGCCTCAGATTCGGGACACCTATGGCTTTGATTATATTGCAGTTTAGATTAAAACGTGATTTTGAAAATATATATTTCATATAAAAAAATTAAAATAGTATTTTTGTGCATTTTTCGCAACGTATTTTTTACGTTTTAACCCGGCTCATACCCGACCATTACGGTTATGTTTTAAGCCCGAACCCAAGGTGCGTTTCTCACAGTAAATACCTTTTTTTTGTTGCAATATACTGTAGTTTAGAATTGCTTGCAACGATAATTTAAAAAATACATGTACAAACACCGTTTACCCGCGGCTCATCGCCCCCTCAGCGCTCAAGAGGAAAAGCACAAACTTAGGCTACAAATGACGAAACTTTGATGTGGTCGAACAGGTGAAACGGTCACAAATTCCTCTGGAACTCAAACATTAAACTTCAAAACAAAGTTTGCGTAGTTGCACAACTATTCACAGGCTCATTAACCCGACCCGAAACCGGGAGTTTTTGGGGGCCGCAGACCTCGTGCCGTCTTTAAAAAAACATTCTTCAAAGCATTCACGATTTATAAGAGTTTATGTTGGACATTTAATTTTCAGGTCTATGCTCAAAAAGTGAATGAATGTATTTTAAATATAATTTAGTACCCTAAAAACACAAAATATACATCAAGAACTTTCAAAATAAAATATAGTACATTTCATTGACAAAAACATTTGTTTTATGTTGTTACATGGCTGCGTGTCAAATCTGTTTGCTTCACAGTTTTCACTGTTCAAATGAAGATAAATCCGTCTCTCTTGTTATTCTGATATTTCAGAGTATTCACACATGGCGGCTATAGTTCAGAAAGGAAGATTAAACAAACACAGACGTGAGTATATTGTTAAACAAGATCCTTTATGAATCACACATCCAGCTAATATTGATATTTCATGCCCTAATGTAACCATCTAGCCAGAGATCAATGACACCGCAAGCTCATATGAGCATCTACCGTAAATGTTTTTCATGTTAATTAATCTCGTAGCATCATCTAGTTACACAATTACAAGCTCGTACCATCTGTGTCACCTCAGCCCGTTCCTAATTAATCCCTAGGTATTTTAATTAACATCTTAATTAGTGGTGCGTTAAGTTCTTAATTATTCACCGGGACACTTGGTGTCTCATCTGTGAGAAATAAAAGAATCTGACGAGAACTCAAAACAGTGACGAGAAGAAAGAGACGTTCAGCTCCGTCGACTGTAGCTTCATCTTCTCAGAGTCTAACGATCAATCAGAAAAGAGTGACGAGGAATGAAACGTTAAGAATGAGATGCACAGAAAGAGGCAAACAGGGTCACATCTGGGGAAACACCACACACACACGCTCAAGAAGTCAACATGTTAATTAAATCAGTGGCTTTTGCTAAAATCAGAGTCAAGATTTTATATCATCAACACAATGCAGAGCTTTACAATAGTGACAAGCAAACATTGAAATGTAAAGCGGACCCTTAATAGGCCTTATATGAACTGCATTGAAAAGTGGGTTAATGCAAATACAGACAGTGTGTGTTGAGCTCAAATCATCTTCATTCTCTGTGAGTGAGTTTAATGTATTTAATGTCATCCCGGGGTGTGTTTTCTTTGTCTTGATGATTTGTTCATGGCGTTTGAGGATGAGCCCACCTGGTCGCAAACATAAAATTGTTCCAAAATAGTGTGGAGTTTGATGCACACTGTCTTT
The DNA here is from genome assembly GCA_038021265.1 of Cyprinella venusta. Classification (NCBI taxonomy): domain Eukaryota; kingdom Metazoa; phylum Chordata; class Actinopteri; order Cypriniformes; family Leuciscidae; genus Cyprinella; species Cyprinella venusta. The sequence goes on from CM075868.1 coordinate 953,087, forward strand.
GACATAGGAAGAGTTTTCTGCTCCCTTTGTAAAGTTAACGAGTCTATTTATTCTGCCGTCACGCTGGTTATATATGGTTCGTTTTATTGTATTGTATCTTACCCGGCTGCGTTTACACTGGCACAAAATATCCAATCTTTTACTCGCGTCTGACACAGATCGGAGTTTGTTGCACACGTGTAAACACAGCGTTCTCTGCGTCCGATCTGTGAATTAAAATCAGATTCGTATCTGATATCTGAACATCGGACCTACGTCTAAACACACATATCCGATTCCCAAAAGCCACTACAAGATGAGGACGACACATTTATTCACAAAGATAGCTTTATAATGTTGTATTATGAGGCAGACGTGTGTGTGCGCGCGCTAGCTTTATATTGCGGTGGGAACTTTACATTTATCTGTGTATAGAAAAGAAATTGCACGAGCACAGAAACATTTAGGATCTGGTTTTCAACGTTTATTAGTAAAACAGCTTCGCTACTGAAAGCTACGTTATATTTCTCAGCAATGACGTGATAACTTCATTAATTATACCAACAAACTTCACTATTAGGTTACTCTCTCGCACGCCCTCTCTCTCTCTTTCTCTGGTTAAGTCATCAAAAAAAAATTATATATATATATATATATATATATATATATATATATATATGAAGAGTTCAGATGCAAAAGCCTCTAAGTGCCATTTGAAATTTTCTTTGAGAATGATCATTTTTATCAAGCTTGTATATTTAAGTTCTGTAATTTCACTTAAATGGCAATGAAGATTAGGCTACCTATTAATTGTCATTTAAGTGAAATTACCGAACTTAAATATACAAGCTTGATAAAAATGATCATTCTAGTAGACAATTTCAAATGGCATTTAGAGGCTTTTGCATCTGAACTCTCTCTCTCTCTCTCTCTCTCTCTCTCTCTCTCTATATATATATATATATATATATATATATATATATATAAACAGAGATACTTTATTTCACTTCAGAATTCTAGATCTAAACTAGATTAACGAAAATTTATTACGAACTATATATCTGTTCCGTCAGATTTTGCGCGGCAAAACATTCACGAGTCATGACAGCTGGTATCTTGTCCATACTGGCTAGTCTGATCTCATGAAATGGCGTATGTATGACGCACCAATTCGTATTTCCTTTTTTTGCCATGCTATCAACACGCATAATCGCTTTTCAGCGTGGTTATGAATGCCGTTTACTTAACGTTACATTACTGTATATATAAATATATGTACTTACCTCAACCCCGTTCCTAAACCTACCCGTCACTGGGGTTAACATTTATTTAGCATATTTAGGGGTTAGCATTTATGAGTCTTCCCCTACCATCCTAGGAAACAAAATATCTCTCCCCAGATGTCGATCTACATTTTGCTTTGTTTCGCCCGAACATTTAACGGTGTACAGACACGCGGAATCACTCGGACATTTAACGGCGTAGACATACATGCATACACGCGGATAGCTCAAAATGCGTATAGATAACACACAACTTGACTTGAAAGTGGCGTGTATGTTTACGTGTAAGTCATGATGTCATGTTGATGCTGGCAAATAATCATGAATAATGTAAATAATTTTAATATGGCCATTCAAAAGCAGGGTCTACAATGTGATGAGTAAAACGATCACCGAAAATCATTTTGGGCGGGAATTAATGCAAACGCAGATATCGGATTCCAGTCCTGCCTAAAGTGAGTGTAGACAATCGGGCCAAAAAATCGGATATGTTCAAAAGATCGGATGCTTTAAGACTGGTAGAGTAAATACAGCCATTGTTTATTTTCGGCCCCATTACAACAGACTTGAGGGCTTGTTTTGGCTCAAAACCCACCAGTTGAGAACCACTGAGACACATATCGTGCGTGCTACGTTTCAGACGCTAACGTCAACGGGTTTCTTGGAGGGACTCTCGAGGCAGGGACAGAACTGGGATCGCTCCATCTTCGAGAGGTAAAGCAAAGGCTCAACAGTGCAGCTCAAGTCCATGATGGAGAACACGGCGAGGGCAATCTTACACCGAAACGTCACGAACGAGTAGGTGGAGGCAAACGGCAGCAGAGCCACCGGAGGGAGATAGTTGACCACGATGATGGCGAGGACGATAGTCACCATTTTGAAGGCTCTCTTCTTCGTCGGGTTCATGACTTCTTTCCCCGCCACGCTTTTCCTGAGGACCCAGATGATGGACAGGTTGCAGAACACCATGAGGAAGAAGGCGGCGAGGATGACTCCGCTGAAGACTTCGTTCACACTCAAGACGCCCAAAAAGCATTTAGTGAACGAGTAGGCCAGGATGAGTCCCCAAACCACCACGGAGACGGCGATTCGGATGCAATTATCACGGATCCCAGTGAATAAAATGGGATGGACCACGGCGACGTACCTGTCCAGACAAATACAGGTGAGAAATAACGGAGTCACGTCTTTCAGCCCGTAGGCGAAACGCACGGAGTACCAAATCGTTTCATCGCTGAAGTGCAGTCGGTTGGCAATGTCCACCGGGGTCATGAGGCCGAAATACGCGTCCAGGACCGAGAGGTTTAAAATAAAGATGTCGGACGTCGATCCCTCGCTCTTCTTCTTCAGAATCTGCCACATCACAAGGATGTTTAATGGCACGCCTGCAACCAGGTTTAACACTTTAACCCCGAAGTAGAAGATAAACCAGTGAGGAGCCTCGGCACACGCCTCGAACAGGTACCACAGCGGACGCTGCCACCCAGAGGTGGTGGAGTTCAGGTTTAAACTCGTTATGTTTTCCATGAGGAATGATGATTAGCTGTGGATTAGAGCGTCGGTTCTATGAGAGAACAAAGTGACGATCTTTCCAAGGTTTGTTTATGAGCACCTCATCATAAAAGCAAGTTAAATAATTGCACAGAAATCTGTTCTGTTCGATTGTCGGTTTCTCCCGATGTTTCTCTGACCATCACCCGACTTGGACGCGCGCTCAGTTTAGCGTCTCTCTCGGGGCGCTCCATTAAAAGCTTCTCTCTCGAGAGACGTTTTGGGCGAGACCAATTGTTGCGGGTCTTTTGGGTCAACAAGAAGGTGTGTAGCAGAAGAACTCATCTGTGATTGGATGACAAATAGGGTCTGGCGGAAAAGTTCGTGATGTCTGCAGTTCGATGGAAGGGGATGATCAAAGTTTTGTGATGTAACTGCAGAGCTTCGTGTCAACAAGTGATGCAAGGAACAAATGAGTAAATCTACTGTAACATCTTGCAAATGCTCATTTCTGGCTCTCAGCCACCGAGTCCACGGCGGTGGGGAACGATAAAGCTTACGACTGATTTCAGTTCACCAAAACACAGTTTCATTTCAGTGAACTCAACCAAAACAGAGTTTCAACTAACGTCAAATTTAGTTTGAACAGTGAGTGATCGACTAACTTTTGCGTTCTCGTTTATCACACTTTAGGATTGAATATCAGTTTAGTATTTGGTGCAAATGTTTAATGGCTGACAACAGTGAGTTTCTTTCACATTTCATTTCATTCAGATGCTGTGTATTCATGCATTTGAATTTTTAATGCATGCATGTCACTCGCTCAGAATTCACTTGAATCGGGAGGTTTTAATGGATGGGATTTTAGTAAACCTCTTGTTGGTTTCCACTCCTTTGTGTTACACAACATTTATGCATTTGGCAGACCCTTATTGTTGCATGTTCAATTTAAAAAAATTTCTGAGCCAAAACCAACATGAGTGGAGTTTGGGATCGAATGGATATTTTCTCTTTTGTATTCAAGTACTTTTGCTTTCCTACAGGGCTGCGTGTCAAACCTGTTTGCTCAAATGAAGATAAATCCGTCAGAGTCATTTCAGAGTCATGGCTGCTCTAGTTCAAAACAGAAGAATGAATAAACAGACATGTAAGTACATCATTTTTGGAGTTCCTTTATGCATAAGTACAACAAATATTTATATATCTTGTCCTTATTGCTATGGTCAATACAACAATCTCTAGTAGCCAGAGATCAATGACACGCAAGCTCATATGAGCATCTACCGTAAATGTTTTTCATGTTAATTAATCTCGTAGCATCATCTAGTTACACAATTACAAGCTCGTACCATCTGTGTCACCTCAGCCCGTTCCTAATTAATCCCTAGGTATTTTAATTAACATCTTAATTAGTGGTGCGTTAAGTTCTTAATTATTCACCGGGACACTTGGTGTCTCATCTGTGAGAAATAAAAGAATCTGACGAAAACTCAAAACAGTGACGAGAAGAGAGAGACGTTCAGCTCCGTCGACTGTAGCTTCATCTTCTCAGAGTCTAACGATCAATCAGAAAAGAGTGACGAGGAATGAAACGTTATGAATGAGATGCACAGAAAGAGGCAAACAGGGTCACATCTGGGGAAACACCACACACACACACTCATGAAGTCAACATGTTAATGATAAGCATTACATAAGTGTCTCTAAACAGGTTTTGCTAAAACCAAATCCAAAAATTTCAAACCATTGCAATGCATAAACAAAAACCCCAGAGTCATGCATCACAGTACTAAAATTAAACACTAAAATGCACTGACATTACATGAGTAGACTCTGAAAAGGCCAAGATATAGCACTTTTCCATTACCAGTACCGCCTCGACTCGGCTCGCTTTTCGCGCCATTTTCCATTGCAGACAGAACCGCCACAAATAGTACCCGGTCGTCATAGCGACACCTTTCGTTCCTCGCTGCCCTAACAAGCTCTTGCTGGATCCTCTCTTCGGCAACCAAACAAAAGAAAGTCTGCACCTCCTCGTTTGACCACGGCGTATTCTTCCGAGTTGCCATAATAATAATAGTAGTTAGTTTAGTAACTATCTCTGACCAAACTTTTCAAAAATGGCGGGGATATTCTGGATACTCCATCTGGCACGTGTAATGATGACGCCGTGAATGGTGACGATTCTCTCTGACCAATCAGCAGTCGGCATTGTTTTCACATCACATTTTAGTACCGGCTTAGCTCACTCAGAACCTCGCCGGAGGTGATACTAAAAAGAGTACCCAAAAGCAGGAACAGGTACAACTTTTACACAGTGGAAAACCAAAAAAAGGCCGAGCCGAGTCGAGCTGGCAAAATTATCAACATGACTGAAACCAGGGGTGTCCAATCCTGGAGGACCACTGTCCTGCCAAGTTAAACGGATACCCCACCCATTTTTTGGAAATAGGCTTATTTTACCACTCCCCCAGAGTTAAACAGTTGAGTTTTACCGTTTTCGAATCTATTCAACCAATTTTCTGATATTTAGAAGAATATCAGTAACTAGACAGTTTCTGGTCTCATTGACTTCCATAGTAGGAAAAAAATATACTATGGACGTCAATGAGACCAGAAACTGTCTGGTTACTGATGTTCTTCTAAATATACGAAAATCGGCTGAATGCATTCAAAAACGGTAAAACTCAACTGTTTAACTCTGGGGGAGTGCTAAAATGAGCCTATTTCCAAAAAAAGTGGAGTATCCCTTTAATCTCCAACCCCAATTAAACAAACCTGAACCAGCTAATCAAGGTCTTTCCTGGCATACTAGAAACTTCCAGGTGAGTTGAGGAAAGTTAAACTCTACAGGACAGTGACTCTCAAAGACCGAGTTTGACTGAAACCAAAAAGATAATAGAAGTTGTTTCAAGTGTGTTCAGCTCAAATCATGTTCATTCAATGTCATATTTTATTGACTCTGACTGTGTAGTTTTGCATACCTTGTCAATGTAAAAATAAATCTTAATTTAATTAGACAAATTTGTGCTGAAATACTGTAGAGTTTGAAGGAAACAACCTTTGACATTAGTGGCTAAAGATATAGATTTTCTCTGTCCTTTATAAAGGTCTATCTATTTTGCTTAGTTTTGCTTCATTGTATGCATTTAATGTTTTGTTTTTCCCAACTTTAAAGGGATACTCCACTTTTTTTGGAAATAGGCTCATTTTACAACTCCCCCAGAGTTAAACAGTTGGGTTTTACAGTTTTCAAATCCATTCAGCCGACTTTCGTATATTTAGAAGAATATCAGTAACCAGACAGTTTCTGGTCTCATTGACTTCCATAGTATATTTTTTTTCCTACTATGGAAGTCAATGAGACCAGAAACGGTCTGGTTACTGATATTCTTCTAAATATCCGAAAATCGGCTGAATGGATTCGAAAACGGTAAAACTCGACTGTTTAACTCTGAGGGAGTGGTAAAATAAGCCTATTTCCAAAAAAAAGTGGAGAATCCCTTTAAGTGACCAATGACGACAGACCTGTTGAGAATTAGACAAATACACGGTTCTAGAATCACACACAGATGGTGGTTCGTTTCAGACGCTAACGTTGACAGGTTTCTTGGAGGGACTCTCGAGGCAGGGACAGAACTGGGATCGCTCCATCTTCGAGATGTAGAGCAAAGGCTCGATGGTGCAACTCAAGTCCATGATGGAGAACACGGCGAGAAGAACCTTGCAGTGGAGTGTCTTGAAGGAGAAAGTGGAGGCAAACGGCAGCAGAGCGACCGGAGGGAGATAGTTGACCACGATGATGGCGAGGACGATAGTCACCATTTTGAAGGCTCTCTTCTTCGTCGGGTTCATGACTTCTTTCCCCGCCACGCTTTTCCTGAGGACCCAGATGATGGACAGGTTGCAGAACACCATGAGGAAGAAGGCGGCGAGGATGACTCCGCTGAAGACTTCGTTCACACTCAAGACGCCCAAAAAGCATTTAGTGAACGAGTAGGCCAGGATAAGTCCCCAAACCACCACGGAGACGCCGATTCGAATGCGATTATCACGGATCCCGGTGAATAAAATGGGATGGACCACGGCGACGTACCTGTCCAGACAAATACAGGTGAGAAATAACGGAGTCACGTCTTTCAGCCCGTAGGCGAAGCGTTGGGAATACCAGATCTTGGGATCGTTGAGGTACAATCGGTTGACCATGTCCACTGGCGTCATGAGGCCGAAATACGCGTCCAGGACCGAGAGGTTGAAGATAAAGATGTCAGACGTCGATCCCTCGCTCTTCTTCTTCAGAATCTGCCACATCACAAGGGCGTTCATTGGGAATCCTGCAGCCAGATTTAACACTTTGACACTAAAGTAGAAGATAAACCAGTGAGGAGCCACGGCGCAGGAATCGTACTGGTACCACAGCGGACGGCGCCACCCGGAGGCGGAGGAGTTCAGGTTCAAAGCCGAGATGTTTTCCATGAGGAATGATGATGAAATAAGCTGTGAACGAGAACCAGTGTTATATCTACATGAATTCAAGATTAGCCATGATACTTTAAAACCAAAAGCCATTTCTAAACAATGATTTAAAAAGACTGATTCTAAATTAATGGCGTCATAACACGAGGAAACTTTTTAACTAGTTTGTACAAAGTTTTAAAAAAAAAAACATTGGAGAAGATTGTTGCAGCCATTAATGGCCATGGCTTTACTAGTTTTGACTATAAAGTTTGAATTCCAGATGTTTATTCAGCCATCTTGACCTGTAATTGGTATTGAGATATTGTCAACATAATTATGACTTATTATATTCTTTCAAGATAGTCATATACTTCTATTGACTTACATTGGAAAATATTGTCTGATAGCTACAGAGGAGTAGCTACCAGTAGGCTACAAACTTAATTAAACATAATGCTAATGTGAGAAATCTCATTGGATTCTCCTTATTAAAAATATAATTTGATTAACTTACTGTAACGCACAACAAATTTCAGACTGTCTTAAAGTCAAATCACCATCATAGTCATAATATAACTGTGAACAACTGTAACAACTTACTACTCAAAATGTAATGGTCAGATCTCGTTTAAAGATTTTCAATCTGATTTTTGACTAGGAAGATGAAAATATTTAGCTTTTTGAGTCTTTTTGACTAGAGACATTAGCTTTGCTAAGCGTTGCTGAACTTTTCCTGCCATGGAAACTTGTCATTCGCCATTTTGCATGAGAATTATATAATAAAAGTCCTGTGCACTCAGGTAATTTCGACGGCATGATATAGAAATAATTTTTAAAAAATATGAACACAATTTTTTTTTTTCATGGTCAAAATTACATATAGCTTATGGTGCAGAGTTGTACATCGTTAGCTATATTGAGAAGTTTATGTAGAGGTTTAAATTGTGGCAGCTTTCATTCCCAGACGAACCCATAAAACATCATGCACGCTTCCTACATTTACTCACTCGGGATTTATGATGTTTCATCTCGACTTGAACATGTCTTGTGCAACATTTGCCATAATGGAAGTGTTTCAAGCACTCTCACTGAAAAGCACACGGATCTTCTGCTGTAATGCAACACTGCCAGCTTGTGGCCTGTTACATTAATGCCAGAGCTATTGACCTGCACACAACACTATAATGCATGTGACATGTCATTACTCATTGTTCTAATACCAGTTATAGGCCTACTACTTGAAGACATGTATCATTTGACTGACTGCTTTGAATCTGAAGCATTAAACCTGTCCGTAGTACATTTATTTGCACTGTTTTACGTTTTTGATGCATAATTCCGTGTTTCTTCAGGCTCTGAAATCACAGCGTACTGGATAGATGGCATACCGAAGACATTTTATCGCTATGGCAACAGGATGGATCTGAGTAAGTCTAAATAAAAACGATTTTGGTGTTCGACGTGTTATTGGGCGAAGCTAACACTTTTTGGCGGCAGATGCAGAGCCAATGGGCGGAGCTAGACGGTCCAACCAACGGTCCTAACCAGACGCGACGGCGACGCGACAAACGACTCGACGGCTAGAAGAGCAACATACGAAGTATGGCAATGATATATATATATATATAAAAATCTGACATTATCAAGTCATATGAATAAGTTGGTTTGAATGTGATTGAATTACAGAGCGTGGCTTCAATTGTGTTTATGTAACACTTACACTTATAGCTTTTGGTAAGTCGTGCCTTCAGCTTTGTTTTGTAAACTGGGTTGAGTTCACTTTTTCTACTCAAATGTGACTGATTTACTGAAATGGATACATTTTGGATCAACTTGTAAATATTATCTTAATAGACAAAAACGTGTGAGGGTCACAACTCTTTGTTGAACACAGATCTTATTTTTTACGATTTTCCAAAAGTCTAAGCAAAATGCATAGCTTTTCGATCAAGGGAACCCATGTGACGCTATACGTCATCACTTCGGCACTCTATAGACGAATCCGGCGAAAAAACCGGAAGTAAGCGGGCGCCATTACTGAGATGTTACTGGGGTTTTTTTTTTTTTTTTTTTTTTTTTTAATTTTATTTTTTATTTTTTATTTTTTTTTTTAGATGTTACTGGGTAGCATTGCTCCATTGCCTTCTATTGTTTTATTTGCAACTTGCGTCCACAGGGATAAACAGCCCGCGATTTACGACTGTCACTAAAGTTACAACGTTAGCCCTTGTATAGTGTCGAGTGGGTAAACAGTTTCCGTTATAAATTGTTTCAATTGTGGCAGTAAAATTTCAATTTTGAAGAGAAAACATTGTGAATACCCCGGGTCGACTGCCCCTGTCCGGTGCCGTACGGTTTACACAGATTTCCTGGGCAGTACAAGACGCGGACATTCGCGTATAATAATTATTTAATGACATAAGTAAAAAAATATATAATAAATGTGTGATATAGTGATCAGCAAAATCTCCTCTCTTGCTATTTTTTTCTATTTAATTAACATGCTGGTCATTAAATGGCTTTCCTGAGCTAAATGTAACGTTATGTGACATAATTGTTCTCCTGCTGTTATATTGACCTCTTTCCATGGTTTAAAAACACTAGTTGGTCGATATTGTGTATACTTTCTAGCTGTAACGTTACCTTACCCATGCCCGTTGCAATGTAAAAATGAGATAAATAATGAACACAAATGAAAAACATGAATTTGTTTATTTGATTTCATTTATTTATTTATTGTTGCCAAATGGACAGATCTTTTTTTAGTTTATTCGGTAGCAAACGTTAGCCTAGCTAGCTTGCCAAGCTATTTTCATAAATAATCTGTAAGATCGTTTGTACCTTCATCTGTGACTGGAGGCCAGTGTCCAACATCATCAACCTAACAAGTCTGGCTGGCTGTAGCTGTCATCGAGGGTGCGTTATAACCTTATCTCCGAGGTTTGTTTACATACCGGTGCATATGTCTATGCCGGTGTGACAGCTCAGTAATGGCGTCGCCACAAGATGGCAGCCTACACAAGAACGCTCGTCGGATTCGTCTATAGGCTGACTCCGTCCTTTGTAGAATAAATATTTTACGTAGAAACAGGTCTCTATTCTATGCGGAATGGTTAAGCAGGAATATTCTGTAATGATGAGAATGGTAATATCTTGGATCACAATGCCTTCACTCTAAAACACGGATTTGCCTGTCATTCAAAACAGTTATTAATGCAATACCCTCTGGTATCAAATGAAGTGTTATTTTAATGAAGTGTTCCTTATCATAGGCTACTCAAAAATGATGGCAGTCCTCATTATCATCCAATCTTTCTACCCCTGTCAAATTTTAAGAAATAAGTTAGATCATGCATTAGATAAAGATAATGTAAAATCTTTTAGAACAGCTTATTTAAGATTTCCTCTTCCCCCCAAAGCAGAGACACACTTTAAATGAACACGCCAAATTTGGGACTTTAGCTTATTCACTGTATCCCCCACAGCCACCCTTATAAGGTGGTTGTGTCACATTTGAGCTTGTGATTTGTACACACTGTGACTATACAAATCACAACATATGAAAATGTTGGCATTATTTTGTCTCTTACTCAAGGCCCCGCCTCCCCCTCAAAGGCCCGCCTACCTTCATTTGTTATCATTTTGATGATTATGGCTTAAACCTTTTTGCAATATTCTAATTTTGAATTTGGGATTTTCATAAGCTGTAAGCCATAATCATCAAAATATAACAAATAAGTTAAAAAAATAAAAAAATTATAAAATAAAAAATATATATAACAAAAAATAATAAAACAAATAAAAAAATTATAACAAATAAAGGCTTGAAATATCTCACTTTGCATGTAATGAGTGTATACAATACATTAGTTTCAACTTTTAAGTTGAATTACTGAAATAAATTAACACCCAAGCTCCACCCATTACATTCAGAGAGGAGGAGCTGGACATCAAGCTCCACCCATTACGTCATTTGGCTCTGCAGTGAGAAAGTGACAGTTCCACAGGATCAGTCTATGAAAGCCACGGAATAAAATAATTAAAAAGCTTATTGCAAGTTTATCACAATTCTGACTTTTATCTTGCAATTCCGAGTTCATATCTCACAATTCTGACCTTTATCTTATTCAGAGAAGAAAATTCAGAATTGCGAGATATAAACATAATTTCTGATTTCGCAATTATGACTTACAAAGTCTGGACTGGGAGATAAAAATGTTATCATGCCTCCTATGAACTACATGTGAATATTGTAGATCTATTGTTTACATCGAATTCATGCTTTAATATTAGACCAATTCTGCGTTTGCGTCATGTCGTAATTACTGTAATTTCGAGATGATAATGCGACGTTGATACGACGTCGTCGGAGTGGGATTTATGCATTTCTATGGCAAACAGGAGCTCTCAGAAAATTCCCAGCTTTCAAGCTTTACGAGAACGTCAATGCTTTTTAGTTGAAATCTTGTAAAATTACAGGAATCAGTCTAGCCTGTCCGTTTAATGGCTTCGGTACTAGATGTAATTTTGTCATTTTGACGAGTCAAAATATAATTAGAGACATCTCTAACTACCTATATGCATGATGTGTCAATTGACTATATCTAGTTCAAACGTATACAGTAGGGCTGTCAAAACGATTAATCGTGATTAATCGCATCCAAAATAAAAGTTTGTGTTTACATAATATATGTGGGTGCACTATGTATAATTATTTTGTATACATAAATACACACACATGCATGTATATTTAAGAAAAAAAATATTATTTATATATAAAATATTTATATTTATATATAATATAAATTATATATAAATCTATATACATAAAAAAAATATTTCTTAAATATATACAAGTATGTGTGTGTATTTAAATATATAAAATAATTATACACAGTGCACCCACATATATTATGTAAACACAAACTTTTATTTCGGATGCGATTAATCGTTGCCCAGCCCTAAATAAACAATTGTTTTTAAGAGTGCGCTACAGTAAATCTATCATTTAAATTAAAATATTGTCAGTATGAGTTCTAGAAGCTTTAAATACCTTTAGCGTTCAGGTAGATCTCATCAATAAAGCTCTGTCATGTTGTCTTACACGTCCTCTGGATTTATTGTTGTCTAATATTTACTCTACAATTTCTCCACAGCACAGAGCTTCCACAGAGACTGAACGCAGAAGCAATCGTGCATATGATCCACTAAAAACACCAACTCTACTGAGAGGACACATACCGTTACTCACACAATCCGCTGATCTTCTCTCCTATGCAGTGACAGTAGCCAATCAGAACAGCAGAAGGTAAAACCCACAGTTTCTGTCAGAGAAATTGGGTTATTTTACTATTAATAAGTTGTTTTTTTGTGGGTGCAAAACTTGACCAAAATCATACCTGAACCTAATATTGTCATGACCCCTTTAAATGATGATAAATATGATAACTCACAGTACGGAGGCGTCCTGCTGCGATCCACGTCTCTGCCCGAGTCTCTCTGACCACCACCGACTCGACCTGTCCTTAGTTCAGTGTCTCTCTCACGAGACTTTTGGACACGACCAATTGTTGCGACTCTTTTGGGTCAACAAGTCTGTAATTGGCTGGAAAAGTTTTGTGATAAAGTCTCTGCACGATCAAAGTTTTGTGATGTAACTGCAGAGCTTCGTGTCAACAAGTGATGCAAGGAACAAATGAGTAAATCTACTGTAACATCTTGCAAATACACATTTCTGGCTCTCTGCCACGAGTCCACAGCGGTGGGGAAACATAATATGAGCTTACGACTGATTTCAGTTCACCAAAACACAGTTTCTATTCAGTGAACTCAATGCTCAGAACTTTTATCAAGTAACTGTTTAGAAAAGGTCCATCACTATAAGAAATGGTCATTTATCCAAACCAACCAAATTTCAGATTTATGCAGTTGTTTTTATAGAAGGAAATTATATTCCTTTCAAGCTTCAGTGTTATTTGTTCTTCAGACGATATCAGCTGTTTGAAAAGTGACCCAAATTTTGGATTTTGACCAGTGAAAATGGGTAAAATTTTGCATATGGAGCCACATTGTGATCTCCATATCTCTGTAAATAAACCATATTGGGTCTTAAAAATTAAGACAGCAAAAGAAAAGTTTATTAAGAATCAGAATCGGGATTTTTTTTTATATCTATAAGGATTTTTATATATCTTTAATAGTTCTTGAGTTACAACCATGCAAACTTTGGAAAAGGACCATTTATGGCACTCAGACAGGTATGTTCTCTAAAAAATGCTGGGTTATTTCAACCTAAATTTGTGTCAAATATGGACTAACCCAAATGGGTTAAAATTTAATTAAAAAATCGACTGTTGAAAGTTGAAGATTTTAAATTATATTTTTAACCCAACACTTGGGTTAGTCCATATTTGACCCAAATGTGGGTTAAAACAACCCTGCATTGTTTAGAGTGTACACACTCTAAAATATGCTGGGTAGTTTTAACCCAATTTTGGGTCAAATATGGACAAACCCAGCCGTTGGGTTACATTTTAAAATGGCATTTTTAATCCAACGTTTGGGTTTGTCCATATTTGATTCAAAATTGAGTTTAAACAACCCAGAAATTTTTAGTGCAATTTTGTTGATTAAAAAATATATATATATATATATATATATATATATATATATATATATATGTATATATATATATATATTTGTAGTTCTTCGGATATTCCTTTTTAAAAGAAAAAAATAAGCATCAGTTGTATGTAATGTGACACATTTGGGCACTGAAATTAGTACAATTTACTCATTGAGCTGCATTGAGATCTCCATATCTCTGCAAATAAACCATGTCTTAAAAATTAAGACATCAAAAGCAAAGTTTATTAAGAATCAGACTATAAAAAAAGGATATTACGATATCTTTAATAGTTCTTGAGTTACAAACATGCAAACTTCATGCAAAACAAGCTTTTTCCTATTTTTTGAACCCTTACCGTTGGCTTATAATGCAACAAATATTGCTAAAGTCAACAGAGTTGACTTATAGATCTACCAATCTCTGTGTAAAAATAAAAATATAAAAAATAAAAATAAAATATTGAAGCTGTCATGTTTCTGAAGTCATTTTCACCCCCTCTGGAATTTGTCTTCTAAATCTTATGTGAAATCTGTCATTTCGATCCCTTTATTAAAATAGTGAATTTCTCTGTAAATATACAGCGGTTACTTTCAATATTTTGTCTTTCTTCTTCATTTATGTATTTCATTCATGAATTACCCAAAAGTATGTATGCATAAATTTGTCTAAAGTCGTGAATTAGTTGAATGAAGCATTTTTTTCTACTCAAAACGGGGGTAAAGTGTGTCAGTGATGGTGAGATGTGTGCCTCCAAATGCAAGAATTACTATTACAAATTAATTTACATAAATGTAATTGTAACTGTTACAAACGTTGAACTATATAGATTGTCTGTTTATTAAACCAAGGCGCACGCAACAGAATAACACATTGTGTATCAGTAAATAGTTTTTCTAACAGATGGTACTTTTTAAATGAAAATCCATCTAGCATTGCGCAAAAGAAAACAAAGTTCAGAAGTTGAAAGAACATGGCCTTGAAACGGCATTCGATACTTTTTGCTGGTGGATGGGTGTCATTGCACCAGGTGGCCGCTAGATGTCGGGAAAACGCCGCAAGAGCGACTCGTTTTCGGCGGCTTCATTTTCCACTGCGAATCCAGCAGGAACACACTGTACCGCATATGAATCATATAATAACAGGCTAATTATATATATGCGCTTTGATTATAAATCTCCCTGTATCAACACACATGTAAGGACAGATAAGCGTGTATTTCCAGCAAATTCACCCTTTCAGTTCCCAGCCGATCCGCTACTTAGTTGCAGATCTGTATTTCTCCATTCGTTTTTCATACGGAGCATTCATTATTGGCTCGTCACATTGTTGACGTATCCCGGTCGCAGTATTGCGGGTTTATTAGAGAATAAATCGCTGATACGATGTGAATAGTCATATATCATGCGTATATATAGTCGGATGTGATCTGGCGTTCGGTTCCAAGTTAAACACTAAAACATCTTCGAGCTCAAACAGGGAAAACGGGAAACTGCAGCAAGAATAAAGCAACGCGAGCGCGAGGAAACCGGAGAGGAGGGGCGCGCGTTTCCTCTCCGCAGCAAGAATCCATTGAGAGAGAGAGAGAGGGAGAGAGAGAGCGAGAGAGGGAGAAGAAAGGAAAAGCAGCAGCTCCACGCCACTCCTTTGTTTTAGGAAATCGCTTGAATATCGCTCGAAGGACTGGAATGATGCATCGCGTTTCTCTCGCGTTTTCCCGCGACGCCTGTTTTTAAAGGCGAACTTCATGATTTTGCGTTTAATTTAAGTGGCATCGACTGAAGAGCGTTGAAGATCTGAAACCTTCAGACTCATTAAGCGTTTCCTCCGCGTTGACCGTCCATGTGTGTTAGACTCGTTTTTTTGCACCGTTTTCAGTTTCTCACCGGAGGATATTCTACGCGTTCTGAAGCTCGGAGGGGTTTCTGCTCGCGGTTCGAGTCTTGTTATTCGCGTCCAGGCCCGAAATACTCGCTCCTCTTCAAAGGCCTTTAATGCGGCACGCGCGCGTCAGTCTGTAACGGGTTTTTAACGCGTCAGATGAGCGTCAGTTCTGATCCGTAAAGCGCCGCTGATCCTCTGCCAGAACATCTCGTTCTTCGTTACTCTTCATACGCAACATCTGCGGCCCTCTTCGATGTTAATGTCGACCGACGTCGCATCTGTAATGCTGCCCGTGAGCCGCGGGATCCTGGAGCGCGAGCGGGACCTGGACTCGGGTTCTGCGGGGGTTCGGGGGATGAAGCGCGGGGACCCGGAGCCGGAGGGCATCGCGGCGGCGGGGGATTCGGTCGGGGCTGAGTGCAAACGACCGCGGATGGACGGAACCGGAGAGCTCGGACAGGTAAGCGTTAAAATCACGATTCTGAGCTGTTTGTGTTTGTGTAAGAATATACACTGTGAAAAACGCTGGCTTGTTAGGTCAAATATGGACAAAACCAAACATTGGGTTTGTATTTAACATTTTAAACCCAACGGTTTGTTTTGTCCATTTGACCAAAACAAATAAACGGGAAAATCCAACCGTTTGGTTTTACAGTTAAAATTTTAAACCCAACGGTTGATTTTGTCCTTATGGCCCAAACAAATAAACGGACAAATCCAACCGTTTGGTTTTACAGTTAAAATTTTAAACCCAACGGTTGGTTTTATACTTTAAACCCAACGGTTGATTTTAAATTTTAAACCCAACGGTTTAGGTTTGGTTTTGTCCAAATATCCTCGCATTGTAGTCTAGGCTCATGTGGTTCTGTGATATTATACTGCTATATGAGAAGAAAACAAAGAGTGATGATTGGGGCACCAAAGGTGAAATTTCAAGGATCAGCCTCTGATCCTGAGGGACTCTACTCTATCATTGTGTGCACTGTGCAGTGTTTATGATCCTCAGTGCAGTAGATGTTCCTGAATCATGGAGTTGATCTCTCCCAGTCTCATCTGAGGCCTTTGCTCCATCTCTCTCTCCATCCTGCGGTACTTTTCCATCCTCTCACACGAGCACTTCTGCTCCATTCCTCAGACTCCATGTATGTAGACATGATCTCATCTCTCATTTCTGCAGTTTATCCATCTATCCACTCTTTCTTTCTTTCTTCCTTCGCGTTCGTTCTTTCTGTTTCTCCGGTAAGTGATCTAAAGTGCTGCGTGTCCTAATGGCTCGTTCTCACTGGCTAATGGCTCACGGTTTCTCTGAACTGCACCATGACGGGATTAAGACTGAGCAGATGTGTGTGTGTGTGTGAGCTTGCCCGTGTAGCCCAAAAAAGGTATTGATCCTGCTCCGAGAGAGTGTCTGGAAATTTGCCTGCAGCGAGTCAGGAATGAAGTGGGGGTGCAGGAATCAAACCATTCGGTAACAAGAGACGCGCGTTTATGAAAAGCAAGAGATGCAGGAAATTAAAGGAGTGAGACGTCTATAAACACACGGCTCTTTCATCCAGCCTTCTAAAAACACATCTCCAGTGAAACATGAGCACAGTTTGGGAAAATCCTGGAAGAATTTCCCTCATTTCTGTTTTTCTGGTTCAGTCTGTGCTGTGCTTTCCTTTAGAAGTTGTTGTTTGTGAATGAAATCTGTGAAAGTCATTGGTTAAAAGCTTTAGGAACGTCATTGTTGCATTCGTGGTTCCCCCCGCACTGTTATTAAAGTCACTGCTGCCACACACACACACACACACACACACACATGCATCAGAAGAGGATTTGCTGTATCACTAACAGTAAAGAGGCTTTTTGTTGTGCTAAAGAGATCTGTACTTGTTTCAGAGTGGCATTAGTCTCTGATCTCCCATTTATCCTGACGCGGGCTGCTGGGGGGGGGGTTAACACACACACACACACACACACACACTGATTACAGATTTGCAGATAAGCCTTTGCTTTTTTTCTACATCATGCACAGAGTTGCATTTATTGCGTATCCTCAGGATTGTGCCGCACAGACGGGCTCATCACACACACTCACATCATGGCTGTAACATGCCCTACTTAGCCCACGTCTCCAGTAATTACCCTTATGGGATTGCACACATGTGTTACCATGGCAACTTTGAACTTTGACCCCACGAGCGGAGCAGTAAAGTCGGGGTGTGGTGTTGATGGGATTGCGACAGACAATAGAAGCACATGCGTCTGATTTCCACCCGCGTCTCGGCCGCTTCTGCGCTCGTGGAGTCAAGAAAGTGTTTTTGCGTGTCAGCATCTGCTGAGGTCAGGGGTCGCGGTTTAGTCTGTGCATTTCGTCTATCCCTCTATGATATTGGTATAAGATCGTCTTTGGTGGTTTTGATGTTTGATGAAGTACACAAATACACCATTTAAAGCGGTCTTCAATGTGTGCAAAAATCTTCAAAAAGTATTTAAAGGACTGTATATATAAAGTACATAAAAGGCCATATATACACATACACACAAGTAGACAAAGGACCATATATGTATGTATATATATGAAGAGTTCAGATGCAAAAACCTCTAAATGCCATTTGAAATTTTCTTCTAAAATGACCATTTTTATCAAGCTTGTATATTTAAGTTCAGTAATTTCAATTAAATGACAATTAATAGGTAATCTTCATTGCCATTTAAGTGAAATTACTGAACTTAAATATACAAGCTTGATAAAAATGGTCATTTTAGAAGAAAATTTCAAATGGCATTTAGAGGCTTTTGCATCCGAACTCTTCATATATATATATATATATATATATATATATATATATATATATATTAGGGCTGTCAAAACAATTAATCGCGATTAATCGCATCCAAAATAAAAGTTTGTGTTTACATAATATATGTGGGCGCACTGTGTATATATTATGTAAACACAAACTTTTATTTTGGATGCGATTAATCGCGATTAATTGTTTTGACAGCTCTAATATATATATATATATATATATATATAGAGGTAGCAAAAAGGGTAGCTTGATTGTAGTTAACTACTTTAGCTTACGAGTAGCTTGTCAAACTAGTTTCAGAGTAGCTTCCCCAACACTGTATGTATATATATATATATATGTATGTATATGTGTGTGTGTGTGTGTGTGTGTGTGTATATATATATATATATATATATATATACACACACATACACATAGCTGGACTGGGACAAAAAATCGACCAGGGCATTTTGACCCACTACATATGATCATAAACACAACTGAACTCTGCACACCCTTGATTATGTATACTAACTCCTATTAAAACCATTAATGCCATGCAATAAGTGAATAGGAGTGAGGAAGAGTTAGTACTGTAAATAACTACTATGTTGAACTTTACTCCAAACAAGCCATAAGCTGCACTGGGATAGCAATACCGATTTTTCCCACAGGATTTTGGGAAATCTGTGATGAGTGCAGCTCTGTCTCTCTGGGGGGGTTCGGGGTTCGCTACTCTCCCCAAATGTTGTGCTTTTTAACGTTAAATTCATAAATCTGGTGCACTTTGAGAGTTCATAATGAAGAGCTCCAACCCATATTCAGTGTGCAAATTGAACAAAGAAAAACTCTTTAGTTCGTGCCTGTCTACATTACTCTACATTATAGTTATAATATTAATCCCATGGCAGTAATAGCCATATGTTGTAAAGCAAATGCACTGAAAAATAAAAGCAACTTTCATAATTAGTTTCGTACTAATTGAAAGAGATAAGCTCATGATCTTTTTTTTGGCGAAAAACATGGTTTACAAACTCGTCTCATTATAATATGAATAAAATGCGTAATCGTCAAATATGCAGATGTGGAAATATTGCGTAACTGGGTAGTGGGTTCCTACATAGCCGGATAAGAAACGCAAGGAATGTACCGAGAAATAGTGTGGGAAAAAAGGAAAAGCGTTGAAGTGTCTGATGAGGAGAGATGAGTGAGTGCAGAGGACTGTGGTAATAGAGCTAGGCTACTTTCACAACACTTCGCTCGGATTATATGGACAGATACACACTGACACCAGTCACTCAGAGCCCAGGAGGAGGGGTTTAAAGATGTGATTGGACCAGCCCAGTGTCAATCAAGAAAATAACCAATGGGCCGTCGATGTGCGAGTTTTATAAGCCGTTAAAAATAAATAAATAAATTAAGTATGCAATGGATTGTATGGCCAGTCCTGCCTTGTGAAGGACTTCATCTACTTATATATATATATATATATATATATATATATATATATAATTTAACTATTATATAACTTATATATTATATATATAAATTAGGGCTGTCAAAACGATTAATCGCGATTAATCACATCCAAAATAAAAGTTTGTGTTTACATAATATATGTGGGGGCACTGTGTATAATTATTTTAGATATATAAATACACACACATGCTTGTATATATTTAAGAAATATTTTCATGTATATTCTGTATATGGATTTATATATAATTTCTATTATTTATAAATATTTTATATATAAATAATATTTTTTTTTCTTAGATATAAATGCATGTGTGTTTTTATGTTTATACAAAATACAAAATAATTAAACACAGTGCACCCACATATATTATGTAAACACAAACTTTTATTTTGGATGCGATTAATCGTTTTGACAGCCCTAATATAAATATATATAGATGAAGGACCGTTGTAGATATTCCCGCTGTTACGTGTGTCCGTCTGACGTGTTTCTGAATGCAACGATGCATGAAGTCATAGCGTAAGAATTTCTCTTCCATCTACTTGCCTTGAGTTTGTCTCAGGCCAACTCTTGATTTACTGACCTTTAACGTCACTTTATTTATTTTTTTATTAAAGTGTGTGTTGAGCAATGTGTTTTCCATTTTCTGGTACTTTGTTTTTCAGTACCTCATTGAGGGAGTCTCTCACACACACACACACACAGCCATGAGGCTTATGTCAGGACGCCAGACCTCCATCTTAAATGTGTTCAGCAGGACTACACACACACACACACACACACACAGGAAGCGTTAAACTCCAGACAGACATTCAGACTCGTAACAGACACACATGAAGTAAGTGAGAGGTTTGAAACCCAATTCCTCTCATTGGCAAATCATCTGTTCTTTCTTCTTCACCTCCGTCGTTGGCTGAGCTCCTCCTCCTCCATCTGTTCACGCTCTCGTCTCTCTTTCGCTGATCTTCTCCTTTAGCAGAGTTACTCTGAGTTTGAGGGAAGATCTCAGGATTGAGAGTGTGTGTGTATGAGACGAGTGTGTGTGTGTGTTGGCAGAGAGTTTCTCCTCAGTCCTTAAGGGAATGAGGCACATGACGGGGTTGTGTGTGACTCATTGTCTCTCTCTCTGCTCCAGTCGTCTGTTTCACACACATGGACTCCAGATGTTTCTGTCTTTACTCTGCAGATCAGAGGCGATCCTCAAATATCAGCAGGAGAAACACTTTCAGCATTTCTGGCCTGAATCTCCTTTAACCCGCCAAGAAAATGTCTGTCCCACATTTCTCCCCCGAACCAAAAGGAAGTTTTATTTTCAGTAATGTAGAGTTTAAGCTTCTTTTAGAGCAATAAAGTGTTTTTCCATTTTTTTCCATTCCTGTTTTTATGATGCAGAGAAAAAATAAGTTCTTTATCGGCATTTATGGTTGCATGAAGAACCTTTAACAAACATTGCACTAAAGGTTTTTGGGATTATTATTCAAATCTGAATACTTTAAAACCTGGTGTAAGAACGGATCGCTGAAAGATTCTTTGGGAAACAAAAAATGAAGGCACTTTTTTTTGAGTGTATACTGATTTGAATTAATAAATCTTGTGCCAGAGTCATTCATTCATATCGGCCGAAACCGATATGGCCGCCGATATATTGTACATCCCTCAAAAATAATAGTACGTTTTTATTATATCGGCCGATAACAAAATCAAAAATAATAGTTCGTTTTTATTAGATCGGCCGATACCGGTATAGCCACCGATATATCGTGCATCCGTCAAAAGTAACAGTACGTTTTTATTATATCAGATGATACCGATATGGCCGCCGATATATTGTACATCCCTCAAAAATAATAGTATGTTTTTATTATATCAGCCGATAACGATATCAAAAATAATAGTACGTTTTTATTATATCGGCCAATACCGATATGACCGCCGATATATCGTGCATCCCTCAAAAATAGTAGTACGTTTTTATTATATGAGCCGATAACGATATCAAAAATAATAGTACGTTTTTATTATATCGGCCGATATCGATATCAAAAATAATAGTACGTTTTTATTATATGAGCCGATAACGATATCAAAAATAATAGTACGTTTTAATTATATCGGCCGATATCGATATCAAAAATAATAGTACGTTTTTATTATATCGGCCAATACCGATATGACCGCCGATATATCGTGCATCCCTCAAAAATAGTAGTACGTTTTTATTATATGAGCCGATAACGATATCAAAAATAATAGTACGTTTTTATTATGTCGGCCGATATCGATATCAAAAATAATAGTACATTTTTATTATATGAGCCGATAACGATATCAAAAATAATAGTACGTTTTAATTATATCGGCCGATATCGATATCAAAAATAATAGTACGTTTTTATTATATGAGCCGATAACGATATCAAAAATAATAGTACGTTTTTATTATATCGGCCGATAACGATATCAAAAATAATAGTACGTTTTTATTATATGAGCCGATAACGATATCAAAAATAATAGTACGTTTTTATTATATCGGCCAATACCGATATGACCGCCGATATATCGTGCATCCCTCAAAAATAGTAGTACGTTTTTATTATATGAGCCGATAACGATATCAAAAATAATAGTACATTTTTATTATATCGGTCGATACCGATATGACCGCCGATATATCGTACATCCCTCAAAAATAGTAGTATGTTTTTATTATATGAGCCGATAACGATATCAAAAATAATAGTACGTTTTTATTATATCGGCCGATATCGATAAGGCCACCGATATAACGTGCATCTCTCAAAAATAATAGTACGTTTTTATTATATGAGCCGATAACGATATCAAAAATAATAGTACATTTTTATTATATCGGTCGATACCGATATGGCCACCGATATATCGTGCATCCTTCAAAAATAATGGTGTTTTTATTATCTGTGAGAGTGCATTAGCGAGTAGCAGAGAGCCACAGAGTGTTCAGGAGTCAGTTGTAGAGGAAGAGCTGATACTGTATTTCAGAGCGATTGACTGACGCTTGACCTCCATTACTGAACAGAGACGGTCATTCCTGTCACACCAATGTGAAGCTTCACCGTCGCACTGAGATCAACTGCACCATTTAAACACCAGATCTGTGAATAATGAAGGCTTTAATTAAACCTGGGGCAAAAGCTCCAGAAAATGACATCAATTACTGGACTGAGATAGCGGATCAAGGGCGCTCAGCAGTGGACGAGATTAAACCAGCTCTACCTGAGAGAAGGAACACACACACACACACACCGTGATTAACCTCGGAGGGCGCTTGCCGTAGCGCCCGATTCAACAGCGCTGCTCATGGGGAACTTAAAGCCAACACTTGATTACAATGGTTTGCTGTTAGCACATTCAAGGGTCATTCTGAGTCAACTCAACCTAAAACATGTTGATGGACGAAATACATAAAAATGAAGACGACAGACAGTATGCGTCATGAATATATATTTACTAGGGGTGTAAAATTATATCGTGTCACAATATATCGTGTTATGTATTGTGTATAGTTATAAAAATAAAAATGACTGTGTGGTAAATTCAAGTTTACAGAGTCTTAGTGTCAGTACTACATTAGACTACTATAAAATGTTGAATATAATGTATAATAATGCAATTGGGGTCCTGATAATGCCAAATATCTTGTTCCCAGTAAAAGTGTCCTACGTTATTGTAAATATATCTAGTTAGTGACAGAGTAAAGCATATTCATCTAAAATAATTCAGTTTTCAACTTCAGAAACATGAATATTGTTATTCTGGTGTCTCTATTGTCCTGCTTTGGGTTTTCAGCACCAAGTCTAATAATATTCACTTAAACACACGATGTAAAACCAAATTTACCATTTTAAATCACATGTCTTGGAGTATCACAATGATACTGACAGTAATCCACAGTCAAAATGACAATTTTCACATCAAATTGGATGCCAAATTACAGGGGGTAAAATGATTTTTAAAAAGAAGGCAGCATTGTTAATTTAGTTTTACACATTAAGATCTCCATATCTCTAGGATTGAACCATATTGGGCCTTTAAAATTAAGACAGCAAAAGAAAAGTTTGATAAGAATCAGAATCTAAAAGGATATTAAGATATCTTTAACAGTTCTTGAGTTACAGGCATGCAAACTTGGGGCAAAAACACACAAGAAGTGCTTTTTTCACAATTTCGCACCGTCACCGTTGGCATATAACGCAACAAATATTGCAAAAGTCAACAGATTTAACTAATAGACCTGCCAATCTCTGTGGAAAAATAAAATAATGATCCTGTCGTCTTTCATAAGCCATTTTTACCCGCCTGTAATTTGGCTCCAAAGGTGAAAATGGTCATTTTGAGCCCCTTATTAAAATAGTACATTCATTCCATTTAATATTTTGGCTTTCATCCCTATTTATGTTCGTCTTTCCTCAGAAAAAAATGATCAAAATTAAAAATTTGAGCGGGGGGATTCTCCCGAATTTGACATTTAATGATTCGAACAATCCAAATTTCTCTCCCATCAATCGCCATCTTGGATTTCTTTACTCAGGGCAATGCATTGTGGGATTGCCTCCACCGTAGAGGATCCTTAGGACCGGTCCTTCTGTTTGCATCTCTGCGTGTGTAATTGGGCTGCGCGTTTAATGGGTCTATAGCGCGGTATAATCAGATTAGCGCCGGCTCACACGCGCCTCGCTGCTCCGCCAGAGTTCAAGCCGCTCTATTGTTTACGCATTAAAACAAGAGGATAATCAGGACGTGAGGGACAAGCGGAGGTGCCGCAGCGCTGCAGTTTAACGGTGACATATTACAGTCCAAAAGATGCGGCCTAGTTAATGTTTACTGGAGACGAGAGGAGCGGATCGGGAGTCTTACACAACACATGACACGAGCGGGAAGGGTTTCACTCTCGCCACGGTACGCGCAGATGAAGATGATTTGGAGGAGGCCGTGTGTGTGTGTGTGTGTGTGTGTGTGTGTGTGTGGAGAATGAAGGGTTATCTGTGTCTCTGTGAGCTGGAACTAATGTCCTCCTCCAGTCCCCCGAGGGAGCGCTCGGCACTGCGAGAGACGTGATGCTGATCCCAGAAATAATCTGCAGAGCTGAGATTTTGTGTACCGGTGAAACTCGGAAAATTCTGCAAAAAGTCATTTATTTAACTTAAAAGGTGACACTAATATATTACATGCAAAGTGAGATATTTCAAGCCTTTATTTGTAATAATTTTGATGATTATGGCTTACAGATTTGAAACCTTTTCACAACAGTGTAATTTTCAATTTGGGGTTTTCATAAGCTGTAAGCCATAATCATCAAAACTATTATTAATTATTAAATTAAATCCAAAACCTTTCCCGGCATAATCTTACTAAATAAGTCCTTAAGTGAGGTAACTTCAAAAAAAAAAAAAAAAAAGCATTCTACTTGTATTAAAGCTACACTGTGTGATTTTTATCTCCATCTAGTGGTGAAAAGGTATATGACCATCTAGTGAATATTAATTTCTGTTCCTCTCAATTCCGATTTCGTTTTAAGTCCTACGGTGGCCAATGTAGTCCAAGATTAACACGGCTTCCAGTTCGACCTCGTCCATGAGTGTTAACTCAAATGTAAACGTGAATTAACGGGTATGTCCCTCTTTGGCTAATGTACTTTCAAGACGGAGGGTCAACATTAGAACCCCTCACCCGTATGTATTTTCAATGGCATATTATACACTCACGAGAATACTTTATTACTTGAACGAAGTAAATATACATTAATAAGCACATATATTTTTGAAAGAACTAAGTGTTTTTAGCTAAGAATAAACTAAACGAGTTACACAGTGTAGCATTAAGTCCAGGACAATCTAATAAAATATGTTAACCATTACAGAGCTTTTTTATGCATTATTATCTAAATGGTCTAATCTCAGTTCTGTAATGCAAAAGAAGAAATTCTAATTTGGTGTATTACAGTAATAAATTAGAGCCCGACCGATAAAGGATTTTGAAGGCCGATACGATACAAATATTTTTTGGTTTTAAAATCCAATATTCCGATATATCGGCCGATTATTTTTATTTATTTATTTTCAGAAACGCGCAACAAAACATTAGCAGATTTCCCTAACATAGTTATTTGTTGTAATTTATGAGTTTTAACTAAAATAATATGATAAAGCATTTTAAAAAGAAACTTTTTTTTGTTTCTTTTATTGTCACAACAGAACAGAGGAACATCAAAATATATTAAAGTTCTGATAAATAAAATCATAATTAGTCCATACATTGCCTTATAAGCTACATTATAATTACAATGTCAAGTTAGCTAGTCTACGATGAGCCATAATTTAGCAATAGATAACGTCATACTGCAAATTGTAAAACATACATTTTCAATATAACAGGCCGAGGAGAGATGATTGAAGCGTGTTTTGTCCGTTTTTATTTTATTTTAGAAATATTCATTTACTGGCCATTATAACTGCCGATACCGATAGTTTGGAAAATGTCTAATATCGGCCGATAATATCGGTCTGGCTCTAATCTTTAAGAAGTTTTCTTTACATGTGAAATAAAGAAAACAGTTACAAACTGAAACAGGAAGTGTTTCTGGACCAGTGTTGTTTACATCCTGCAAAATGGTCTATTGGCTAAGGATTTTAATTTTGATTTATCTGCCAAAATATATTGTTTATCAGCCTTCAACTATATAGTTATCCGTATCGGCTAAATTTTGCATATCGGTGCATCACTAATTATTTTTATCTTGTATAATTATGTAAATGTATTATTCAGTTTAACAAAAAGGAAACCCTTAAACAAAGCTGTTTTCCATTGATAAGATTTTGTTTGGTCAGATGAGAGTTGCACATTCACGTTGTAATTGTTGGACGCTGTTAAAATCAAACATGATGAGCGATGTGATTTCTGACGATGAGGAGAACGTGCACAACCGTTTAAAACGAGAGGAACGCATTAAACTGATTATAATCCCAGTGTTGTAGATTAGCCTTGTAGATTACAGCAGCAGCTGCTCGTGTGTGTGTGTGTGTGTGTGTGTGTAGTTAATCTCACTCTTTCTCTCTGTAATCCCTCCATCCGTCTCTTTATCCTTTTATCGGCAGCCGTTCGACTGCGAGCTTCACTTCTGCTTTCTTTTCTGAGGTTTGATACAATTCAATGTCATCAATAATATAATAGTCTTTTGTGATGCCTAAAAATAAACTTTTGGGCAGTTGAACATGAATTATTGATTAATCGCCTGTTTTGGTGATGTAATCATGAGATAATTGTGCAGTTTACCTTTTACCATTCAAATAAGGAAAGTTTAAGATTTTAAAGAAATGCCATCAAATGAATCGACTTTTGCAGGAAATGACTATAAAAACAACAAAGTACACGAAGATGGTCAAAGGTCTTTCTTCATATGAAATATATACATTTTGTAGCATGAAAGTAAATCATATGGGCCTAATTTATTTAATTTTTAATATTAAATACAAGTGTAAAATTTATCATGCTTATTTATTAGGCTTATCGTTAAATGATGGCAATCTTCATTCAAACACCCACGTGATCTTCTTTCTAGAAATAATTAATCACGATTATTTGTATTAAAAAAAAATGTCACCAAAACACAAAATTCATGATCGTGACTAGGGGTGGGACAAATATTGATGTTATAATTATAATATTTTCTCATAATTGTTTTATAAATAGTAAAATCTTTATAAAATCATATTTTAATGAATCCGCTGAATAGATTTCCCTGCTTGACAGACAGATTTTGTGATGTATCATAATAGGATTGTCTAGCAATATATCTATTATCGCAGAATTGCGGTATCGTGAGCCATGTATCGTATCGTATCGTATCGTGAGGTATCCCGTGATACCCACCGCTAATTGTGACGGGTCCAAGTTCATTCATAAACATTGTTTTTTTGCATTTCTAATCAGGAAGTTTGTCTTAAGAAAAGTGCAGAGAGAGGGAGAGATTTATAAATGATCAATGTCAGACATTAGAGGGATATTTCATACAAAATTTGAAATACTTTACCCGAACTTCATACAATTAAACAAAACACAACTTCAACATTGTGGAGTCGACTAATCAGTGATACACACGCACACACACCGAATTCTAAATTGTTCATATATATATATATATATATATATTAGAGCTGTTGGAACGAATTCTGAAATTCGAATATAATTCGAATATTTAAAAAAAAACAATACTATTTAAATGCTGAAGTTACTATTCGAATATTGCTTTTATATATATTTAAAAAATATATCTAATAAGGTGAGCTAAGTTATTATCAGAATACAGCTGGATTTTCGAGGTTAGCACGCTGTGTAGCTGGTGGTTAATATCGATGGACACGCGTTTGTTCCGCTTTTTTATTGTTAATAAGAAAACGATCTAATGTTTATTGTAGTAATGTTAGATGTCCCTCTAGTGGGCCGAACGTGTAACAACAACCACAGGCTATAATGGCATTGACGATCCATAAGAAAGTGTAATGTCGTAAATATTAACAATAGGATGAATTCGAGCATTAAATATTCTAATATTATATAATATATGGAATGGAATTCGAATAGTATTATAGAGGAATTTTGACAGCCCTAATATATGTTAATAAAAAGGTAGAACAATTAATCAACAGAATATCAATGATTATTTACTGTAAAAATTGGAAATGCTTTGGCAATACATCGTAAAAATTGAAAAGAGAGAGAGAGTTATATGGGAGGAGAGCGAGAGAGAGAGTGACTAGAGGGGGAGGAGAAACACACACACACACACACACACACACACACACACACAGAAAGCCGGAGCGCGAGGGAGATTTTGAATGTGTCAGACGCCGCAGAGGTCGAGCGGATCGCGAGCTGGAGTCGCCGTTCTCTCGTGTTCGTTAGGATGATGGGAGTCTTTTACACTCCTGTGCGGCCGGTGAGTCTTCAATCATTCATGTTGCTGCGTTTCCTGAACATGTGTGTGTGTGTGTGTGTGGTGCGTAAAGCAGGTCTAATGGAGGTGAGGAAAGTCTGTGTGTTTCTCCAGCTGTCTCTCTTGACTGAAGGGATCAGGTGTTGTGAACAGTTGTTCCTTCGTCTGTCAGTGTGTGTGTCTCTCACACACACACACACACACACACAGCTTCAGTTTTAACGTGCATTGATACAATCGGTCTTTTATTAGTTAAAACTAAAGTAGTGTGTGTGTTCTACCTTGGAATCTCTCTCTCTCTCTCCCTCTCGTGTGTGTGTTATACTTGTCTCTCGCCCTCCCCCTCTCCTGCTGTTTCCCGAGGGCTCGAGCAGCTGTTATCTCGGTGCTTTCCTTTAAAAGCAGGAATGAGATGGAGGGGGTGTAGAGAATGGAAATTGATTTTTAAAGGTGGCTCTCAGGGAGAATCTTGAGAAGTGTGTGTGTGTGTGTGTGTTCAGGTGAGGATCTGATGTAAAGCCCAGGACAGACTGAGGCTGGTTAAAGTATGCTGAGCTCCACCCAGCGATTGCCCTGAAGGCTGGGAGAGACTCGTACCTGTCCGCTCATGATCTCACACGCTCGCTTTACACATCACGGACGCAGAAATACAGGCCTATATTAGCCCCAAAACTCTCTTTGTTGACTACAATATAGTTTTGGACATCTGAGACACACACACACACATCTGAATGAGTATAGATGCTTGTTGAAACACATACTAATATCCCTTCATCTATTAAATACACACTCATGCGTGGATATATTTAAAGGTGTCGTTCACTTTTTAAAAAACTTGCTAATAATTTATTCGCCCCCGTGTCATCCAAGATGTCCATGTCTTTCTTTCTTCAGTCGAAAAGAAATGAAGGTTTTTGATGAAAACATTCCAGGATTTTTCTCCATATAATGGACTTCAATGGGGACCAAATGGGAGTTTCAGTGCAAACTGCTCAAAGGACTTTAAACAAGTCCAGACGATTAATAAGGGTCTTATCAAGCGAAACGATCGCTCATTTAATAAATAAATAACAAAGTTTAAGTTTTATAAGCTCAAATGATCGCCTTTTTTTCACCGACAAATCTTTTTTCGAGTCATGACTCGAAAGGTCCCAGAGAAGACCATTATTCATCGTCTGGAGTCATTTAAAGCCCTTTGAACAGTTTGCACTGAAACTGTCTTTTGGACCTTGAACCGTTTGGTCCCCATTGAAGTCCATTATATGCAGAAAATCCTGGAATGTTTTCATCAAAAACCTTCATTTCTTTTCGACTGAAGAAAGAAAGACATGGACATCTTGGATGACACGGGGGCGAGTAAATTATCAGCAAAAGTTTTTTGACAAGTGAACTATGATGAAATTAAGGTTTTTGATGAAAACATTCCAGGGTTTTTCTCCATATAATGGACTTCAATGGGGACCAAACGGTTCAAGGTCGAATCTGAATCGAATGAATGAACCAAATGACACGAAATAAGATTTGTTCATTTTGTTCACATTATACACGCGTCACAGAACAGAGCAAGACGAGCATTTGAGCTTATAAAACTTAAACTTTGTTATTTATTTATTAAATGAGCGATCGTTTCGCTTGATGAGACCATTATTCATCGTCTGGAGTCGTTTAAAGCCCTTTGAACAGTTTGCACTGAAACTGTCTTTTGGACCTTGAACCGTTTGGACCCCATTGAAGTCCATTATATGGAGAAAAATCCTGGAATGTTTTCCTAAAAAAAAATTAATTTCTTTTCGACTGATGAAAGAAAGTCATGGACATCTGGATGACACGGGGGCGAATAAATTATCAGCAAAAGTTTTTTGACAAGTGAACTATGATGAAATTAAGGTTTTTGATGAAAACATTCCAGGATTTTTCTCCATATAATGGACTTCAATGGGGACCAAACGGTTCAAGGTCGAATCTGAATCGAATGAATGAACCAAATGACACGAAATAAGATTTGTTCATTTTGTTCACATTATACACGCGTCACAGAACAGAGCAAGACGAGCATTTGTGCTTATAAAACTTAAACTTTGTTATTTATTTATTAAATGAGCGATCGTTTCGCTTGATGAGACCATTATTCATCGTCTGGAATCGTTTAAAGCCCTTTGAACAGTTCGCACTGAAACTCTCTTTTGGACCTTGAACCGTTTGGTCCCCATTGAAGTCCATTATATGGAGAAAATCCTGGAATGTTTTCCTCAAAAAAATTAATTTCTTTTCGACTGAAGAAAGAAAGACATGGACATCTCGGATGACACGGGGGCGAGTAAATTATCAGCAAAAGTTTTTTGACAAGTGAACTATGATGAAATTAAGGTTTTTGATGAAAACATTCCAGGGTTTTTCTACATATAATGGACTTCAATGGGGACCAAACGGTTCTAGGTCGAATCTGAATCGAATGAATGAACCAAATGACACAAAATAAGATTTGTTCATCTTGTTCACATTATACGTGCGTCACAGAACAGAGCAAGGCGAGCATTTGAGCTTATAAAACTTAAACTTTGTTATTTATTTATTAAATGAGCGATCGTTTCGCTTGATAAGACCCTTATTCATCGTCTGGAGTCGTTTAAAGCCCTTTGAACAGTTTGCACTGAAACTGTCTTTTGGACCTTGAACCGTTTGGACCCCATTGAAGTCCATTATATGGAGAAAAATCCTGGAATGTTTTCCTAAAAAAAAATTAATTTCTTTTCGACTGATGAAAGAAAGTCATGGACATCTGGATGACACGGGGGCGAATAAATTATCAGCAAAAGTTTTTTGACAAGTGAACTATGATTAAATTAAGGTTTTTGATTAAAACATTCCAGGATTTTTCTGCATATAATGGACTTCAATGGGGACCAAACGGTTCAAGGTCGAATCTGAATCGAATGAATGAACCAAATGACATGAAATAAGATTTGTTCATTTTGTTCACATTATACGCGCATCACAGAACAGAGCAAGGTGAGCGTTTGAGCTTATAAAACTTAAACTTTGTTATTTATTTATTAAATGAGCGATTGTTTCACTTGATAAGACCCTTATTCATCGTCTGGAATCATTTAAAACCCTTTGAACAGTTTGCACTGAAACTGTCTTTTGGACCTTGAACCGTTTGGACCCCATTGAAGTCCATTATATGGAGAAAATCCTGGTATGTTTTGTTGACAGTCAGTCAACTACACTCTAACAACGTAACGTAACTATTACTAGCTAATTCCGCTTCACTCTCGGCTTATTTAACAGCAAAACTGGACATGATAGTCACAAATGTTGTCATGTTTATTTGAGTTTAGAGAACTGATGGGGATGATCTTTTAATTGTTATTCAAGCAATGTATGTCTCGTGACCAACTCAACTGTGTAGAGCGCCCTCTGGTGGACAAACTACACAACTCCAACACTCATGACATGGTTCAAGCGTGTTTCGTCCGTTTTTATTTTAATTTCGATATATTCATTTATCGGCCATTATAACTGCCGATACCGATAGTTTGGAAAATGCCTAATATCGGCCGATAATATCGGTGTGTACCGATATATCGGTCTGGCTCTACAACACACTATAACTCTACACACTCTACACACTGTCAGCTTGTCTGTAGTGAAGCTCTGGCACTCAGTTGATTTATCTGTGTGTGTGTGTGTGTGTGTTGTGTAAAGGAGCAGTCCTCTATCCAAACTAGATCAACTAGTTTCCCGTTGGTGGCACATGTGCTCGAGGGTGGAGTGTGTGAGAGACAAACATTCACACTCGCACGTGTGTGTGTTTCTCTCAAACACGAGCGATTGCAGGCTTTTATCTGGGTTGTTTTGGACCCACAAACCTTTGGACCCTGCTGGACTCTGATTGGTCGGGGAAGAACGAACAGAGACGCCCCATAAAGAGGGCTCAGGTTTCAGCCGACCAATCAGGGAGTGCTGTGGGCGGGGCCATCGGTGTTGAAGACCAGTTTGAACAGAGCGTGCTTTATGCATCAATACAGGAGGGTCTGAGCACGGTTTAACACTCGATTTCTACATTTAAAGTGTTTTTAAGTCAGTCCTTTCAGTTTTAGCATCTATTGGGGGTGTAAATATATATCGCAATACAGAAATGCATCAATATTTATCATGGATAGTGTGTATCGTGTACATTTGACCCACTAAAATTCAAGTTTTAGTGTCATTACTACATTAAACTACTATATAATGTTGAATATAATAATAATATTCTTCTAAATATCAGAAAATCGAAAACGGTAAATCTCAACTGTTTAACTCTGGGGGAGTGGTAAAATGAGCCTATTTCCAAAAAAAGTGGAGTATCCCTTTAATAGGATCATCATGTGTGTTGTTGCTGAACACACACACACGGGTCTGCAGTTTTCTGTGTCAGTGACTGATCCGAGCGCTGTGATCACAGATGCCGTACAGCAGCGGCCCGCTACACTGGTGCCAGCTGACCCGTCGCTAACGCTGAAGCCTCGCTCGGGGAAGCGCTCGCAGCGCTGATGACCACAGACTGACCACACATCAGCATCATGTGGATTAATAAACGCCTCTCGTGCAATATTACACATCTTCTGCAGAGAATCTGTGTTTGTGCAGCGGTTTTAGACACGTGTGTGTGTGTGTGATGATCGTGTCATGAGCATGAACGCTCTGCTTAATCCTTGTCAACTGTTTGTTAATCAGAACAGGACAACATCTATGCGGAGGCGTTGTCACGATACTGGATTTTCCAACTTTGATATGATACCTTGAAAAATATTGATATTACCATTGTCAACAGGGAAATCTGCCTTTTATTTATATATATATGTGTGTGTGTGTGTGTGTGTGTGTGTGTGTGTGTGTGTGTGTGTGTGTGTGTGTGTGTATTAGGGCTGTGCAAAAGTTAATTGTGAATAGTGTGCTGTATATAATTATTTTGTATATATAAATACCTATGCATGCATGTATATATTTAAGAATTATTTGCGTTTAAATTCTGTATATATATATATATATATAAATACATAATCTATATTATATAAATATTTTATAAATGAATAACACATTTTCTTAAATATATACATGCATGTGTGTGTATTTATATATACAAAATAATTATATACAGCACACACAAATATATTATGCAAACACAGACTTTTATTTTGGATGCGATTAATCGCAATTAATTTTTGCACAGCCCTAATATATATATATATATATATTAATCTCATCCAAAATAACAGTTTGTGTTTACTTAATAAATGTGTGTGTACTGTGTATAGTTATTTTGTATATAAAAATTAACACATACATGTGTATATATTTAAGAAAAATGTGTTATTAATATAAACAATAATTATATTTAATATAAATTATATATAAATATATATACAGTATATACATGCAAATATTTCTTAAATATATACATGCATGTGTGTGTATTTATATATGCAAAATAATTATACACGCCATACACACATATATTATGTGTAAACAAACTTTTATTTTGGATACAATAAATCGCGATTAATCGTTGCCCAGCCCTAATAATATATATATATATATATATTTATTTATTTATTTCTATTTATATATGTGTATATATATATCGTGCAAAAGTTAATTTAAGTAATTCAACTTAAAAGCTGAAACTAATATATTAAATAGACTCATTACATGCAAAGTGAGATATTTCAAGCCTATATTTGTTATAATTTTGATGATTGTGTCTTACAGCTTATAAAACCTTTCCACAATATTCTAATTTTGAATTTGGGGTTTTCATAAGCTTTCATAATCATCAAAATTATAACAAATATAGACTCATTACATGCAAAGTGAGATGTTTCAAGCCTTTATTTGTTATAATTTTGATGATCATGAAAGCTTATGAAAACCCCAAATTCAAAATTAGAATATTGTGGAAAAACTTTTCATATCTGTAAGACATAATCATCAAAATTATAACAAATAAAGGCTTGAAACATCTCACTTTGCATGTAAGTAGTCTATATAATATATTAGTTTCAGCGTTGAAGTTGAATTACTGAAATAAATGAACTTTTGCACCATATTCACATTCAACATTCATGATGTTTTGATAATTTGGTTATTTTGTTGTATCCGCACAGGGAGGCTTTATTTGAATCGTTGAACTACATTTACAAAAAAAGGCAAATAAACAGTCCGTAATAAAATAAGAACAATTGAACAAATTGCAAACAAAAGCACAGATAATATACAATAGAATAAAGAGAAAAAATTAAACATGACTTAATTCTTCCGGTGGGGCTTAACAGTAGTATTTAGGTAAGAAATACTACAGGAATGAATGAAGAAATTAAGCACAAATGAAGTTCACAAAAGTTCAGCGCGCGAGTTTCAGTCTTTAGTTTGATTGTCATGCGGGGGGTTTATTAGGCTACTGTCCCTTTAAGAGCTGAACCGTTACACATGCGC
Organism: Cyprinella venusta; assembly: GCA_038021265.1. Taxonomy (NCBI): domain Eukaryota; kingdom Metazoa; phylum Chordata; class Actinopteri; order Cypriniformes; family Leuciscidae; genus Cyprinella; species Cyprinella venusta. Next base: position 988,515 of record CM075868.1, read on the forward strand.
TCGAGTGCGTCACGACACTGACACGACCTACGACGTGGACTCCGAATGCATTTTGCTTCAGGCCGATTCATAAATATTTGGATGGTTAATAATCGTGGATAATTGCAGACACAGAACGAGTGTTTTAAAGCTGCTGAAATCTGAAATGCAGCTCATAAATGTTCGTTGTGGTTCACGGGAGGATCTCAGAGCTATAAATACCAGGATGTGTCTCTCTCTCTCTCTCTCTCTCTCTCTCTCTCTCTCTCTCTCTCTCTCTCTCTCTCTATCATCCCGCTGCCATGTAGGGAAGAGATGCTAGAGGAGGAATGCACACTTGACAGAACAGTGTTTTCCCTCTCTCTCTCTCTCTCTCTCTCTCTCTGCAGTGATGTGACGTACATTACATTAATGCAAGAACATCACGGTAGTATTTGTTGTTATATTGTCTAATTTATGCTGATTTAAAATTATATTTCATACAGTAACTGCCATCATTTACGAAACAAAACTACATTTTCTTAAAGTATACTTTTATTTTCTTTATGGAAAATATATATATTTTTTTGTTTTGTACTTTTAGCACATCTCCAATATTACACTCTTATTAATGCCAGAATTAGAGTTTTATACGGTGCTTGTATATATATGTAAATGCATGATACTAAAATGTAAACACCAAACCTAAACTGTCCTAAAATATGCAAATGTATTGCAAAATGTGTTTGGAATTAAAAAAGCAGCTTTTTGTATTTTACTGTAAGAACATCCCAAATATTTGTAAAAAAAAAAACAACAAAAAAAAAAAAACACAAGTAATGCAAGAATAATATGGTAGAATGATATATTGCCTAATATATGCCTAAAATATTTTCTATTTACCCTATTAATACAGCATAATTAGGGCTGTCAAAACCATTAATCGCGATTAATTGCATCCAAAATAAAAGTTTGTGTTTACATTATATATGTGGGTGCACTGTGTATAATTATTTTATATATAAATATAAATACACACACATGCTTGTATATATTTAAGAAATATTTTCATGTATATTCTGTATATGGATTTATATATAATTTACATTATATAAATATTTTATATATAAATAATATTTTTTTTTCTTAAATATACAAGCATGTGTGTGTGTTTATATATCTAAAATAATTATACACAGTGCACCCACATATATTATGTAAACACAAACTTTTATTTTGGATGCGATTAATCGCGATTAATCGTTTTGACAGCCCTAAGCATAATGCCACAATGTAAAAAAAAACAAAAACTGTCCATACATAGATTTTATTTTCTTTGCAAATTTTTTTTTCCTTTTTGATATTTGGTGTGAAATATGGGCTCCAGTGCATCAACCCTGATTAAACTAAAAGCGTGATCTTTATCGATTATAAACATGTGTTTTGCAGCCGATGTGCGAGTTTAGCTCAGTAACTGCGTGCGCCGCGCTAGCTTCATCTGCTAGCGTATGCGTTTGAGGCCCGTGCGCTAAATTATGCATGAGGGCCTCATTAATATTGAACGTCTGCTGGATCCGCTCGTCACCAGGAGAGGAGAGAAACGTAATCTCTCAGTGGCATCATCTCAACCGTGAGAGGAGGAACTCTCTCTCTCTCTCTCTCTCTCGCTCTGTTCCAGTTGATTTCACTCCTCCTGTATTAATCGAGCTGTTTTCCAGTCCGAGTCGGTGGATCTCGTGTTTAACGCTGTGTGTGTTTTGTCCTCAGGGTTCACAGGACTCGATGGGAGCTCAGGAGGGTGTCGTCGCCCCGTTCTCCTCGTTCCCGCCCCCTCCACCCCCTCCCCCTCAGAACGGCCTGGCGCTGGAGTTCGGGGGCGGCTCAATTTACCCCGCGGGGGGTCCGAGCGAGGCCCCGGCAGGAGTTATCAGCAACACCCCCATCTCGAACCCCAGCACTCAAGTAAGTGCTAAAGCTGAGCAAACGCCGGCCAGCTGGACACACAGCCGCGCGTCGACACTTCCTCCGCGGCGCTCGCTAACACTTCACATCACTTCACGTTTATTTGCTAGTGCGCTTTAAAGAAAATGTCCATAGTACAATTTACAGTGATCTGTTATCAGAGGTAACAATTCAGAAATGTACAAAATCACAGTTAGTGAAACGTTTATTAATTTAATGCTAAACCCGTATTCTGGACAAATGTGGGCAAAATAGTTTTGATTTATTTTTTAAAAATACTTCCCTTGATCTGAGTGGGAGAAGACTTGGCTACTTTTCCTAAGTTTGCCTCCTGAACACACACACTTTTTTTTTTACTCAATTCTACAATGTTAAATGGGTGTAAAAAAACCCTATTTGGGTCAAAAATGGGCACCCATAGAAATGAATGGGAAAAACTGTCATTTAGAGCATTCTAAAATAAGACACCAGGTGACGGCAAAGTCACTTCATATTTAGGTTTTAGCTCTAAGAACTTATTGGAATTATATTTTAATGTAGTAAAAAAAAAAAAAACATAAAAATAAGCATAATTTACATAGGAAATATGGTACTTTCTGAAGTAAATAAATTCAAAAATACCCCCAAAATTAAAAAAAAACACCATAAATGGATAGACAAAACTTTATCGAAGACAGTGATATTACATTTATAATAAATAAAAATTAGGATCACACCTGAGTGTCCACATTTGTCCACAATTACAGGATTAAGGGCTATAAAGTGAATACGGTTTGAGGGATACACAATATACTTTAATTTATCCGGCTGGAACAACAACAGCGCGTCGGACGACTTCCTCGAGAACCGTCGTTCACGTTGAGATTTGTATATTCGTTAGGGTTGTGTGTCGTTTTAATTTTAACGATATGATTCTGCTCATCGATTCTTAATTTTGATTCTAAAAAGATAAAAACAAAGTCTTATTGCAAACCATTTAACTGCACACGAAAATCAACAGACTGAACAAGAAACGTTTAAAAACATCAGCTAGCTTAACGAATATACACCTCTAGCGTTATTAACACTCAGAAATTAAAAAAGAACAAATAAACTAATTAGCAATCAAAATAAGTAGACACAACTGAACAAAGATACGATTAAAATTAATTAGGGCTGTCAAACGATTAATCGCATCCAAAATAAAAGTTTGTGTTTACATAATATATGTGGGTGCACTGTGTATAATTATTTTTTATATATGAAGAGTTCAGATGCAAAAGCCTCTAAATGCCATTTGATATTTTCTTCTAAAATGACCATTTTTATCAAGCTTGTATATTTAAGTTCAGTAATTTCACTTAAATGGCAATGAAGATTACCTATTAATTGTCATTTAAGTGAAATTACTGAACTTAAATATACAAGCTTGATAAAAATGGTCATTTTAGAAGAAAATTTCAAATGGCACTTAGAGGCTTTTGCATCTGAACTCTTCATATATATATATATAAATACACACACATGCATGTATATTTAAGAAAAAATATTAATTATGTATAAAATATTTATATATAATATAAATTATATATAAGTCTATATACAGTATATACATGAAAATATTTATTAAATATATATAAATACTAGGGCTGTCAAAACGATTAATCACATCAAAAATAAAAGTTTGTGTTTACATAATATATGTGGGGGCACTGTGTATAATTATTTTGTGTATATATATATATAAAAACACACATGCATGTATATATTTAATAAAAAAAATATTATTTATATATAAAATATTTTTATTTATATATAATATAAATTATATTTAAATCTATAAACAGAATATACATGAAAATATTTCTTAAATATATACAAGCATGTGTGTGTGTTTATATATCTAAAATAATTATACACAGTGCACCCACATATATTATGTAAACACAAACTTTTATTTTGGATGCGATTAATCGTTTTGACAGCCCTAATAAATACACACAAATGCATGCATATTTAAGAAAAACATTAATTATATATAAAATCTTTATATTTATATATAATATAAATTATATATAACTCTATATACAGTATAGACATGAAAATATTTCTTAAATATATATAAGCATGTGTGTGTATTTTTATATATATATATATATATACAGTATATATATAATTATACACAGTGCCCCCACCCAATCGTTTGACAGCCCTAAAATGATAAGATTTCCAAAAACTGTATAAAGTGTAAAATAACTCTAACTTTAAAAATAAAATATACATTACAAATATAGTTGCATAAGTCTATATGTGTGTGTTCAGACGGCGGCTGCGGACATTTTGGCCGATAAAGCGCGAGTCGTCTCGAAATTGATTGAAATTGTTTAGAGTCGTATTGAAATGGAATTAATAATAATTTTAATTTTATAACAAGAATCTGATTCCTGAATTGAATATTGAATATTCTCAATATTTGTGTGTGTGTGTCAGCTGTCAGACGGCTCTCCTCAGGCGGACGGGCAGTGTGTGTCGGCCGGCGGTTCGGGCAGCGAGGACTCGGAGGCCAAAGGGACGCCCAAACGCCTCCACGTGTCCAACATCCCCTTCCGCTTCAGGGACCCGGACCTGCGGCAGATGTTCGGGGTACGGCTCGCTCTTACACTCATTCATCACACACACACACACACACACACTCTGTGACGTGTAAAAGGGACAGTTCTGCCTCCTGCTGGCCGTAAATGCAACTCTTCTTTTATAATGGCAAGATTCAAAGATGCAAGATTCACTGTGTGTTTATGCTCTCTCTCTCTCTCTCTCTCTCTCTCTCTCTCTCTCTGTTTGTGTGTTTTAGCAATTTGGAAAGATTCTGGACGTGGAGATCATTTTCAATGAGAGGGGCTCAAAGGTAATAATCTTTTATTTTTTTTAATTGAATGCATTTAAATATAATGTACACTGTAAAAAAATTGGAGTAGGATTTACTTGAAAAAAACCTTGCTAAACTATCTCACTCAGAAAATGCTAGTAGATTTACAAAGATTTGCCAAGTAAAAACCTAAACATATTTATCAGTAGCTTTAATTAGATTTACTTGGAATATGGAATTAAGTAAACTTTACAAAAAAATAATAGTGATTTTAACTCGGCTAGTAAAAGGTTGATTAATATCGATTTCCTTTGCCTTTGTATTACGTTTCACTAAAACAATATTCTTGAATTTTAAGTCATTTATAGTATGTGCTTTACTTAGATCATCTAAGTTATTTATACATCATGTCAGACATGTGAATGCAAACACCTCAACACTTGGTAGACAAACGTTTGATGGGTCGTTTTTGTGTTTAAATGTGTCATTTTGAGGAAAAAATTTACTCGAAATGTCACAAAATGGCAATTTACTAATACTGACGACAAAAATCACTGATAAAACAGTGTAAATACAGCTGGAAACTGCAGTGAAAAATGAGCCTCATTAAATATTCAAGGTCCAGTGCATGATGGGAACCCCAGTATCAGAAAAGTTGAGTAATTTTTACTGAATTTTATTGAGTTGATATTTACACTTTCATTTCTACTCGCTTGAATTAAGTGCTGAAATGGAATTTACTAAGTTTTGTAAATTCTTGCCTGAACTAACTTTTTCAAGTAAATTACATTGGGTTTTTTCACTAGTATTTACTCATTTTTTACAGTGTATAATATAGTGGATGTTGTTACTCGAAAAGGAACCGTTCACCCAAATGAAATAAATCCTCATTTACTCGTGAGACGTTTAGAAGAACGCTCTGAACTCATTTTGTACATGCAGGGTTTTTTTATTTGTCTGTTTTTATTTTGTTTAAGTGTTTAATATGGATCTGCCATGTAATAGCTGATGCAGCGGAAAGACGTCAATAAAACAGCATAGCTTGTCACTAGCATTATATTTACCTCAGCAGGCAAGTGATTCAGTGTCTAAATGAACTCTTGCACTAAATAAATGTACTATGTTAGCCTATATATTATATTTTAGTTAATCTGTTAATGATATCTTGATTACTAATGTATGTTTAAAATATCTTTCATGATAATGACGTTATCAGACCTGCCAACCTGTACGCATTTTGCGTATCGGTTACGCATTTTGAACTCAAAGTACGCTGATACGATCTGTCACTCTAAACTACGCAAAAACTTGCTGACCCGCTTTTTTCACGCGCAGTCCTCAAATCAAGGAACAGTAAATGAATAAGAGTTTGACCAATCATAGCGCTGGGTTCATTTCTCAAAATAGCAAGCGGGGATGATTGACAGATGCGTAAGGCAATAAAGAATCCCGCTCGATCCCGCTTCCACTCCCGCGGCCCGCCGTCTGACTTGATTTGAGCGAGGACACGACAGTAGGCTACAGTCACGGTAAAGTTACTTCTGACTCCTGAAGGTAAACGGGCTGGGGTGGATGTGGAAAGTTGAAATATTGTATTGGGTTGATCTGGATTCGATTATCACACGGGAGTGATCGCATGGATTATATATCTCACTCAAAATACTCCGGCATTCATGGTAGCCTAACTCAGATAAGAGGAAAACAACATTCAGCCATGCAAATTATTAAATGCTTAAGTAATGCTGAGCAATAAATCTTAATAAAATTAATTGTTATGGTTAAGTGATAATGAAAGTTCTGTGATTTCTGGATGACTGATAAGCGCGAGTCTGGAGAAACAGGCGTTTATTTACTCATTCTCATGATTGAGAAACGTAGGCTAGTCTGCATATTATGTGTTATAATAACTAAAGTAGGCCTACCTAATGTATTTTGTATGAAAATTAGCACGTTCGTTACTTGCGGGTTAAAAAGTACAGTTGTATCAGTGCAGCGCGAGCTCTCTCTCACAAACACTGACGCGCGCGCAGAGAGAAGATAACTAAAATGAAAATCGACGGGCTAAGTTTAAATTTGTATTATCCACCTGTTTTTAGAATTTGTAAAATGACGGACGTTTACTGTTAACAGACCTTCCTATATGTCGGATTCGTCTTGATATTCTTTTTAGAATAAGTGATTTGTTTTGCTATTATTGGACTCCTGTCTATTCATTGTCAACTATTTTCTATAAATATGTTTGTATTGGCTAACGTCTATTCAGTAATGCATGTTCTGTTTAAAATGTGCATTGTTCAAATGCAAAAACAGCATGTCAAAAGCCCTTTTTTCTTTGAGATTTAGTATCATATTCGGATATTGATAAATGACACACAATGTTACTGTTTTTTTTTTTTTTACTGTTTTTTGGGGGTTTCTTAATTTTAGAATAGTTGACCATCACACATTATATACTTTATAATGCAATATTAATCATGAATAAAAAATGGTTTTGAGCAGTATTGAAACTTTGGACTTTAACTGTAAATTACAGTGCAGGTGAAATTTTCTGATTTGGGTCGAATTAAAAAAAAACTTTAGGAGTCAACTAGAATTATGAAGATAGGCATACATGCGTATGCAAGACATGTTTGTGTGTGTCTCTTGCATTCTCAAAAGATATGCCAATATATTACTCTATATATATTATGCCCAACCAGCCAAAATGACATCAAAGACCGTGGTAAAAAAATTTTTCCGCGTGAGTGCCGCCGTCGACAATAAATCAGTAAATTGCTACTCAAAAAAGTTTTTCAAGGTTGGCAGGTCTGCGTTATATTTCAATAACAAATTAGAGTAAAAACACAAGTTAATCCAAAAACTGCCTTATGTTCAGTTTACACGTTTTCATGCAATGTGTTGTGTGTTGATTATTATATCTAGAAAATAAATAGCATCTGAATTTAGGTTAAAAGTCGAGGCTACAAACGTTAATGTTATGGTAATGTGCGGCTCCCTATATAGTTTACAGCATTAGCAGATTTTTTTTAATCCTTCTGAAACGTTTAATTGCAACTGAATTCATTTAAAGACAAATATTTTTTTTTCATTAAACCACTGTTAAAAGATAAATAAATAATTTTTTAGCTTTCTAAGCCGAACCGAAAACCGAATCGTCAGTTACACCCCCAGTGACCTGTGCTACCAACCTCCAAAAACGCAGAAAAAGCTCTATATAATAAAGTGTGACGCGTGTTGACGTGATAAGGCACTTGCCTCCAATGTTGTGAATTTAACTTAAGTGCAAAATTTTAGTGTTGCACAGATATTTTGCAAATAAAGTCGTGCTCAAGAGAACAAATTTATCAATTCCTGGGAAATTGGTGCAAAATATCATTAATAAAACACCATATCAGTGTTTCATATCGGTCGATATCGATAATTATTGATTTTTTTTAGACCCATTTAAAATAAGGACCAGGAGATAAAATCTATTACATTTGAAACATTTTTATTTTAAACTGATTATAATCCCAAGACAGAAATGTCAACGCAACCATGGAAAACCCAAATAATTGAAAACGAGGCTGAATCCAGCTTATTATTCGCAGCTTCTTATTGGTGGAACGGATAGCGACAATGAGAAGATGGATGCAGCCTCGTAATGTTCACAGAAGTCACGGTTCGGTTTTATTAATTATTTAAATTATATTTTTATTTTAAATTATATTCTATTATTTTAAATTATATTTTATTATTTTAAATTATATTCTATTATTTTAAATTATATTCTATTATTTAAAATTATATTATATTATTTAAAATTATATTTTATTAATTATTTAAATTTTATATATATATATATATATATATATATATATATATATATATATATATATATATATATATATATATATAATTTAAATTATATATATATATATATATATATAATTATATATATAATTTAAATTTCTGAAAGTGTGTTTGACCAGAATGATTGGGTTTAATTCATTAATATATATATATATGTGAAGACTTCAGATGCAAAAGCCTCTAAGTGCCATTTGAAATTTTCTTCTAAAATGATCATTTTTATCAAACTTGTATATTTAAGTTCAGTAATTTCACTTAAATGACAATGAAGATTACCTATTAATTGTCATTTAAGTGAAATTACTGAACTTAAATATACAAGCTTGATAAAAATGATCATTTTAGAAGAAAATTTCAAATGGCATTTAGAGGCTTTTGCATCTGAACTCTTCATATATATATATATATTAATGAATTAAACCCAATCATTCTGGTCAAACACACTTTCACAAACACCAAACCAATATTAGAGAGGCTGCGACGCCATTGGTCCTCTGGTTACTCCAGTTATCCAATCACAGTTTATTATTGCGCATGCAGAATTTATCCAGTAAATGTGTTTCTCAATCGTAATTTCATCCCAAAATTTGCATTAAAAAATCTCCAAGAATAATATAAACCCGTAGCAGTCCCTGTGACTCGTGTGTATTCTCAAGTCACATGACGTGTGTGTGTGACGAACCGTCTAAACGATTATTCGCTGAACTAAACATCAGGTTCGGTGCTTCCACACGTGTGGGTGAATCGTTCCTCCAAGCCGAGTGTGTTTAACAGGTCATCTGTGTGTGTGTGTGTGTGTGTGTGTGTGTGCTCCAGGGGTTTGGGTTCGTGACGTTTGAGACGAGCGCGGACGCGGAGAAGGCGCGCGAGCGTCTCCACGGGACCATCGTAGAGGGACGGAAGATCGAGGTGAGTGTCTCTCTCTCTCTCTCTCTCTCCCATTTCACACCTTTACTGACCTAATGTGTCCTGGACCAAGATGCTCAGCTGTGTGTGTGCGGCATTATGGGAAACATGTGTGTGTGTGTGAGCTTAGCAATGCATGGTTGCATCTCTTTGAGCTCTTGGAGTTTCTGGATTGGTTGTTGTCTGGCTGAGTGTTGGTTATTAACAGCATGTGATTAATTTTCATCGATTTGCTCGTTTGTCTTTGAGTTCTTTTGTACTGAGCATGCTCACAGTTAGCCAATCACGTGCGTGCGTTTGACGCTGTCTCTGTCTCTCCTGGTTTGAATGGCTTTTTTGTTCATGAAACATTTGCTTGGACTCTTACGACACTTTGAGGACTGTCCGTCCGACGATCTGAATGCTTTTCACGAGTTTGGTGTTGTCCCTTTGGTATGGCATTGGTGTGCGTAGTGTGAGAGAGCGGCTCACTTTCCAGATGCTTGTGTTCTTGTTTTTTAGTGCATTTTTTAGTAGATTGTTCTGAATCTGGGAGATGAGAAGAAGCCTGTTGCTTGCTGTGTGTGTGTGTGTGTGTGTGTGAGCGGTGGAGTGCTGCATGGAGCCGCGTGTGTTTCCCTCGTGAGGCCCAGTGCTGGTTTTTCTGGGTGTTTAATAGTTCTCGGGGTTTGACCTGCATGACCTCTGAGACGCTGCCTGTGTTTGTCTCTCATAGGCCGGGGGAAATCATTCGGTTTGTTGTTATTATTCTTTCTCTTTTTTTTTGTCGCCTCTCTCAGGCCAAGTCATTTTTATTTCTAAATTAACTGGGAAGTGTGTGTTAATTCGGGCTAATGGTAATGTGAGTGTGTAGATCGGGGGTGTCAAACTCCAGTGTGTTGCGTCATGTGGGTCGAATGTTTTCTTTGTTTCAGTGACCGTCGTCCAGTGCTGTTTAACCCACCGCTCATCTGGGAAACCCGTTAGTAAAGCGCCGTTCGTTCGGTCTCTGCCGTCTCCACAAGTATGATCATAAAACAATACAGTAATGCACATTTATCTTGTTTTCTACATGGTTGAGTTGCTGTTTATTAAGGGGATGATGTACAGGATCACTTTTGAAAAAAAACTTTTGCTGATGATATATTCGCCCCCGTGTCATCCGAGATGTCCATGTGTTTCTTTCTTCAGTCGAAAAGAAATTAAGGTTTTTGATGATTTTTCTCCATATAATGGACTTCAATGGGGTCCAAACGGTTCAAGGTCCAAATGACTTTGATCTGTGATGCGCATTCTCTGTTCGAACTCATTCGTCAGAATGAACGAATCTTTTTTTTTTTGAGTCATTTGGTTGATTCAGTGAACAAATCGAACTCGGAAAGAGATTTGTTCATTTTGATGAACGAGTTCGAACAGGAGAGTCACGTACGCGCATCACAGAACAGAGCAAGGCGAGCATTTGAGCTTATAAAACTTCAACTTTGTTATTTATTTATTAAATGAGCGATCGTTTCGCTTGATAAGACCCTTATTCATCGTCTGGAATCGTTTAAAGCCCTTTGAACAGTTTGCACTGAAACTGTCTTTTGGACCTTGAACCGTTTGGTCCCCATTGAAGTCCATTATATGGAGAAAATCCTGGAATGTTTTCATCAAAAACCTTAATTTCTTTTCGACTGAAGAAAGAAAGAGATGGACATTTTGGATGACATGGGGGTGAGTAAATTATCAGCAAAAGTGTTTTTTTAAAGTGAACTACTCCTTTAATGTTTCTTCTGCTCCGCATGGATACGTTTGTTTAATTAATAATATTAATATTGTGAAATTTGGGCTGTGCAAAAATTAATTGCGATTAATCGCATCCAAAATAAAAGTCTGCGTTTACATAATATATTTGTGTGTGCTGTATATAATTATTTTGTATATATAAATACACACACACGCATGTATATATTTAAGAAAATGTGTTATTCATATATAAAATATTTATATAATATAGATTATGTATTTATATATATTTACATAATTTAAGCACAAATAATTCTTAAATATATACATACATGCATAGGTATTTATATATACAAAATTATTATATACAGCACACACAAATATATTATGTAAACACAGACTTTTATTTTGGATTCGATTAATCGCAATTAACTTTTGCACAGCCCTATGTGAAATATAATTAGAATGTAAATCAGCCGTTTTCGGTGTGAATATACAGTAAAGTGTCATTTATTCCTTTGATTTTCATCATCATTACTCCAGTCTTCAGTGTCACACGATCCTTCAGAAATCACTCTAATATGAGGATCTGATGATCAACAAACATTTATGATTATTATCAATGTTTAAAACTGGATTCGTTGATGGATAGAAAGTAAATGTAATGTTTTGTAGCATTAAACACTACTGTTCAAAAGTTGAGGGTCAGTATAAATTTTTATTTTATTTTTTGGGGGGAAATAAAAAAAATCAATACTTTTATTCATCAGGGACGAATTAAATGGCTCAAAAGTGACAGTAAAGACTTTTATAACGTTATAAAAAATTAAATTATAAAAAAACTAATTCGATCTATCCAGTTTTAAATATTGATAATAATCATAAATGTTTCTTGATCATCATATTGTAGTGATTTCTGAAGGGTCAAGACACATTTATTGTCATTATCAGTGTTTAAAACTGGATTCTTCGATGGATAGAAAGTAAATATAATCTGAAATGTAATCTTTTGTAACATTAAATACTACCGTTCAAAAGTTGAGGGTCAGTACCAATTTTTATTTTATTTTTTTGAGGGAAATAAAAAAAATAAATCAATACTTTTATTCATCAGGAACAAATTAAATGGCTTAAAAGTGACAGTAAAGACGTTATAAAACATTCTATTCTATTTATAAATTCTAATTCGATCCATCCAGTTTTAAATATTGATAATAATCATAAATGTTTGTTGATCATCAGATCCTCATACTAGAGTGATTTCTGAAGGATCATGTGACACTGAAGACTGGAGTAATGATGATAAATTCAAGAATAAACTACACTTTACTGTATATTCACATAGAAAATAGCACAATATTAATATTTTTAATCAAATAAGCCTTGCTGAACATCTCACCGATCCAAAACTTTGACCGTGAGTGGACATTATCACTTAATAACCAGTTCTGTGGTGAAACCAGATTATTAAACAACCCTTGAGATGTTTAAGTATCTGAATGTACTCCATATTTTTTGTTTAGTTGCCTTGTTGTTTGTTCGATAACAATATCTAATTTAAATCAGCAACTAGGACACATAAAGCGAACAACACCTCCATGTTCTGCATGCCAGACTCTTTCACCAGAGGATTTTGTGAGATTATAACATTTTTCATTTGTCGTCCACAGATTGGGTTTTCAGAACCAAATAAACAGGTTCCACACGTAAGCGCTCCACATGTTGTGCTTAATTGGCAGAAACAGGGATATTCCACCCATATAACCAAAGCTGTGTTTAAGCGTAGCATCTTTGATTGTGTTTGGCACCCCTGGTGTAGATGCATGATGCCTGTTAGCTCTAGCGCCCCCTGGTGTCGTGGCTGTGTGCATGGGAGCGCGGCGGCGGCGGCGGCGACGGCTTCGTGTGGGTTTGCATGAGTCTGATTCGCTCAGACCATCAGATTCATTGGAAAGCGGGAGACGGGTTTAATAGGCGTTTCATTTGGATTTGAATGTCATTGAAATTATATATTTCTCATGATATTTTGCTGTATGTAATCAATGACACCCCTAATGTTTGTTTGTGTTTTCTGGAGAGCAGATCTGTGGAGAGAGCGATGCACCACCATCAACCTCTTCACTCATCTCTCTCTCTCTCTCTCTCTCTCTCTCTGGCCAGTCTCACTGTGTTTCCTGTCTGTTGCATCACTTCCTGTCCCTGTGTCTATTTTTAAACCCTCTGATGTCACCGTCTAGGCCCCTCCCCTGGGTGATGTCATTAGTCCGGCATGTTAGACTCACAGACGTGCTTCTAGTCGCAGATTCACTACGTGTGTGTGTGTGTGTGTGTGTGTGTGTGTGGAGTTCCTCTAATCATTCGTCCCTTTCTCCTCCTCCTCTATGACACAGACGAATGCGGCTGCAGGCTCTTTAGCACTCCTAAAGCTACAGATTTGATCACCTGAAGATTTGTCTTGTTGTTGTGTGAATGTCTGCCTCAGAGTCTCGAGTTCCTCACTGGACTTTTGCTTTTTTTTTTTTTTGGTTGGTTTGTTTGTTTTCCTCTCCTCTTTTCTAGTTGTTCACTCATTCTTTGCATTTGGTTTGCTCTTTTTTTTGGTTCATTTTTTTCTCCTTTCTGTTCCCTTGACGATTTCTGTGTTGTTGTTATTGTTGTCAGTCTCCACGGTAACTGCTCGCGTGTCGTCACGCCGTTTCCTGGCTCATGGTAAGTTTGTGTATGTACGGCTTCATCCCTGATCAATCCCACCAACTCAACCCCCCCCCCCCCCCCTAAAACTCCAGCCCTCCCCAGCTTTACAAACTGTGGTCTTTCGCTCTTTTGCACTGATTAGCTTGTTGAGGGATCAGAGATGCGTTAAAGCCCTCGCGGAGACGACGGCAGCCCTCGAAGTTTGGCCGAGCGCATCCAGCTAGTGGCGTCTGTTCGCGGCTAGCGCAATCGAGGTCTGTCCTGATCTTCTGTTCATCAGAGGCATGGGGGAAAAGAGCTTTATGAAATCATCATGTCTATTATAGTCGCTAAGGACCACAGAGTGCTGACAGAAATGATATTCCCTCCCAGTGCTCGCCATTGCTCCTCTTTTCTCCATCGCTCTCATGATCATTAACACTTTCCCCACGCACTGACATGGCTGATATGAGACTGTCACACTAAAACCCCTCTCCTCCATCTCATCCATCCATCCAATGATCTATCCTGTGGTTCTAATGAGCTCTCGTTAGGGGGGTGGGCGTTATGACCAACCGTATACAGCTATAATGTGGGTAACAAATTTTAATTTGGATCTTAATGGGTGCAAATCAACACATCGGATCATTTAGCAGACGAGTGATGTGGAATCTGCGTCACATGACTAACCAGACCTGAGGCCGGTCGCACCCGCACTATATCAGTCGGCGATACTGCATTATGTTTCTGGGATCGTATCAATAACGATAAAAATATGATATTCTGAGTGCGTTTGTGCATTTGCAGGTTTAGGTCAGTTCGCAGCAGTGACGGAAATCATCTTGTCCGATGAGTATAAATTAGGGCTGGGAAACGATTAATCGTGATTAATCGCATCCAAAATAAAAGTTTGTGTTTACATAATATATATAAATATTATATATATAAATACACACACATGCATGTATACATTTAAGAAATATTTGTATGAATATACTGTATATATATTTATAAATGACTTATATTAAATATAAATATTAATATTTTATATATTAATAATGTTTTAATATATTATATATTAATTTATTATATATTTTAAATATATTATATATATATATTTTTTTAATTTTTCTTAAATATATACATGCACAAGTGTGAATTTTTATATACAAAACAATTATACACAGTGCACAAACATATATTATGTAAACACAAACTTTCATTTTGGATTAATCGCGATTAATCGTTGCCCAGCCCTGGTTTAAATGTTGTTGTTTTTTAAAGTCCCCCTATAGTCAATAATTATATCCCATAAAACTCATCTTTGATAACCAAAATTACATATTTTTTTTCCCTTGAAAAAATGTCTTCGTGCCTTAGAATATCTTGAATGTAACTCGACACCCTTGCTTCATTTGGTATATTTTGCTCTCTGAATATGCAAATGAGCCCCGCCTCCAATCACTCACTCAGCTCAGAGATCCACTGGTCGACGATCACGCGTTGATCTGATTGGTTACAAGGTCGTTTGTGACCTCAGAAACCACAATGCTCTCGACTTGTGAATTTACACATGGTTTAGCGTGTTAAAAACAACATTAAACGCTGGATTTCCACCAAAGGGGGACTATAACGTTAATTGGCATTTTAACCTTTATAAAGCAATGTTTTTTCTAACCTAATTAAATAAATGCATCATCTTTTGTCAAATTCTTACATTTAATCAAATTCAATCATAATATTAAGACACAATAGGGCTGTTCCTAATCAAATGAAATCAGTTCATAAGACTTTGAATATTGATACTTGTTTTAAAGAAAGATACTTTCAATGTGAAATTAAAACCACCAGTAGGTGGCAGCAAGTCTCTGTTAAAGAGAAAAGAGTCATTGAATCATTCATTGAACCGATTCGTTCAAAAAGTTGATTCTTTCATTAATGAAACACTGCTGTGTTGCTCAGAGATGCAAAGCTAATGTCATACAGGGCATCTTTGAATATTGCGGGCATTCTAAGTGTTTTAGTCGGCCAAATTACTCTACATCGCACATCGCTTAAAACGGCTAGCGATGATTGGTCGGGAAGCAACGTGAAGTCTGCCGTGTTTTATGGACACAACAAGGATGTAGTCGAAATCGCACAATTTGACACGGTGATTATCGTAATAGACAGAAATATTGTGTAGTCTGAACCCGGCATTAATGGAAACGTAACACTACGAATAAACTAAATACGAATGCAAGCCTCTGACCTGGAGTAATAAAAACTGTTCACGGTACGCTTACAATACACATCGTTTCAGATCAGCTTCACAGAAAATCGTGATAATTTATGTAATTTTGTCATGCCTTGGTCGTATTTAGAGACGATATAGTTTACATTCTGCATCAATACAAGCAATCTAAATCAAAATATGTGATGTCATTGCAACTTAAAGGGATACTCCACTTTTTTTTTGGAAATAGGCTCATTTTACAACTCCTCCAGAGTTAAACAGTTGAGTTTTACCGTTTTCGAATCCATTCAGCCGATTTTTTTTTTTTTTTGATATTTAGAAGAATATCAGTAACCAGACAGTTTCTGGTCTCATTGACTTCCATTGTAGGAAAAATATATACTATGGAAGTCAATGAGACCATAAACTGTCTGTTTACTGATATTCTTCTAAATATCAAAAAATCGTCTGAATGGATTCGAAAACGGTAAAACTCAACTGTTTAACTCTGGGGGAGTGGTAAAATGAGCCTATTTCCAAAAAAAAGTGGAGTATCCCTTTAATGTTAAATACAGTGGCCGAACGTCGTAAAAATACGTTCGATTTCAGTGTGAACCTATATTTACCAGTCATGTGAGGCCAAACAATTGAGGCTAAACTGAGTTTCCTGCGAACGTAAAAGGCTACGATTGGATCATTGAAGGTAATCATGGGATATTGTGCGACAAAGTGAACCAAATTGAGTAGAGAATCAGTTAAATGTGGACTTAAGTGAGATCTCTAACAAGCGGCGGGTGCGACCCGATCTCCGAAGGGTCGTCTGGAGGTCACGCCATCCTCACACGGGTTCTTTTGGGTTTGGTTGGGAATAGTCTCTACTAGAGCCAGACCGATATTATCGGCCGATATTAGACATTTTCCATCGGTATCGGCAGTTATAATGGCCGATAAATGAATATTTCAAAAATTAAATAAAATCGGATGAAACACGCTAGAGCCAGACCGATATATCGGCAGACCGATACATCGGCCGATATTAGGCGTTTTCCAAACTATCGGTATCGGCAGTTATAATGGCCGATAGATGAATATATCGAAAATAAAATAAAAACGGACTAAACACGCTTGAACCATGTCATGTGTGTTGGAGTTGTATAGTTTGTCCACCAGAGGGCGCTCTACACAGTTGAGTTGGTCACGATACATACATTGCTTGAATAACAATTAAAAGATCATCCCCATCAGTTCTCTTAACGCAAATGAGCATGACAAAATTCGTGACTATCATGTCCAGTTTAAATAAATACATAAATAAAATATCGGCCGATATATCGGATTTTAAAACCCCAAAATATTTGTATCAATATCGGCCCTCGAAACCCTTTCTCGGTCGGGCTCTAGTCTCTACCGATCGACGCATTTCTCATGGTCATGGCGCCCGGCCCTAACACGCATCTTCCATTTCATCTGTGGTTGTGTGAATCACCCCATCACGCTTCTCCAGTTCAGGCCCAGATATCTGCTGATTATTGCACAGCCTATGAGCCAAAAACGTCCCTAAATACACACACACATCGAAATTGTTCCTCAGACGATATTTCTGCCCTTATATTCATGTGAGGATGAGCGACTCAAGCTTGTTTTGGTCTTTGGTTATGGACAGTGTGTGTGTGTGAGTGTGTGTGACGGTGTTTGCATATTGGTCTTCAGCGTGTGAAAGAACCGTGTTGATGCCTGCCGGTGTTTTCCGTCTTCATGATTTCATTTATTGTGACATGTAGCATATGCATCTCTCTCTCTCTTTTTCTCTCTCTCTCTCTCACCCATAAACTCCGTCACTCCTCACAAGGTCTGACAACAACCAATCACAGGCTTCCTTTCATTTGACGCACTTTGGTGTACTTGTTCATGACAAACTGGATGGCTTTTTGAGTTTGACGTTTCTGATTGGGTGGATTGTTCTCTCTCTCTCTCTCTCTGTCTCGCTCTTTTCCCGTTTTTGTGGTTCCATTGAATGTCGACTGGCTCTTTTTTTCTTTTCTCTCCTGCATCCCTCTGTTTCCGAACATCCCCCCCCCCCTTCTCTCTCGGTATGATGTGTTGTTTTCACGAGGGGGCGGGATTAAGCTGCAGAGTATTTGGATTGGTCCATAGGCTGCATCTGATGCTTGCTGATTGGCTGATATGCTCATTTCTGGTTAATGGACTGTAATTGGCTGAATGTGATTTTGCTAAGAGCTGTGCACAGTGTATTGATTTCGTCATGTGTGATCTCTTTGTTTCTCTCTCCTCCATTTAAGCAATGGAATGCCCTGTTTTTCATTTTGCTTTGACGCATTGATTTCTGGGTTTTTGTGTTGGATGTTTGAAGATCAGTGGGAGTTTTTTGATGCATGAAGCAATATAAGGGAATATCAATGAGTCCACAATTTCTGCTGTAAATAATCTAGTTCAAAGAATTGATTATCGAATGTCTTTTATTTTGAGATTTGGGTGATCTGTGAACTTAAATACCGTAATTCGTATTTAGTCGTCTGACTATTTGCAGAGTGACGTTTGGATTAAAACAGCTCTAGTTGTGAATGTGCCAGTGTTTTTGCGTCCCTGTCTCTGATCAGATTGTCCTTCTGTCTCTGTCGAACAGGTCAATAACGCTACAGCTCGAGTGATGACCAATAAGAAGCTGGTTAGCCCGTATGCTAACGGCGAGGGTCTCAGTACACTGCCCTACGGTAAAACCACCTCACCTCGGTCTTTCACTTCTTCTTCAGTTGTTAGCGATGAAGCTAGGCAGATAATCGGAGGCTTTTCTCTGTGTTTGGGTTCAGCCGGGTGGAAACTGAGTCCCATGATGGGCGCCATGTACGGACCGGAGCTCTACGCAGGTGAGACGTTTGGCATCGTACAAAGTAATATTCATATATTGTTCTCGTACTACGCCATCGTCATCCACATATATAATATAAATCATTCCAATTAAAATATTTAATCGCGATTAATCGCACATTTTTAACTATTCCGCGTGGGCCGCGTCCTGTTGCAAAAGCATGTGGGGAAAAAACTACAAAGTTTGCTAGGCCAAAAAGATCGTTAATCGCGCGTTAAAAATAACTTTTCTGCACAAGATACGTTTGACACTTCTTCTCTACGTCTAAATGTTCACTCCTCGCAAGTCTAACTTACATTTTACAACGCAGGGACTGTAACTAGAGATAAATACAGTAATCATTACTTTATTTAGCCCGTGGTTTCCAAGCTCATTAATGTTAACGTTAGCGGTCTTCCACTGATGATAGTGGCGTTAGCTAGCTTTGTGGTTAGCTAGTCTATGATAAGCCATAATTTAGCAATACTGCAGATTGTAAAACATACATTTTCAATTTAACAGGCCAAGGAGAGATGATTGAAGCGTGTTTTGTCCATTTTTATTTTATTTTTAAAATATTCATTTATCGGCCATTATAACTGCCAGTGTTGGGTCAGTTACTCTAAAAAAGTAATTAATTGCTAGTTACTAATGACCTCTTCAACAGTGTAATTAGATTACTGTACTGATTACTCTCTCTAAAAAGTATTTCATTACTTTCAAAATCCCATTTCAATCTCAACCAGCTGAATAACACAAGGATAGACATGAATCTGTTTTAATTCTTTCAAATAAATACTATAAAATTGCATGAATTATCATTAAACTGACCAAGGTGGAGAAGATTACATTATAAAAACATACTTTTTAGCATCAGACAATACATTATGATGTTAAACCCACTATTGTTTTATGTCTGATCTCATGACATTTCACACTTTTTTCCATATTTTGCAATAATTCATACGAATTTGTGCGAGTGCGGTCGTACGATTTAGACACCACATAAAATGCGTACGAATCGCTGTGAGATGGGATTGATCCATACACAGTATTTACCTCAATTACATCAGAAGTAACTAATTAAATTACAGATAAATTAAGAGTAATCCCTTACTTTACGTTTTCAAGGGAAAAGTAATTAAATTACCGTAACTAATTACTTAGTAATTAGTTACACCCAACACTGATAACTGCCGATACCGATATTTTGGAAAATGCCTAATATCGGCCGATATATCGGTCTGGCTCTACTAAATACAATGCAAAAAACGCAACCCGATCCATGTTTATGACGGACGAGTGTTTCGGAGCGTGGGCCGAAGCGTTGAGCAACAGTGTGAATGACCTGAAGCCAATGTGTGTGTGATCCTGTGGCTCCTGTAGTTCCAGGGTTCCCGTATCCCACAGCCGCCTCCGCAGCCGCCGCCTCAGCCGCCGCCACCTTCAGAGGAGCCCATCACCTGCGGGGCCGCGGCCGACCGGTGTACGGGGCCGTCAGAGCCGCTGTTCCCCAGCCCACCATACAGGCCTATCCTGGGTAACACACACACACACTTACAGGCCTATCCTGGGTAACACTCCTACACACACACACACACTAGGGATGGGCAACGATTAATTGCCTTAATCGCAAAACAAAAGTTTGTGTTTGCATAATGTATGTGTGTGTAGTGTGTATAATTAATTTGCATATATAAATACCCACACATGCATGTATATATTTAAGAAAAATGTGTTATTAATATGTCAAATATTTATATTTATATATAATATGTATTATGTATAAATATATATAAAGTATATACATGCAAATATTTCTTAAACATATATTTATTTATTTATTTATTTGACAGGGACAATGCAAACAAACTTAGTGTCAAGATCAATGTCACTGAAGTGTTGCATATAAAGTTTATAGATAATTTTCAACTCCTGTCCCTGGAAGGGCTTTTATACACAATAAAATTTGCATGATTAGCTACTTAAATAAAAAAAAAATAATAATAATAAATAATACTAATAATAAAAATACTAATAAGCATACATACATATCATAAACTACTCTAATAATTAAATGTAGTTAAAAATGAGTACAGTTTTGGTTTATTTTAACCAATTTTTAAATACACATGCATGTGTGTGTATTTATATATACAAATTAATTATACACACTACACACACATATATTATGTAAACACAAACTTTTATTTTGCTAACGATTAATCACGATTAATCATTGCCCATCCCTAACACACACACACACACACACACAGATGCAGCAGATGTGATGATGCTCTAGGTTGTCTGCATGCTGCATGCTGCTTCTGCTCACATGATGATGTAATTATGCAATCAGTGACACCAAAAATGCCATTTTCTCCAAACACACGACCCGTTTAACAAGTATAAATCTGTTATGATGTGACGACTGGATCAAAGTGGCATTTTCTTTTCTGTTTAATGACCAAATGCACTGCATGTGTGTGAATTAATGTTTTCACTCTCTCTTTTCCGTGGTCTACTCTACATCTGTCCTGCTATCATCTCCTGTGTTTCCTTCCACCGCCACATGGTGGCGCCCTATCCATTTTTTATTTTGTTCTTCCATCTCTCTTTCTTCCTTCCTTTCTCTCGGCTGTCATTTTGTTTTTCTGTCTCTCAGTGTGGTGTACCAGGATGGGTTTTATGGAGCTACAGAACTGTATGTAAGTATGACACTTCCTGTCTCTCGGTTTTTCACTTCCTCTCTCTTTCCTTCTCTCTTTACCGTGTGTGAACTGACGCCACGCAGAGCCGTTCAATTCTGAATAAGACAACACAACAAAGAGCGTGTTGCGATTGAATCAGTAAATGAATCGCTTGACGGCTCTGTGTGTGCCAGAGTGTGTGTGTGTGTGTGTGTGTGTGTGTGTGTGTGTGTGTCCAGGTTGACGATAGCTTTTTCTGTTTTCTCTGTAGAATAGTGTTTCAGGACACTCTGGTTAGTAGCAGAATGCCTCAGGTAGGCTCACAGACGGATAGTGTGCATCTCTCCTTCTGATTAATACATCTGTTTGATATTGATCGTGTGAGATTGCTGTCTCTGTTTCCCTACTAACTCACAGTAATCTGACAGGAGTGAGGGCTGGAAGGGGGAGAAAGAAATTCTGCTTGATTTCTGCACATTTTCCTCTTTAAATGATTCCGAGCGCATGAGAAAAATTGGCGGCGGCATCAAACGTCACACCAGGGAAAACACACATTAGACAGCGGTGGAGGGCTGGGCGGTGCGAACACACACCCACATCACAGTACGAGTTATCTTAGCTTCATATCACGGGCGAATTTGCTGGATTATCCTTTTTTTGGTTTGGACTAACTACCAGGTCGTCAGATTATTCAAACTTCTAATATTAATATACAGTGGTGTGAATAAGTTTTGGCCCCCATGCTAAAGTTGCCTAAAAAGAGGAATAAAAAATCATCTTTTGGATATTGATCTTAATGCCTTAATTAGAAAAATGAGGAAAACTCCAACCTTTAAGGACACCAATTTTCTTTGTGAATGAATAATGTATCATAAATAAATGTTTTTCCTTAAAATACAGGGTGCATAAGTCATTGCCCCCTATGTTAAATTCCCATAGAGTCAGGCAGATTTTTATTTTTAAAAGCCAGTTATTTCATGGATCCAGGATAATATGCATCCTGATAAAGTTCCCTTGGCCTTTGGAATTAAAATATCCTAGAGATTGGCTTGGGGTACTTTCCATAAGATCATCTTTCAATGCAAATCAAACCAGCTATTAGGCTAACTGAAATAAAACCATGCCAATCTCAAGGCATAGTGAATGGTGTGTGATGATGTGGGTCTATTTTAATTCCAAAGGCCAAGGGAACTTCATCAGGATGCATATTATCCTGAATCCATGAAATAACTGGCTTTTAAAAATAAAAATCTGCCTGACTCTATGGGAATTTAACATAGGGGTGTCCTGACTTATGCACCCTGTATTTTAAGGAAAAACATTTATTTATTTATGATACATTATTCATTCACAAAGAAAATTGGTGTCCTTAAAGGTTGGAGTTTTCCTCATTTTTCTAATTAAGGCATTAAGATCAATATCCAAAAGATGATTTTTTATTCCTCTTTTTAGGCAACTTTAGCATGGGGGCCAAAACTTATTCACACCACTGTAAAACTCATTTTGAACAGCATTTGAAAACGGATGATCCGCAGACACAACCAACCCTTATCTGGGGCTGTGTTCACTCTTGGCATGTTTGCTTGGATTACACAAGCTCTAGTGCGGTTCAATTGAATGAGTGTGAACGCTGCCGTCTGAACCAAAACAAGCACACCGAAAGCTGAAAAGATGGTTCTCGATCCGCTTCCAGACAAACTCTGGTGTGTTTCGACTGAAATATGAACCCAATACGGACCGAAGATAGGAAGATGAAAAGCACAGAATGCTTAAGCACACCCGTTTCTCAATATAGCCGCGATGTTACCCATCACAGTTCAGTACAGGCGTCAGAACCGATTCTCCTCGCTGTGTGTGTGTGAGAGAGATGGACCAAAGTGGACCAGGACTTACATTTTTTGCAAAAAATTAGACTGAATTAAGTAAACCGAAGCACAAGTGTGAACACACCCCAATATAAACACCTCTACTTGACCTGTGTGTAACGCCCGCCGTGAGGCCATGAGAACCCACGAGAAGCCGTGAGAACTCGTTAGAACCCGTTGAAGCCCTGAGAACCTGTGAGGCCGTGAGAACTTGTGAGGCCATAAGAACCCTTAAGAACTCGTGAGAACCCGTGAGGCCGCATGAACCCGTGAGAACTTGTGAGGCCATGAGAACCTGTGAGAACCCGTAAGAACTCGTTAGAACCCGTTGAAGCCCTGAGAACCCGTGAGGCCGTGAGAACTTGTGAGGCCATAAGAACCCTTGAGAACTCGTGAGAACCCGTGAGAATTTGTGAGGGCGTGAGAACCCGTGAGAACCCGTAAGAACTCGTTAGAACCCGTTGAAGCCCTGAGAACCCGTGAGGCCTTGAGAATTGTGAGGCCATAAGAACCCTTGAGAACTCGTGAGAACCCGTGCGAACTTGTGAGGGCGTGAGAACCTGTGAGAATTTGTGAGGCCATGAGAGCTCGTGAGAACCCATAAAAACTCGTTAGAACTCGTTGAAGCCCTGAGGACCCGTGAGGCCGTGAGAACTTGTGAGGCCATAAGAACCCTTGAGAACTCGTGAGAACCCGTGCGAACTTGTGAGGGCGTGAGAACCCGTGAGAATTTGTGAGGCCATGAGAGCTCGTGAGAACCCGTAAGAACTCGTTAGAACCCGTTGAAGCCCTGAGAACCCGTGAGGCCGTGAGAACTTGTGAGGCCCTGAGAACTCGTGAGGCCGTTAGAACCCGTGAGAATTTCTGAGAACCCATGAGAATTTGTGAGAACCCGCGAGGGCGTGAGAACCCGTGAGGCCGCGCTGCCCAGCTCTCGGCGGGGGTTATTTACACTCTGAGAATATAAATAATTGTCTGGCTCTGTTCTCGAAGCGCATGTTCCTGCGGGTCGGTTCTGAGCAGCTCAGGCGTCTGAGACTATTAGCTTTATAAGGACTCTGGATGTTTCAGGTTTTGTCAGACTGGATCTGATTCTGTCCCCTTCCCAGAGTCCCTGTCTCTCTCTATATGGCATGTTAACTCGATCTGTGTTGGCATGCAATCACACTTAATTCCTCGTAGATCTCTCTCTCTCTCTCTCTCTCTCTCTCTCTCTCTCTCTCTCTCTCTCTCTCTCTCTCTCTCTCTCTCTCTCTGCTTTTCTATCTTTCCTCTAGTTACTTGATTTTTCAGCAATGATTCACCGTTTTTCGTTTGACCTTTTCATTTTCAAATCACCTGCTTCTTTTCACCCTCTCTCTCCCTTTCTCTATTTCTCTCTCTCTCCCCTTATCCCTCATTCCCCCTCCCCTCTCTCTCTCTCTCTCTGCCCCTCCCCCCCTCTCTCTCTCTCTCTCTCCTCCTCTCCCTCACTCCCCCCTCCCCGTCCCCTCTCTCTCTCTCCGCCCCTCCCCCCCTCTCTCTCTTCTCTCTCTCTCTCCCCCGTGGATCGAGTTCTCTGATTGGCCGTAGGGTAGAATGCTGAGGAGAGAATGGCGGAAATGGCTTGTTATTTTGAGTTTGGGGTGCATGCAGTCTGTGTGGTCGTGTGGATGTTCTCTAATCTCACTATCTGTCCGTCTGTCTGAATATGGCACCAGTAATGGATTTGATCACCCCTGGTTGCGTTTGTGGGGGGGGTGAAGATGACACTGACGCTAATGCACTCACGATCCCCATTTCTGCTTGTGTCTCCCTCTTTGACAAACAAACAATTGATTCTTAATCATTAGCGAATGACTCCTATCTCACCATGATTGTGCATTGTTTGCCACTGAGGAAGATTCACAGTGCGTAACAGATTACGGTTCTCCGAATGCGGTTTGTTTGACTGAACGTCAGTGGCAGATTGCTTGTTAATGGATTTTAGGTTTGCTTTCCTTAAACGTTTTCATGTCCTTTCCCTGCTAACTCACCACCTCACCTGCCTCCTCTCACTGTGTGGATTTTAAACAAATGTGTGTTTGTGTGTTTGTAGAGCGGCTACACCGCGTATCGCTACACCCAGCCCACGGCCGTAGCGAGTCCAACGGCGGCGGCGGCGGCAGCGGCGGCCGCTTACAGCGACAGGTTAGACACTCAGCGGTGGACGTGTGTTGCGAGCGCAGTTTATTATGAGCAGGGTTTGAAATTAACGCGCACTAGATGTGGCGATAAATTAGCGGTGGCGGGAAACAGTCAAAACAGATTTGGCGCAAATACTCGTGAGTCATCATGATATATTAAATACAGCGTATCGCACAGAATCTGCTCATATCTGCTTACTTCAACACACACGTCACACTACTTAACAAATAACGGCATGCTTGTTCACTTACGTTTATTTATTATTTACTCTATTTATTAGGGCTGTCAAAACGATTAATCGCAATTAATCGCATCCGAAATAAAAGTTTGTGTTTACATAATATATGTGGGTGCACTGTGTATAATTATTTTATATATATATATAAACACACACACATGCTTGTATATATTTAAGAAATATTTTCATGTATATAGATTTATATTTAATTTATATTATATAAATATTTTATATATAAATAATATTTTCTTAAATATATATGCATGTGTGTGTATTTATATATCTACAAAATAATTATACACAGTGCACCCACATATATTATGTAAACACAGACTTTTATTTTGGATGCGATTAATCACGATTAATCGTTTGACAGCTCTAATATTTATATATTTTTTGATGTACTGTATTGATCTGTCCATCTAAAACACATTTTGGGTGATGAGGATGACAGGATTTTGTTTAAATAAGAAATTAATGTACAAAATACTAATTTTATTTCATATATATATAGGTGTATATATAAGCGGTGACGTAGTTAATCTGATTTATTTATTTTTGACTAGTAGTAGTTCTCTGAGTGAAAGTGAATTTCAAACCCTGATTATGAGCAAACCCATATGTTGAACATTGAGTCTGTTATTTTATTACAAATATTCAGATTTTCAATTCATAACCACAAATGCAGCAAGGTCAAAAAAGCACAAAAATGATGACAATTGTCAGTAAAAAGTCAGTACGTTTAGTTTGATGCGATAGCATTAGCTTTAGCAGGAAAAAGAAACTCCTCTTTTTCCTTAAAGGAATTAAAGGATGTTTTTCATCTCATCACCTTTTACCAGTTATAAATCATATAAATGATTCAGACAATATTTTCATTATAAAATTGCAGATTTTGACCAAAAAAAATCGTTTTAACACTGGATATTACTGTTGTTGGGTTAACCTGGTCTGATGTTCATCGATCACATGATTACCTGAATGTGTCTCTGATTATGAGTGTAATCATGTTTTTCTCTCTGAAATGTGTGTGTCCAGCTACGGGCGTGTGTACGCGGCGGATCCGTACGCGGCAGCACTAGCGACCCCCGCGGCGGCGGCGGCAGCAGCGTATGGAGTCGGGGCGATGGTGAGATTCACACGGAACATTACCGTACTTGATTCTGATTGGTTGAGCCGCGTTCAAAGTTTTTGTAAATGACTACACACACACACACACACACACTAGAGCCCGACCGATAAAGGATTTCGAAGGCCGATACAAATATTTGTTGGTTTTAAAATCCGATACATCGGCCGATATTTTATTTTTTTTTCCGATACGCGCAACAAAAAATTAAAAGATTTCCCTATCATTAGTTATTTATGAGTTTTAACTAAAATAATATGATAATGCATTTTATTGTCACAACAGAACAGACTGATGACAGTGGCGTTAGCTAGCTTTGTGGTTAGCTAGTCTACAATGAGCCATAATTTAGCAACGGATAACGTCATACTGCAAATTGTAAAACACACACTGAGATGATGCGTCTCATTGCTATAACTGTCACGCGCTATTAAAGAAATACTTCAGTCACATCGTCAAAAGTTAAAAGGACAGTCAGTCAACTACACTGTAACAACGTAACGTAACTATTACTAGCTAATTCCGCTTCACTCTCGGCTTATTTAACAGCAAAACTGGACATGATAGTCACGAATGTTGTCCTGCTTATTTGAGTTTAGAGAACTGATGGGGATTTAATTGTTATTCAAGCAATGTATGTATCGTGACCAACTCAACGAGTGTCACCAACAGGGACGGTGTAGAGCGCCCTCTGGTGGACAAACTATACAACTCCAACACTCATGACATGGTTCAAGCGTGTTTCGTCCGTTTTTATTTTATTTTTGAAATATTAGTTTATTGGCCATTATAACGGCCGATAATATCGGTCTGCCGATATATCGGTCTGGCTCTGACACACACACACACACACACACACACACACACCTGTATAGTTTTTGTTGCTGGTGTTTGTTATGAATAAAATGAACGTTTTTATGGACTAGCCGTTTTCTGAAAGCTCTTGACGGTTCTAACGGCCTCTCTTCCGCAGGCCACGCTCTACAGAGGAGGGTACAGCCGGTTCTCGCCATACTAACAGCTTCACACACTTCCAGATGTGCGGTCCCTGATCCTTACACCGCTGCTGACCTCGGAGGGGAAATCCTAATCACACTTTTTGGACAAAAAAAAAACAACAACAACAAAAAAAAAACATGCTGTTACGAACTCTGAAAAAGGAATGCAACTCTAAATCCGTTCAAAGAAGGTGGATTTTTTTTTTCTTCTTTTTTTAAGGAAACCTGACATCATGAACACTAAATCGTAACAGATCTCTGACTGAAAACTGCTCGACTGAGAAGCTCAAATCATTTCTTCCTTCGGCTCGTCTCTCTGCACATATGCATGCAGTAACGGCTCTAGACTGCCTCTAGTGGCCATTGAACTACATGTGCTCAGAGCGCAGGACCAGTGAACACGTCACGTCACCCTCACTGTTCCACACTACAATAACGATCAATATTCTTTAAGAAACGTAGACTCGCTCATCCGGACCGCTCTCGTCTCGGTTTTGAAGTGTGTGGATCCCGAGGATGATGATGCTATTATCCCAAATACAGCGACGTGACGAGAGACTACATCGTGCTTTTCCTTTCTCTGGAGAGATGTCGTGACGCGGCGGGACTGTCCTGATAAAATCCGTCTTGCTGAAAGCTTTGTGTTCTTTAAACAGTACCTCCGTTCAGACCATTTTCAAGAGGCGTACCTTTAAAATTAAATAGTCATTATATGCAAGTAAACTAGAATAGACACAAAATTTTACCAAACGTTATTATTATTATTATTATTATTATTAATTATTATCGTCATTAGTTTCTCATGGTTGTGTGTTGGCTTTGATGAAAGGGCAGGACCACATTAATACACGAACACCGGCATAATGACTATAGCAAGTATTTAAATTATGCTATGAAATACTTTTTGTTATTTTCAGATTTTGGGATTGAAAAAAAGCCCCTCTTGTGGAATATCGACAAGCTCTTTTATTAGCATAGTTTTGTAAAATATGCAAGTTTCAGCCCAACTTTCTGAAAGCGGATTAAAAAATGTCTGTTTTTAAAGGAAAACTACATAGTATTTTTTTTTCTTTTTTTTGTTATTTTGCAGAGAGTGTCTCTTTCCCTTTAGTATATTGGTATTTTGCTTTCTTTGAATTTTGGTTCCAAAGAAGAGTCAAGCACATTTTTTGATTTGTGTGTGTGTGTGTGTGAACATGTTTGTAATTCTATTGTTTGGTTTCTTTTTTTTATATCAATAGGTTTTTGATATTGTTTGAAGTGGCTCGTTCATGATTTCCCAGTGGCTGGAGAAGGAACTGCGGTTTCTCTGTCTGTGATTTCTTCTTTTGTTTTTGCGGGACTGTAGACTCTAGGTGCATGTAATTGTAATCGGGTCCAGGACTGAAAACATTTCGCCATTTTAAAGTTTCGGAGTTCAGCTGTAGTGTGTGTGTGTGTGTGTGTGAGTGTGTGTGTGTGGTTGAGTTTCATTGACACTAAGAGAATGAAAGGCCACAGTCTGAACACTAAACCAGACAGCTTTCTTTAGTTTTTTTTATGTTTAAATGGTACTTGCAGTCTATGCATACACTTTACACAGTATTATAAGAGATTGAAATATCTACATTCTGATCTTCTGGCTTTTAAAGATGCTTTTGCAAACGACACGATTTGCGGATTTGCTAGTTTCTCTTTCTCTGTCCCTCGCACGCCGACGGCTCGGAGGTCTCGGACTGAATTCTTGCATGACGTTTGTCTTCTGGTGATGGAGTGAGAAGTTTGAGATCCCTCCATTCGTAAAGGATTAAAGATGGCGTCTCTTTTATTCTCCATTCTCGCACCTTATGAATATGATCCCTGATCCACATACTCTCCTTTGGTTTACAGTGTAACCGTGTTTTTGAGTTGAACTATTTCTCTCTCTCTCTACATATTCTGATTCCATTTGTGATGTAATTTGTATCTGAATGTCCATATAAACTGTTTTTTTTAAACAATCACTCGATGGGTGTTTGATTTCAGTTGATTGTGTGTTATTAAGAGTGTAGATGGCATAAGGATAGGTTAGCAAAATATAACACGGGTGAATGTTGTGAAAGGTTTTTCAAAACCAAAAGTCATCATAGTTGGGCGAACTTCTTTAGCGGTGAATGAAAGAATTTATTAAAAAAAAAAAAAATATATATATATATATATATATATAGTGTTGTCATTTACTCAAACAGTAGAAAAGCGAAAAGCTCCACAAAAGTGCTTTTACAAAGAGAAAAAACGCCAGTCAGAAGAAAGATGTTAACATTACCTAGTTTTTAACAGCATTAAACTCGTTTTTTTGTTTTTATTTTATGCAAACATTAAATAATACAGAGTATAGTGTTATAAAAATACACACTAAAATATGAAAATATAAAAAGGTTCCCGCTTGATATTTAGTGTCCTTAAGTACTGTGCAATTATTATTTATTTAAGTACATGTTCTTCCTGTATTCATAATTTATTGCAAAACACTTCTTTTCCTTTAGAGATACGGGTTCGGTGGTTTGAGGGTCTGTAAAAATATTTGTTATGGTTTAACTTAAAGTAACCTGGTTGGCTTAATTTTAAGTTGATCGAACTGGAAAAAGTGAGTTAATACAATGAAGGAGATTGATTTAATCATCAGAAACTCAAAATAAGTTATCTGAACTAAATAAATTATTTAAGTTGATTTGACAAGAAAAAATGTTGTTAGAAATCTTGAAAATATTTTTTTACAGTGAGTAGTAGATGTAATTATATGCAGGTAGTTTCTTTTAAAGTAGAAATACGATGTAAAACATGTACACAAGTGCATTGTATAATATTAATAATTGAAATGTTAGTACTTAAGGACACCATATAAAGCGGGACCTTTAAAAAAATGTCGAAATTTTAAAAAGCAAGGGCGAAGGTTTGATTTTGACAGCATTTTAGCATTTGTGAAAGACTTTTGCATAAGCTTATAATATCAGATCAATGACGGCTGTGATCAATCAAATACAAAAACTACGAATTGAAAGAAAAATAAGTGACAAAAATATGAATCTGATATTTTTGGCAATAACAGCATAACTAAAGACTTATAAATATTCTGAATCATTTTAACAAGGTGGAAAAATTTGAATGCGATATCATTAACTACTATTTATTGGGAAAATAATATCATCTTTTATAAAAGGAAAACAACCTCAACATGAGGGAATGTTATGATATATGTTTTTACAACAGCAGTGGTTACACTTTTAATTGCTTAATCAAAATTGTTGTGGGGGTCAATTTAATAATACCTGGATATTGGTAGCAGGCATGTGATATACACTCACATAAGGATTATTAGGAACACCATACTAACACTGTTTTTGACCCCATTTCACCTTCAGAACTGCTTTAATTCTACGTGGTCTCGATATGAGCTGTGACATACTGCAGAAAGCAAACTTAGTGAGTTGTTGACAGCTGTTTAATCGAAGTTTTTTACTCTGACAATCATTTTTTGCGTGTTTTTACTGATTTTGTAGAGTAATTAAAATGTTTTTAATACAGTGATTTTATAAACATACATTTGAAAGGTATTTTCACTCGACTGTCACATCAGTTCCAGCATAGGTGATATTTATATTTTCTAGTAAGCTTGAATGTTAATAGAGAATATATCAGCACTGATCCTACAAAATAAACACAATAAATGACATTAACAAATATCCTGTTTTTACAGACTCACCTCGTGTTTTCTGGATGACTGTGGCTTTGGCCCTGTAGACGCCAAAATCACCCCTGATAGAGCTGGACATGAGTAACAATGACCTGCGGGACTCAGGAGTGAAGCTGCTTTCTGCTGGACTGAAGAGCCCACACTGCCAGCTCAAGATACTGAGGTTTTTCAATCATTAAAAACATTAGGATATTCTTAAACACTTAACATGAAACACCTAACATGCATTTATGCACAAAGATAATGATTTTAATATAACAAATTCAGTGTACATTGTAATGATGACGCATACAGGCAAGCAGATAAACCCTGAATTTGAAAATGTATAATTGAAATTTGATACCCTACAATGCTCTTAATTTGCTTATAACATAACAAATAATGTATTGCAATAGGGATGTTTTCTCCCCATTATGTCCACACATGAGAGATGGCATGTCAAATCATACTGTATATTATTAAGATAAACAAATTAAAGTGGAATTTCTTTGTGTTACAGTAGTATATCATAACAACAAATTGTGCAAATCCAAATGCACACAGAAATAAGTCAAAATGCATTGCCTCGACACAAGCAGTGTGTATTGTGGGAATCAAAATTGTCAAGATTGGTCCTGCCTGGAAAAAAACACCAATTCGGCCAATATATTTCAGTGAATTGTTTTCAGTGTTTTTTTTTCCTAAATATTTTACGGTAAAGCATTTGTTTTGAATATATTATACTGTTAACAAAAACAAAAAAATAGTAAAAAGTTCACTCTTAAATTATATAGAACTGTGTTTGATTATGACAATTTTAGAGATATTTATCTTTCATCAGGGTCTCGACTACAGTTCCTTAATTAATTAAAATGTATTACAAATTAAGATATTTCACCAAATGATTTCAAGGGGAAAATGTGTTATTTCTACAGTATTTCCAGTGTTAGAAACTACCATTTGGAGTATAGTTATGTACAGGAACTATTTAAATACAAATATACTAAATACTATTGGAATATTATTAATTTATACTATTTTAAAATAATATCATTTATACTATGTTAATACCTTGGAATTTCTCAGATTGGATTTTGTTGCTAATGACTATTATGACAAATGGATATAAAATCAATGTTTTAAAAAAGAGAGACTTATTTTATATTATCTAGAGGTTCATATTTGAACAAAGTGAAGTTGTTTCGAAATGGACCCAGTTTGAAGATTAGTTCTGAAAGAGAAAAGAATAATCACACGAGTTTGGGAAAATACATTTTTTATTGTGTTCTACTGCCAAATCGAGGGTTTTAATGAGCTGAGTTGATTCTGACACGGACACAATCACATGTACTGTTCAAAACGTTGGTTTGTACATAGTTCATGCGTCTCTGAGATCGATTCCTCCTGCTTAGAGTCACTGTGCCATTTGTACATTTTTCCCGAAAAAAAATATATTAATCATATCGTTTCCTAGTTGTGTGTTGTACTGAAAGCATCTGTTGCTTGTTCAGTCTTGGTGTGAGTAATATTACGTGATCAGAAGGAAAGTTTCTACAAAATGCCATATTTGGCCAGATCGCTGAGCTCCATGTCACCGAAAGCTTCCCAGGGGCAAACCACAGTGATGTCTGTTGAAACCCAGAGAGAGAGAAGGTGGTCAGACTCATTCAAAACACTGAAACAATAGGAAGGCGACTGAAACGCCAGGCTTTACCTGTGCCGAGACCCTCCATCCCAGGGATGTCGTCTCCGAAGCCTTTCTGGCCGGGTTTGGGAGCCTTGCTCTTGAAGGTACGAGCGGCCCTCTGCTTGAACTTTGGTGGTCCTCTCTTCTCAACGGGTGCTGGGGCGTCCATTTCTCTCTCTCACTGAAACATAAACAGGTTTACCTTAAAAAGTGTCCCCTTTACTGATGTCCCCAACAGGTTAGCTGTTAATCCTCTCATTTTGGGATTGTGTTAATCCTAATCGGCTGGTTACACAATTAGTTTATTTACCAACATCTGTTGCTCTTTATATAATCTTGCTAATCTCGGAGAGGAGATGCATCAATCCATCACGTTTAGCCTTCCCTACTTCTGGAGTCCTGGGAGAAACGTGTTTCTGTTTTTAGTCTGTTTTTGCCTGAATTAGCTTTCGCTGCTGAATGTCTGTGTATATTTGAGCTTCACCTAAAGAAGCATGGAGTAAACTCGAGTCTCTAAGGCTGTAATATATGGAAGCTTGTTCCCGCCATAGATTACAAATGAAGAAAGGTACAGAAATGGGGAGTTTTTTATCTCACAATTCCAACTTTGTTTATTGTATTTATTTTGTTATTTTTTTACTTAATCGGAATGGTACGAAACTTTTTTATGGTTTTGGCACTTGCTGTGTGAACACAAAAAAATCTTGGATATGATTCGAAAAAGTTAGATTCGAAAATAGCGACCCTTTATATTGTTCATGGTCAAAAAGGAGCGCGTTGTAAATGAATGGGAGATCTAGTGGAAGCTTTCAACCTCAAGATGTCAACCTCAAGATATTAATCTCAAGATATCAACCTCAAGATTTTAACCTCAAGATATAAACCTCAAGATATTAACCTCAAGATGTCAACCTCAAGATATTAACCTCAAGATATAAACCTCAAGATATTAACCTCAAGATATTAACCTCAAGATATTAACTTTGAGATATCAACCTCAAGATATCAACCTCAAGATATCAACCTCAAGATATTAACCTCAAGATATTAACCTCAAGATATCAACCTCAAGATTTTAACCTCAAGATATAAACCTGAATATATTAACCTCAAGATATTAACCTCAAGATATTAACTTTGAGATATCAACCTCAAGATATCAACCTCAAGATATCAACCTCAAGATATTAACCTCAAGATATCAACCTCAAGATATCAACCTCAAGATTTTAACCTCAAGATATAAACCTGAATATATTAACCTCAAGATATTAACCTCAAGATATTAACTTTGAGATATCAACCTCAAGATATCAACCTCAAGATATCAACCTCAAGATATTAACCTCAAGATATAAACCTGAAGATATTTACCTCAAAATATTAACGTCAAGATATTAATGTCAAGATATCTACATCAAGATGTAAACCTCAAGATATCAACCTCAAAATATAAACCTGAAAATATTAACCTCAAGATATAAACTTGAAGATATTAACCTCAAGATATAAACCTCAGGATATTAGCCTCAAGATATTAACGTCAAGATATTAACGTCAAGATATTAACGTCAAGATATTAATGTCAAGATATAAACCTCAAGATATAAACTTGAAAATATTAACCTCAAGATATCAACCTCAAAATATTAACCTCAAGATATTAACCCCAAGATATTAACCTCAAGATATTAACTTCAATATATTAACCTACAATCTCCCTACAAATACAAAATATTCAGTTAAAAACATTACTGATCTAAAATAGTACAATAATTTCATTCATTTCAACCCGCGAACAGCAACAGAGGGATAATGTTTAACTGGACATCCAGGATTGTCATTTTGACTCACATTCTGTTTTTCCTCTCCATCACTAAATCTGTCTGTTCTTTATCAGCCCATGAAAGTCTTTCTCTTTTTGTTCTTAGATATTGGGTCTGTTGTGTCTCAGGTGAGGCGTATCTCTTACCTGTGCTGGAGTCTCTGGCTCTTCTGAGTGTCTCGCTTCTCTTCTGCGGTGTCTCGCTTCAGCTCGTGTCCAGTGTTGCTGCCGGACTCTTTTATAGCGCTCCACTAATCTTCTGATCCTCAAACGCCTCCGACAGAAGCAGATAGAGGGATCAGGAGATTGACACGGAGTATTTTAAGGACTTCAGGCTCTTACAGCGGAGGACACGCGTGTGGTAACAGTCATAGTTTATTCAGAACATCTGCAGACATGAACACCAGATATGATGAAATATGATGCTCAATTTACGGTAAAAAATCGGCAGCTTTGGTTGCCAGAAATCTACCGTAAAAAAAAATATGGTAGCAATAATTTAGATTTTACAGACTTAAATTTACAATATATATATATATATACACACACTGTTAAAAATATTGTTGATTTAACTTAAAAAAGTAAGTAACCTGGTTGCCTTAATTTTAAGTTGATTGAACTGGAAAAAGTCAGTTAATACAATGATGGAGATTAATGTAGTCATCATAAACTGAAAATTGTATGTTATCTGAACTAAATAAATTATTTAAGTTGATTAGACAAAGAAAAAAGGTTACTGCTACACTTGTAAAAAAATGTTGTTGGTTTAACTTAAAAAGTAAGTAACCTGGTTGCCTTAAAATTTTAAGTTGATTGAACTGGAAAAAGTGAGTTAATACAATGATGGAGATTAATTTAGTCATCAGAAACTCAAAATAATAAGTTATCTCAACTAAATAAATTATTATAAAGTTGATTTGACAAAATAAAATAAAATAAAAATATTTTAGAAAATAAAATAAAAATATTTTTTTACAGAGTATATATATATATGTTTATTTACCAACCTTTTGAAGTACTAATCCCTGTTTTGGACCATTGTAATACACTGACAACCACCAATCACAGATAAGATGAGTCACGTGATCAATCAAAGCTCATCACAAAAGATAGTTAATAGTAATATTCACATAAACACTAATGGTAACACAAATTATTATTTTAAAATGCTATAAACATTATTTTAACAACATTAAATGTAACATAAACCCTGTAAATAACCCTGATAAGAAAAAAATATGAACAAACAGTTATTTCAACAAAAATATATAAAATGTGAAACGCAGAATTGTAGTAAGGTCAATTTACTTTTTTTTTTTCACTGTAAATTATACAATGACTTGTTCTTTTTCACTTCCAAAAACTGTAAATTTAACGGTACTGTAAATGAAACGGTAAATGTGTAAAATTACATTAAATGTACGGTTAGATCTATCACGGTTATTCACTGTACAGTATGGAAACTTTCTGTAAAATAATTAACAATTTTCACTGTAGCAATTTTACGGTCT
Organism: Cyprinella venusta; assembly: GCA_038021265.1. Taxonomy (NCBI): domain Eukaryota; kingdom Metazoa; phylum Chordata; class Actinopteri; order Cypriniformes; family Leuciscidae; genus Cyprinella; species Cyprinella venusta. The sequence goes on from CM075868.1 coordinate 1,025,299, forward strand.
TTTACCATTAAAATCACGATAATTATTTTCTCTGTCCTCAATTCTCATCTCATCTTTCATATTATAAACATCCTGACAAAAAATATTGGAAGAACATTGTGCTCACATTCCCATTAGGTTTGGAAAACTTTTTCTGAAAGATCTCTCAAAATGTAAATGTTATACAATTAATTTTTACATTCAATTTTTACCATTTTCCAAACATTATGGGAACGATATGAATGTTCTCTAAACAACATTGACAAACTAAAACGTCTATGAATGATGTATAAATACTTTTTTTGCTAACGTTTTTAGAACATAATTAAACTCTGAACGAACATTCTATTAATGTTGCTAAGAAAGTTTGTAACCAAATAACCGATCAGCTCAATTCTAAACAAATTTAATTTAAATCTAAAAATACATCAGTGTTTTATTTTGATGCTCTGTCTGTTCAACTTTATGTTTAAATGATTAAATAGCATTAAATGCTTCTTGTCAACAAAACCAAACTCAGACTTGTGAGTTCATGTTGATTTCATGTTTCTGATCTCAGGTCAGGCTCTTTAAGTCTCTTCTCTATCCTGATCCTAAACATACGGTTATATCTGACCTTTACTAATTCAAGATCAAGCTGCTCTAATCCACAATCCCGATCGGCTGTCCTGACAGTCATTTGGGTTATTATATAATCTGCGCATTAACATATGCTGTAATGTTCTCATGTGTGTGTGTTTATTCACATCCATAGCTGACGAGGAGCTTGTGGGATTTATATACAGCTACAAAATCTGTCAATGGCAGAACCCTTTCAAAACGTGCATCTTTATACCCTTTTTACCTCTAATAAGCACATATTAGTAATTTTTGGCAGCTTGTGTAATAATGTGTAAAACATGTGCAGATTATTCAGTAGATTGTTTAATTCGGTCCTTCACAGAATTGAGTGAGGATATCCGTGATCTAAAACAACATGTAAAAAATAATACACACTGTTGCTGATTTTCCTCATTCTGTTCTCAGTTTTTCAGTGACAGCCTTTAAAATAGTTCTTGTGAGAAAGTAAGATGCCGCAAGATCTAGAATGTCTATGGTGTACCGTGTTAGACGCTCGACTAAACATAATTTAAGGCTATTCTATTGGTTAGGATATTGATATAGGAACTGTTGTGGCCCATAAAGTTTAATTTATGATGTTTCTCCCTTATAAAATTTTATACAAGTGTCCCTCATTCCAAGTTTAACCACTATTACGGTAAACCATGACATGCAAATGAGAACAAAAGTATCATAGTGTCTGATCATATAGAGCTCGTGATATGGGGAACAGTAAACAGAGTTTTATAAAGCATATAGCGAGTGTGTACCTACTGTTAATAGAGTAACTTGTAGATGAAAATCTGTTTCCCGCTCTTTCATTCACACGTGTGGCTGTTTGTGTTTGTCGCCCTCTGGCGGATGATGCTGTAATAACACACTAGACTGATACACCATTACTGTCACTGTGAAAACAAAATGTTTTTCTTCATGGAATATTGCAGCATTTATTATAAACTATTTCATGATGACTGTTTTATGAACAAAGAAAATAAAGAGAAAAAATAAATAAACATTAATGTGTTAAACAAAAATGCAGTATTGCATTGCAAATATTTAATTGAATATAATATTGATTAAACATGTATTTAATAAATTAGCTAAAGCATTGAAAATCCCCATTTCCACCATCAGAGCAATAATTTAAAAGTTTCAAATGACTCAAGATTGCGAATCAGCCTGGAGGAGAGTTTGAGGGACTAAAGTCTATACTGTATATCACCACATGGTGTTCGGGAGGGTTTCAAGACAAGAGAAATCCTCCAAAAACAAACCCCAGCATTTTCAGTGGTCAGACACGACTGGATCTTTGAACGGACTGGATTCTGTGATCAGATGACACTAAAAAAGAGCTTTTTGGCAGCAAACTCTCCAGATGTGATCAATACCCCATGCTCACGACTCACGGTTAAATATATGTTGTGGGCCTATTTTTTTGTCCCTGAACCCTGTGGAAGATGAGTGTGTGAACTTAAAAGAGTAGTTCACTTTTTTTAAAAAAATTTTTTGCTGATAATTTACTCCCTACGTCATCCAAGATGTCCATGACTTTCTTTCTTCAGTCGAAAAGAAATTAAGGTTTTTGATGAAAACATTCCAGGATTTTTCTCCATTTAATGGACTAAAATGGGGTCCAAACGGTTCAAGGTCCAAATGAGAGTTTCAGTGCAGCTTCAAACGACACCAGATGTCTGTTGAATGAACGAAATGACTCGGGGAAAAAAGATTCGTTCATTTTGATCGAACAGGAGATTCACAAACTCGCATCACAGAACAGAGCAAGGCGAGCATTTGAGCTTATAAAACTTAAACTAGGGGTGTGCGATATGACGATTTTTAATCGTGGACGATTAAAATGTCTCCACGATCTGCTTTTGAAGAAATATCGTAGTATCGTCTAACAGTGCATTCTATCAGTTCAGTTCTGGCGCCCCGTCTCAACTGTACAACGCGACGCAGCCTACACATCACACGTTAATGAATAGGCATGGGACACTGCAATTCACAAAAGTTCATTATTTGCATAAGCCTTGCCGGTTAAACATTTAATTCACGCGCTGATGTGCTGTTCTAACGTGCGCTTTCCTGACCGCATACCTCCGACGCTCACAGGCACTAGAAGCCTGTCAAACAGCGCCAGAATACTGGACTAAGTTATCTTTCGAGTATTATTATGCTAATACTGTTAAATACACACAATGTTTACATAAACAGGCTATCTCTAAAGTGAAAGCAAACATTTGAGAGAATATCTGGTGTAACATGCGTCTATATAAAACGCGTCGCGTGCTGGTCTAAAAGCGACAGGAATAAATAGCACTGCCGCACGTCCTTAAAGGGATAGTTCACCAAAAAAAAAAAAAAAAAAAAACTGTCATTATTTACTCACTCTAATGTTGTTACAAACCTGTATTAATTTCTTTCTTGTGCTGAACACAAAAGATTTTTTTTTAATGTGGGTAACCAAACAGTTGCTGGTCCCCATTAACTTCCAGGAGAGAACCAATAAAAAACTATAGGGGGACCAGCAACTGTTCGGTTACCCACATTATTCAAAAGGACTTTTATTTTCAACAGACGAAAGAAACTTATTCGGGCTTAAACATCTTGAGAGAGTAAATTAAGACCATTTTCATTTTTGAGGGAACTATCTCTTTAGTAAAAGAAAAAAAAAACCACAAGGAGAAAATCACTCACTGACTGAGAACTTTAATAGTAGCTTTAATAAGAATCAATTTATTCAGTGAAGTCTCTGTAGTGTTTTAATTTTATATTTGTTTAATTTAATTACTTTCTTCAATGCTACTGCTAAATACACCTAGTGCATCTGAAAAAATAAAGCACTATTTATTTAATTTGAATATTAATTTGTGTAATGTTTATCTTGTCTTATTTTTTTAATAACAAAGAAAATAATGACAAAGATTTTTATCTTCGCCACTGGCCTAAATGTATGCCTTTCTTTTTTATTTTGTTACCTAAGGCTTTGTTTTTAACATAAGGACATTAGTTTGGCTGTAATGAACAGCCACTTGCAAAATATTAAAACCAACTTGAAAAAGAATCGTGATAAAAATCGTGATCGTGATTTTCCTAAAAAAAATCGTGATATGATATTTTTTCTATATCGCCCACCCCTAACTTAAACTTTGTTATTTATTTATTAAATGAGCGATCGTTTCGCTAGATTAGACCCTTATTCGTCGTCTGGTGTTGTTTAACACTGAAACTCTCATTTGGACCTTAAACCGTTTGGTTACCAGTAAAGTGCATTATGGAGAATAATCCTAGAATGTTTTTATGAAAAAACTTAATTTCTTTTCAACTGAAGACAGAAAGACGTGGATATCTTGGATAACATTGGGTTGAGTAAATTATCAGGGGCGAGTTTTTTTTTTTTTTTTTTTTTAAAGTGAAGTACTCCTTTAAGAGGAAAAGCGCCAAAGTAGATCTGCGAATCTGAGGGAGATTCGGCATTGAGGAATGAACGACCGGGGGAGAGATTTTGTTTGGAGGAGGAATGGAAAAGTAATCCGGCATTAAAGGAGAAGATTCAGAGCTGTTACCTTGAGAAAAGTAAGTTGCAAAAATTGTGGCCAACGAGAACTAGAGGAAACAAAAAAAATCCAAGTGTTTTTGTCAGTCTCTGAGGAAACTCGAAAACCGGAAGAAAAGAAGTTGTAATTCGACTTACCAGCACGTAAGCTCAACGTCGTAATTAATTTAATGTTAAAGATTTTTTTTATTGAAATATGTTGTGAAGTTAAAGTGAAATCGCACCGAATCCAGAGATCGCGACATGTCACTTGAGTTAAAAGCATTTACATTATTGGAATGAGTTGAAAGTGTTGAAGTATTCGTGGTTTACCAATAATTGACGTGGTGTGGAAAAATAAAAACAAATTAAACGATGCTCTTTACAGTCATGTACAACTTAAAAACTGTTCACACAGCATATAAACCCCACAAAAGCGAATAGCCTAAGTAGTTTAAAGCCATTATTAAAGGTATTTATCTGAATTAATACCAATAGGTCTATTTCTCAGATTGTATTTTGTTAGTGCCAATGTGAAACCAAGATTTTACACTTTGAGACTTATTTAGAGGTTCATATTTGACCAAAGTGAAATGAACTTCCCTCAAAATAGATTATCTACCAGTTGTGAAAGAGAACATACAAACTACACACATTTGGGAAAATAAATGTTTTATTGTGTTCTACTGCCAAATCAAGGGTTTCAATTAACCATGATGTAGATTCTGACACAGACACAATCACATACGGTTCAAAAAAATAAAGTCGATTTGTTCGTAGTTCTATGTTTTACCACAACATTTAGCAGAGAGATGATCATAGCGTGATATTGCAGCTCTGAGATCCATTCAAGAGTCACTGTGACATTTCCCTCCAAAAACGATGCGAATCACGTCGTTTCCTCGTTGTGTGTTGGGCTGAAGCGTCCGCGGCCTAGGTTAGGCTTGGTGTGAGTAATATTACACGATCATCTTGGCTGATATCCAAAATAAAGATTCTTCAGAAGGAAAGTTTCTACAAAATGCCATATTTGGCCAGATCGCTGAGCTCCATGTCACCGAAAGCTTCCCAGGGGCAAACCACAGTGATGTCTGTTGAAACCCAGAGAGAGAGAAGGTGGTCAGACTCATTCAAAACACTGAAACAATAGGAAGGCGACTGAAACGCCAGGCTTTACCTGTGCCGAGACCCTCCATCCCAGGGATGTCGTCTCCGAAGCCTTTCTGGCCGGGTTTGGGAGCCTTGCTCTTGAAGGTACGAGCGGCCCTCTGCTTGAACTTTGGTGGTCCTCTCTTCTCAACGGGTGCTGGGGCGTCCATTTCTCTCTCTCACTGAAACATAAACAGGTTTACCTTAAAAAGTGTCCCCTTTACTGATGTCCCCAACAGGTTAGCTGTTAATCTTCTCATTTTGGGATTGTGTTAATCCTAATCTGCGTTACACAACGAGTTAATTTACCAACATCTGTTTTCCTTGTGATACGGACAGTGTGAATGCTAATCTCTTTACATAATCGTGCTAATCTCGTAGAGGAGATGCCCAGCGCTCTCATTTGCCATTGTCTGTCTACGAAAGCTTGTTTCCAGCTACAGTAATGGCGAGTTTCCATGTTTCCAAATCCAAACTTTATATTCCATGTCGTAAACAAGCATCCATGGAAATCTCTGCACTTCTCCTGTAGTTTAATGTTCAACTGAATAACCAGGTATGTAATTTTGACTCGCATTACAATCACTAAATCTGTTCTTTATCAGTCCACAAGTTACACTTTATTTCAATAGAGTCCTCTTCAGATATTCTACTAACGTAACTTTGCGACTGTGTCAGCTAACTCTCATTAGATTAGTCGACTGCATGATATCTAACACTTTATTGTGATGCTCCCCCAAAAGACTATGAGTAACTTGGCTAGTACAAGTCTACTTATTCTGCTAACCCGAACCCTAACGCCTAACCATAACCCAACAGTCTACCCTACCCTATCTCACGACCAATTCGTACGAGTGATTCAAAAGTGGCTAATTCGTACTAATTCATACGACCTCACTCGTACGAATTGCCTAAACCCACGTGATGGTTATGTTTAGGGGCGGGGTTAGGGGTAGGTCAATCGTAAGAATTCATACGAATTGGCCAATTCGTAAAATATGTACGATTTCACAAAAATCGTACTAATTCGTACGAGTGAGGTCGTACGAATTGTTACGAATTAGCCACCTCGTAAAATTCGTACGAATTCCCGTGAGATCGGGTTGGTCTACCAGAGATGTATAGTAACGGAGTAGAACTACTTAAGTACTGTACTTAAGTACTAAAATGCTGTATTTGTACTCTACTAGAGTATTGTTTTTTCCTCATACTTCTACTTTTACTTCAGCAGAAATTTTCAATGAATTTAATACTTTTACTTCGATATTTTTTTGAATTTTCTGCTCGTTACAATTATAAAAATTTTACGAATGATTCGTTGCAAGTTGGCTTTCACGCTGCCTAAATCACACGCCAGTTTTATTGGGTAATGGTATTGATTGACACACACATTGACAACTAATGCAGGGGTTGTCCTGCTATGACATTTTTTTGGCGGCCGCCAAAGCAAATTTGTATCCCGCCAAAGCGCCTTATTTGATTGCTAGTTCAAACTGTTGACTGCTTTCTTTGATAATTACACGACACAATACTTGTACTTTTACTTTTAGTACTTAAGTAGCGAATTTTAAAATAAACTACTTGCAATACTTAAGTACAAAAAATGTTGAATACTTAAGTGTGATGCTTAAAGGGATACTCCACTTTTTTTGGAAATAGGCTCATTTTACCACTCCCCCAGAGTTAAACAGTTGAGTTTTACCGTTTTCGAATCCATTCAGACGATTTTCTGATATTTAGAAGAATATCAGTAACCAGACAGTTTCTGGTCTCATTGACTTCCATATTATATATATTTTTTCCTACTATGGAAGTCAATGAGACCAGAAACTGTCTGGTTACTGATATTCTTCGAAATATCAGAAAATCGGCTTAATACATTAAAAAACGGTAAAACTCAACCATTTAACTCAGAGGGAGTGGTAAAATGAGCCTATTTCCAAAAAAAGTGGAGTATCCCTTTAAAGAGCACTTCAACTTCTACTCAAGTCACTTTTTTGATAGAGCACTTGTACTTTTAGTCAAGTCCAGGTTTCTAGTACTTTATACATCTCTGCAGTCTACTAATACTCTAATGAGAGTTAGTTGACTTTGAGCTACTCAAAGTCAGTAGAATGTCTAAAGTGGACTATGGAAATAAAGTGTAACCAAGTTCTTCTGTTGTGTCTCAGGTGAGGCGTATCTCTTACCTGTGCTGGAGTCTCTGGCTCTTCTGAGTGTCTCGCTTCTCTTCTGCGGCGTCTCGCTTCAGCTCGTGTCCAGTGTTGCTGCCGGACTCTTTTATAGCGCTCAACTAATCTTCTGATCCTCAAACGCCTCCGACAGAAGCAGATAGAGGGATCAGGAGATTGACACGGAGTATTTTAAGGACTTCAGACTCTTACAGCGGAGGACACGCGTGTGGTAACAGTCATAGTTTATTCAGAACATCTGCAGACATGAACACCAGATATGATGAAATATGATGCTCAAGCTTTGGTTGCCAGAAATCTACCGGAAAAAAAAAATGTAAAAAAAATAATTTAGGTTTTACAGACTTAAATTTACTATATATATACACTGTAAAAAATATTGTTGGTTTAACTTAAAAAAGTAAGTCAGAAACTCATCATCAGAACTCATCAGAAACTCAAAATTATGTTATCTGAAGTAAATAAATTATTTAAGTTGATTTGACAAAGAAAAAAGGTTATGATTGCTATTGTTGGTTTAACTTAAAAAAGTAAGTAACCTGGGTTGCCTTAAAATTTTAAGTTGATTGAACTGGAAAAAGTGAGTTAATACAATGATGGAGATTAATTTAGTCATCAGAAACTCAAAATAATAAGTTATCTCAACTAAATAAATTATTATAAAGTTGATTTGACAAAAGAAAATATGTTGTAATAACAAATCTTGAATTTTTTTTTTTTACAGTGGTATATATACCAACCTGTTTATTTGTTTATTTACCAACCTTTTGAAGTACTAATCCCTGTTTTGGACCATTGTAATACACTGACAACCACCAATCACAGTGGAGATTATAATTTTCCAAACATTACATTTACTTTGAACGTTCTAGTTCATGTTGATTTCATGTGTCTGATCTCAGGTCAGGCTCTTTAAGTGTAAAGATGGTTTCACATCTGTTTTTAGCTTAAGCTGCTATTCTGAGAAACACGCACCTGATCTACCCCTGATCCTAAACACACGGTTATATCTGACCTTTGCTAATTCGAGATTAAGCGGCTCTAATCCACAGTCATTTAGTTATTGCATAATCTGCTCATTAACATGTGCTGTAATGTTCTCGTGTGTTCGTTTAGTATTCAAACACATCTATGAGTTCATATACAGCAAATGAGAATTAGTCTGCGGTTGGAAATTGTAATCATGAGCTTGTTGCATTCAAGTGATTTGTTTTCAGCAAAAAATATGAAGAACACCGGGTTCATTCTTAACTATTTTGGGGGGAAATCTTAGTAAAGCCAAAAGCTACTGAAGTAATGAGTCAATATCTAACTAATTTTATTAGCGTCCTCTTCATTGGCAACCACATTCACCATGTCAGTCTGGAGTTTTAGTCAAATAAATTGTGTTTCACTGTGTAAAATTCATACAAAAGGCATCAAATGGTTGTTTTTAATACTCGGGAATCAAAATAAGTTGAGACTTTCATGAACATCTCCTGAGATCTGATCTTTGTGGCAAATCTAGAAATGAACATCGCTAGTCATTAGCATAAACACACACTGTTACACGTTGCATGACTTGTGTCTGTATGAACACAGTTTGTTTTTAACTCTTAGCTGAGCTTTAGCTCTATTTTAACCCTGACTCTCTCGTGTTGAGAAGAGACACAGCTCTTAATCTATCCCGATGTGAACCGGTTTAACCAATTACAGACGAGCACAACATGTTTACAAAACAATTTAGCCTAGTTCACAATAAGTTAGGCTATGAAAACTTTATTTCTGATTGTTCTCTGAACGTTCAAAAAAAAATCTTGTTTATGTGAATATTAAAGGGTTAGTTCACCCAAAAATGAAAACTCGTTTTTTACTCTCCCTCATGTTGTTCAATCCCGTAGGACTTTCGTTCATCTTTGGGACACAATTTAAGATATTTAAGTTATTAATTACTCCTACATTATTAAAAAAACATATAACTTTGAAAGAGTGTTTTATCAACGTTACAGGAAGTGTGTTTGTTCATAATCTAGACAGAATGTTTTTGTTTGCTGGAAATAGAATTATTTCACATCTTAATCATGTTGTTTAATATTAAATGGCAGCAGTGAATATCGGTTAAACACATCCATGTTCTGCTGATATATGTATTTCTTTATATTTAATATTGTAAAATAATTTAGCTAATGTTTTAAATTAAATGAGGGACTCATTGGCGGTTTATAAAAAGATAAACCTCGCATATTTCAGCATTTAATTTTTTTAAATAAAAATAATGTGTCAAAAAAAAGAAAATTACTGACATTTATAATGCACATTAGCAAATATTTTAGTAAACTTTTAGTAAACTATGCAACCATGCGCTGCACAGCGTCAAGAAGTTTTGGTAGCTAGTCCCAGGATTTAACAACGGGTTTTTTTTTTTTTTTTTTTTTCAAAACCTTGAACCTAAAATTGATAAAAGTATGATTTATTTTTTTATTTATTTTTTAAAATTTTGTTTATTTTTTTTCTTTTTATTTAGGCTACTTATTTTTTCATTGTATTTTTATTATTATTATTATTTGTTTTATTGTTAAAATATATCATAAAAATACATATTTCTTTAAACAATTATGGACCCTAATATATATAAAAATATATAATTTCTTAATATGGAATTATATGACAATTTACATATAATTTATATTTCTTAATATGATAATTAATTTCTTAATATGACGCATGTGAAGCAGGTTTCTTCTGTTGTCTGTTTGGATCTTTGAGTTTCAATGAAAATATCGGACTCTTTTCCACCGATTGTATTTTACAATATTGTGTTATTGTAATTTCCCTAATGAGTCTGGAGGAAAACCAACATGTGTGTGTTCAGGGACACGTAATCTAAAGCGTCTGACCGCACACCTGTCTGTTTCACACACCTCAGCCAATCAGCATCAGCCCTGAGACGGTCACGTGACCTGCGCTCGGACCCCTCACACGAGCACAACCGGTGGGCTTCTTCTCTCTCTTTCTTCACACAGTGTGTCCATATTTAGTGTAGTCATGATGTTTCTCATTGTTTTATCTTTATTGACTGTGTGTGTGACAGCAGAAGATCCAGGTAAGACTTTAATATCCTCAAATATCAATATGAGAAATATCTTCAAATATCTTGCATAAAATGATACGCTTTAAATAAGCCTCAAACTAACTCCAATAACTAACTAAATTAAATATTGTTTACACGTTTTTGTCTGTTAGATGGTTATGGACAAACATTTTTAACATTAATAGAAAGTTCATTAAAAGTTATGTTTAATAATGTTTGGACCAAAAATATTTGTTTCTACAACTTTTGTTTCTGAAACTTTGTAGTTGGACTAACATTTTTTAAATGTTAAAGTTTCAGTTCATCTTTTTTTTTTAAATGTAACGACTTGTTTCAGAAAGTTCAGAGAACATTCAAAAGTAACATTTCCTAATGTGTGAAGAATGATACAATGTTCCATTAATGAAGAGGTGTTCTGAAACGGGATGTTCTGAGTGTGTGTGACCTGATGTTCTCGATCACTGTCGGCCGAGGCCTCGATTGCTTTTATTAAAGTATTGATCACAACAGCTGTAATCTGATACATTCCCACTATATGGCATGAAGAAATTAAGATATTATAAACATTAACATGATTTTATATAAAGCTACTTTTGAAACAATGTTGTGAGAAGCGCTAGACTTGATATTAATGTGTGTGTGTGTGTGTGTGTGTGTGTGTGTGTGTTCAGAGAACGGCGTCCTCAGACTGAAGGATGTTCCTGCGGCCGAGGCCTTCATCAACTCCACTGAAGTGGCTGTCATCGGGTTCTTCCAGGTGTGTGTGTGTGTGTGTGTGTTGGGTAGGTTTTGGGGGTCAGGTTAGTGTGTGTGTGTGTGTATGAGAGAGTGTGTGTGTGTGAGAGAGAGACAGGTAGGTTTAGGGATCAGGTTAGTGTGTGTGTGTGTGTGTGTGTGTGTGTGTGTGTGTGTGTTAGTCAGTATAGCTGGACATTTTCCCAGATGCGTCTCAGGAAAGTCCAGTTGTGGAATCCCAGAATGCCGAGTCCTCTGGCCGACTGTGTGTGAGGAGGACCAGGCCGGGATCTGGGATTGTGGGATTGGCACGTCCAGCGCTCCATAAACACACACACACTCACACACACACACACACACACTCAACCAGCGCCACAGATCCGGCAAACATGAGCTGTCGTTCTCAGAATGTAGTTACACCCCGAGTCTCAATGTCCATCCATCCGAAACAGAGAGAGAGTTTACCAGAAGCAAAGATGATTGACAGGCCAGTTTACTGTAATAAGAGAGCTCGTGATAATATGATGTGAAACTGTGTCCTTGTTTTGCTACACGCTCAAAAGTATCTAATTTTTCTTCACAAAAAGAGCACACACACTTCTAGGGTGTAAGTGTGTGAATTGAGAACTCCTGTGTGCCGAGTGTTAACGTCAGTGTCTCTGCGTCAGACGGACGCCGCTCGCGGGTACAAGGAGTTCCTGTCCGCGGCCGCACAGATGACGTCTCTCTCGGTCGCGGTGTGCGGGGAACAGGAGGTGTGGGCCAGATACGGCATCGCCTCCGACACCATCTCCATCTTCAGGAAGGTAAACACCGCTCACACACACTCAAAGCTCTCCAGGTGTGTTTCAGTTCAGTTCGCCAACCCTGGGTTTAGGCACCATGACAGTGGTTTGGCTTTTAGCGTGTTCATCGCCATAGTAACTCGCGCTCCGCGGCTAACCTGGTGATGCTCACGGTGAGAGGTTCCAAACCGAACTTGGACCAATCAGCTGTGAGCAAAGTGTCACATGTCTGACACGATAAAGTCTCTACTCCACATTAAAGCTACACTGTGTAACTCGTTTAGTTTATTCTTAGCTAAAAACACTTAGTTCTTTCAAAAATATACTGTATGTGCTCATTAATGTATATTTACTTCGTTCGAGTAATAAAGTATTCTCGTGAGTGTATAATATGCCATTGAAAACACATACGGGTAAGGGGTTCTAATGTCGCCCCTCCATCTTGAAAGTACATTAGCCAAAGAGGGACATACCCGTTAATTCACGTTTACGTTTGAGTTAACACTCATGGACGAGGTCGAACTGGAAGCCATGTTAATCTTGGACTACATTGGCCACCGTAGGAGTTAAAACGAAATCGGAATTGAGAGGAACAGAATCTAATATTCACTGGATGGTCATATACCCTTTCACCACTAGATGGGGCTAAAAATCACACAGTGTAGCTTTAAAGGTCACTACATAGCTAATGATTTTTAAAGACAAAATTGTCTGGCGTTTAATAATGCTTATTTAAAATGATTCATTTGATTTAGAATTTATTTATGTAAATATTTTACCCTTAATCAATCACACATGTATGGTTTTAGTTCATCATTTATTATAAAGCATATTTGAAATGAATAAAGGTCAAATAAATCAATATAATCAATAGATTTAGCTATAAAATAACTATATGTGAGCTTAAGTTCAATTCTCAAATCAACTGTATAAATTAACTTCACAACTTTTACTTGCCCGAGACCTTTTCTTTTAGTTGTCCTCTTTCATAGATGGCTATTTTCTTCTTGGTGTGTAAATTTGTTTAAATTCGTAATATTTTAATACTTTTATTTAATAAGTGAATTGCGGAAATTAATTTAAATGAGTTTTGAATGAGTTTCACTCTTTCTCAGCGTGTGATTGGCTGTTCGCTACTGATGATGTCACTCCTAACCCAGAGTTTGACACGTTTACACGTTCAGAGAACATTCAAAAGTAACATTTCCATAATGTTTGAAGAATGATACAATGTTCCATTAACCTTCACCGTTTAGCTGGAAAACTCCTAACGTGTGTGTGTGTGTGTGTGTGTGTTACAGGCTGATCTTCATCAGGAGCACCTGAATCTCTCAGAGGCCAAGAAAGTTGATGCTGATGGACTCGTGCGCTTTATGACGATGAATAACGTTCGCTACGTCACAGAGTATAATCAAGCGGTACTGAACACACACACACACACACACACACACACACCTCAACTTCCTGTCTCGTCTCTTCTTTGTAATGTTAATCTGATTTTATATATATAATTATGTTGTGTAATTAAAATAATTGTGCAATAACTAGTAGACCTAGGGCTGGGCAACATCGTGATGCAGAATAAAAATCTGTAAAATAATCAAATTCAATATAGGCTAACAAATCTGTTGAATTAATCAAAGCATAAGCTATTTCCAACTCTGTTTTTTAATTAAATGAACAAGATAAATAATGATATGATTGATGTTGATTTATTATCACTTCATAACGTTATTTCTGAAATTCTGCACTCAGCAGTCTGTGCAATTTTTTTCATGATTTTTGTGTGATAAGAAAACATAACTGCGAGGAAACGATCTTATGATCTAATATAGACATAATAATAGACATCAAAACATATATTCATAAATAAATGTGAAAATAAATAAATGCATAAATAAATCACCAATAAAACATAGCTAATAGCTAGCTAATAAATAATTTTGTGGGGAAAAAAAATAAAATTATTCAGAGCCTAAATAAACACTCTAAAAAATGCTGTTTTAACCCAATTTTGGGTAAAATATGGACAAACCCAGCCAAAAATATAGTTTAAAAATAATTTAAAAATGTTTAAATGGGTTAAAAATATAATTTAAAAATGTAACTCTAAAAATTTAAAATTTATATATATATATATAATTTATATATATATTCTTTTATATATTATATAATTTAAAAATGTAAATATAATTTAAAAATGTAACCCAATGGCTGGGTTTGTCCATATTTTACCCAAAATTGGGTTAAAACAACCCAGCATTTTTTTTAGAGTGAAGAAATAAAAGTATAAATACTTATTTGTTTTTGTTTTTATATACATTTCTTTGTATATTTATTCATTTATTTATTATTATGTCAGGTTCGGCATTCCTCATATCTCTTTGCGATATATAATAGCTGTCGCTGCATTGAGAAATCGTCGAATGAATAAAGGAAGCCGAATCACAGTATGATTCCTCATGTGTGTGTGTGTGTGTGTGTGTGTGTGTGTGTGTGTGTGTGTGTGTGTGTGTGTCAGTCTGCCGTGGGTCTGTTCCAGTCCGAGGTGAAGACGCACGTGCTGCTGTTGGCCAACAGAGGGCGCACAGACTCAGACCCGCTTCAGGAGCGCTTCAGGGATCTCGCGCCAAAATACACCGGCAAGGTAATATAAACGAGTGATTTTCCCGCGTGGAGCCGATGGAGAGAGTGTTATTTAAGAGGATGACGGGGTAAAGTCGCGCTGTTTTACTCTCTAATGGGATTAAGAGCTTCTGAAGTGATTACTCAAGCGCTCCGCCCATTGACCCTAATATTCTCCTGATATTCTCCAGGTCACGCCGGGATTCTTCCAGAACTTTCAGAAATAGTGTATATGAGTGTATATTTGAAATCTTTTAGTTTAAAGCGACAGACTAATATATATATAACATTTGAAGTGGATCATTAAAGTTATATTCATACTAGGGCTGTCAAATGATTAATCATGATTAATCGCATCCAAAATAAAAGTTTTTGTTTACATAATATATGTGGGTGCACTGTGTATAAATATTTTATATATATAAATACACACACATGCTTGTAAATATTTAAGAAATATTTTCATGTATATATTGTATATAGATTTACATATACAATATTTAAATATTTATATATTTATATCAATTTATTTTATTTATATATTTATAAATATTTATATAAATTTAAATATTTTTATATATAAATATTTTATTTATATATAATATTTTTTTCTTAAATATACATGCATGTGTGTGTATTTATATATATATATATATATATTAGGGCTGTGCAAAAATTAATTGCGATTAATCGCATCCAAAATAAAAGTCTGTGTTTACATAATATATTTGTGTGTGCTGTATATAATTATTTTGTACATATAAATACACACACACGCATGTATATATTTAAGAAAATGTGTTATTCATATATAAAATATTTATACAATATAGAATATGTATTTATATATAAATACAGAATTTAAGTGCAAATAATTCTTGAATATATACATGCATGCATAGGTATTTATATACAAAATAATTATATACAGCACACACAAATATATTATGTAAACACAGACTTTTATTTTGGATGCGATTAATCGCAATTAACTTTTGCACAGCCCTATATATATATATATATATATATATATATATACAAAAATAATTATACACAGTGCACCCACATATATTATGTAAATAAAAACTT
Organism: Cyprinella venusta; assembly: GCA_038021265.1. Lineage (NCBI taxonomy): Eukaryota > Metazoa > Chordata > Actinopteri > Cypriniformes > Leuciscidae > Cyprinella > Cyprinella venusta. Next base: position 1,041,058 of record CM075868.1, read on the forward strand.
TTATTTTGGATGTGATTAATCGTGATTAATCATTTGACAGCTCTACGTTCTTTTCTTAGGACAACTTTGATTAACTTCTGATGTAATTACTGTAATTACAAGATAATTAGGGCTTCCATTTTACACTGAGAGTAATATAAACAACTGAGGATCTTAGGGATGGAATAGTGTGCAGATGCTGAACATAAATCTTGAAACGTACAAATTAATAGGCTATAGCTGAGTCATATTAAAAAATTGATTTAAAAAAAAATTAAAATGAATCGTGACCTCTCATTTGATTTAAACGTGTTCAAGAGTTCGCTAGAGACGTGATGATTGTAGAGCAGGTTGTTGAATGTTTTTGTGAAACGCAGATGTTGTTTGTGCTGGTCAACGGAAGCGAGAAGGCAAACGCGCGCGTGCTGGAGTACTTCGGCCTGGAGTCACGTGACCTGCCACGGGTCGGCATCTATGATGGCACCCTGGACGAGAAGTGGCTCATGCCGTCGGGTGAGATCAGCGCTGAGCGCGTGCAGAGCTTCTGTGACTCGTTCCTGGCCGGAGACCTGCAGGTGAGGCCGAGACTGAAGCACAATCACTGCTGTTATCATCCTCACTGTATGAACACTGAGCGTCTCCTCTTTACAGAAACAGAAAGAGGCGGGAACATCCGAAGACAAGACCGAACTATAATAATACGATCCTTCATTCTCGTCAATAAAAATATTAAATGAATTACAGTGGATCCTGTGTGTGGTTCATTATTGGACCTTTTAATCAGTGATTCGGCTGTCAAACCGTGATAAACAACATGACTATTAATAAAAATTTCCATTTTTTATCTATGCACGTTTATAATGGAACTTTGCGCGTACTTAACAGAAATATGCTCTAAAAATGTTTTTAATGTTCCCATTATGTTACGAAAACGTTATTCCTGAATGTCCCCTAGTAAAAGTATTTTTAGTTCCTTCATCCGAGCCTCTGAAGAAACAATGGGTTAATTTTATTTTCTCTGGATATTCACCGACGACTGTTTCCTCAACTCCCCAAGAGCTGGCCTCGGACCGAGCTTATTGCTGTTCAAGTTCAGACAGGTAACGTTAATCTTTCACTCAAAATCGTTCAATACTGTTTATGCATCAGTAAGTCAAGCCAGGGACTTCACATCGTTTCTTTTAGTAGGATGAAAAAATAATAATAATTGTGAATAAATTATATACAGAAAGCGATCAATATCTTTCCACACAGCGCGAGTTTATCTGGACACTTGCCAAACTCGTTATGAATTCAATGACGCACGTTACACTGCACAACGAAGCTCGAACTGTATTTACATGATCGTGTCTGCATTGGTGAAAAAGGTTTATACTAGAGAAAGCAGAAACTGCATTGCAATGATAATATCTTCATCCTCGCGATCGACAGACTGTCCTGCTTGCTCAGCACAGCAACACTCTATGTGATGGGAATAGATCTAAATACTTCAAAAACATCTCAGGATTGGTTAATCTCGATAGCTGGAATAGTAAAAACCTATAATAGCTGGAGTAAAATTATTCGACAGTTTCACATGTAATACATAGCTATTTTATATGCAAGCATGTCAGCCAATCACAGCAGAGGCCGGTTACACACAGCAGACACGCCCCTTCAAACCGGGTGTTCAGATCAGAGGCTGAAATCAGGCTAGGAAAAATGCCTTTTATTTCTAAATTATGACAATTTTTGATCTAAAAAACATACTAACATTATAAGGGCAACCCAGGAAACATTATAAAATAATAATAATAAAAAAACATTATAGGGCACCTTTAAAGACGTCTGATTTTGGCTCAGGATTTGAGGAATCTTTTAGGATTTTAATTAGTCTCAGACGGCAGAATCACCGTATTCACCCGACTGTAAGACTCAAAACAGCTCTGAACAACAGAATTACAAGCGATTATATGTACTTTTCTCACACGTAACGAGAAGCCCTGCGTCTGGCTGTGAGAAATACAGAGTGTCCGCGCCGCACTGCGAGCCTGTAAACGGCGTTCAGAGACGGATCTCGTCTGGATTCCGGAGCCGGCCGGATGCGGATAATGAGCAGGTTCGCGGACTGAGGGAACGGCTTACAATCTCTCACAGTCTTGGACAGCAAACGCAGTCTGAGTGTGTGTGTTTATGTGTGTAAACTGGAGATTCGATGAAGGGATGTGTCCTCAGAGAGGTCACACACACACACACATGATGATCAGCTGATAATGAGTTTATTATTCACATTCATACATGAAGAGAAGTCAGCTCATTAATTGCATTGCATAGACTTAAGAATTGTGTGTGTGTGTGTGTGTGTGTCACAACGTGTCTTTAACATCGAGCAGATCATTTATTTAAACAGGAATTACACATTTCTGAATAATTTTAGCGGCTTGTTTGTCTAATGTTTTTTTTAAATGTTACTTGTTGTCGAAACTCTTTTAAAAGTAACATTCCAAAGAAACATTTGTAACATCTGCAAAATTATTAAATGGAATCTTCCCTTAAAGGGATACTACACTTTTTTTGGAAATAGGCTCATTTTTAATTTTTTTTTTTTTTTAAACGGAGTTTTACCGTTTTTAGATGTATTCAGCCAATTTTTCTGATATTTAGAAGAATATCAGTAACCAGACAGTTTCTGGTCTCATTGACTTCCATAGTATATATTTTTTTCCTACTATGGAAGTCAATGAGACCAGAAACTGTCTGGTTACTGATATTCTTCTAAATATCAGAAAATCGTCTGAATGGATTCGAAAACGCTAAAACTCAACTGTTTAACTCTGGGGGAGTGGTAAAATGAGCCTATTTCCAAAAAAAGTGGAGTATCCCTTTAACATTTACATTCCCAAAACAACATAACATAATGTTAACATTAGCAAAATATTCTTAGAGAGCGTGTTGTTAGTTTCATCCTTTAGTTTCCTTATTGAAAGATGCGTCTTTAGTTCGACATGATTTATCATTTCTCTTACATTCAACATGTCAGAAGGCTTTATTTACTCATATCACATTATTTACTATGATTTTCCCCATTGAAATCCTGAATTTGATGATGTCAGAGTGTAAACATCACACACTTATGAAGTCTGTTTGAACATGATTTAAAGACTATAACGTCACGACCTCAGGAACGATGAATTTTCAGGACAAAGGGCAATTTATCGATACGATTTTAAGAAAACAAAGTGGAATTGTAATTAAAATTGATTCTGCATTGCACGCCGAACAGAAGGAGACGTTGGTATCGGTGGATCAGGGTTGGTTCACAGACTCCGAGTCAAGAACTCGTTTCTGCTAAAAACATTACAAGCTAAAAACAGAAAAACTCTCACTGTAATTATCGGAAGTTTGCAGACATACGGCCCAGAAACATTCAAAACTATCTATACGACCTTTTTTTTATACGGCTTTTATATAACACGCGCGCACACACTCACATTCTGTGGTTGTGTTTGTGGTGTCTGCTGTGATGGTGGATACCAGAGTTGAGCCACATCTGACACTGCACTACATGAACTCTACTCTCTCTCTCTCTCTCTCTATGTCTCTCTCTCTCTCTCTCTCTCTCGACTCTGTGTACTGTTTGTATGGATCTCTTCGGCCTGTTTCTAAAGAGATGAGAGTCGCACTAAACCTCTAAAAGCATCTGGAGCTCCACGGCATCAGATCCTCCATCAAACTGTCTGTATATTCTCTTTCCGTTTGCTTCTGGATGACCTTGGTCTGCAGCTTTTTGCACTGGTGAAGCTTTCAAACATAGAAAACATCCATCTATACAACACAACCATGAAAATTATAAGGTGGATGAGCAGTCCTGAACACAACACAGCGCTGTCGTATTTCCACAGAGACACGTCCACTAAACAAACCCAGCGGACTAAACAGAACCTAGACATGGAAATTACACAGCAGACCGGCCAAAGCTCATTTCCCTCTGTGCGACACACACACACACACAGGTCAGGTTAGGGCAGGTCGCATCTCTGCTGTGTGTTGTCATTTGTATATTTAGGCTATGTTTACACGGAAACGATTCAGAAGAGAAAACGCAAAAGTGGTGTTGCGTTATCACGCGTTTAGACGAGAGTTATGGGTGGGAAATCCGCGAGCATATGGTGACGCAAAAGAGTGTGAAATTCAATGTAGTATGCACTCCAGGCGGCTAGGTGGCGATGTGGAGCACTGCCGCACAACAACACCAAGTCCGCGCGCCTGCGTATAACCTTCACTGTCTAGCAGACTTTTGCGTTTTTACCGTTTACACGGGAACGCGGCGGGGGAGCGTTTTTAAGATTTACACTCTGGAGGGTGGTTTCACTTTTTTGCGGTTTTAAGCCCCAAAAACGCCGTCGCCGTGTAAACCAAACGCACATCCGATAAAATATTTTTACGTTTTCACCCGCAAGCGTTCTCGTGTAAACAGGGCCTTATATTGTATTTGGAAGCTCGTATGTCTGTGTATTAGTGCTGTGATTTATGAATCTTTCTGGAAGACACATAGCTCCACCAGTAGGGGGCGACACGTGACTGTTTCTGTAAGAGAATTATTATAATACAATTCTGACTTTACATCTCACAATTTGCGACTTTATATCCCGCAATTCTGACTTTATATCTCGCAATTCTGACTTTATATCCCGCAATTCTGACTTTATATCTCACAATTGTGACTTTATATCTCGCAATTCTGACTTTACATCTCACAATTGCGACTTTATATCTCGCAATTGAGACTTTATATCTCGCAATTGCGACTTTACATCTCACAATTGCGACTTTATATCTCGCAATTCTGACTTTATATCTCGCAATTCTGACTTTATATCTCACAATTCTGACTTTATATCTCACAATTGCGACTTTATATCTCACAATTCTGACTTTATATCTCACAATTGCGACTTTATATCACGCAATTCTGACTTTATAACTCGCAATTCTGACTTTACATCTCACAATTGCGACTTTATATCTCGCAATTGCGACTTTATATCTCGCAGTTCGGACTTTATATCTCGCAATTCTGACTTTATATCTCACAATTCTGACTTTATAACTCGCAATTCTGACTTTATATCTCGCAATTCTGACTTTATATCTCGCAATTCTGACTTTATATCTCGCAATTCTGACTTTATATCCCGCAATTCTGACTTTATATCTTTTTATCTCGCAATTCTGATTTTATAACAAGCAATTGTGTGATAAAAAGTCGCAATTATTTTTTTCTTTTTTCTTTTTTTAATTCAGTGGCGGAAAAAAGCTTCCATAACATAGCTATGAGTCTACAGTCATTTTCGATGAACGTTCTTCAGATGGTCAATGTGCAACCCGATCACACTAAATGCGTCTCTAGCGTGCATTGTGTTTATTATCGTGCAATTTACACGCGAAAATGAGTTTTTACGTGGATATGATACGCATGATCAGGTTTAGTAGTGGTGTGGAGTGCGTGTGTATTATACGCAATAAAACTCTGTATCAAATGCACGTGAAAACTAATTTTCGCGTATAAATTGTACGATTGCACGCATTTTTCAGTCACATCTGCAAAGCACGCGGGTAACTCAAACAAAGCCCCTCGTGGATTATTGCTCGGTCTACTTTCAGGGCAGACAGGAGGAGAACGTGACGCAGGTGAGACTCGAACCCGATCCCTATGAGTCAACAGCTCAATATTATAGCCTTCTATGTGCAATTTAAACATTTGCATGCCATTTAAGGCAAACATAATTGCCTCTTAAAGCACACCTGGCCCCAGAATGGCCCCTTTAAGCTAAAATAGTAACCGGTTGGTGGTTTGGGGACAAATTTATTGATATACGTCCCCAGATGTTAGTTAAATACAGCTCGATTTGGGCAAGAAAAGTGGCTTTCGGAGTTTAGGTTAGTCATTATGAGGAGCTTTAAATAAAAATCAACTCTATGGTATGTCCTCGATCACACAAACATCCGATACACCATATATATCGGGCCCACAACTGAAGCAGAGCATTATGGGGGATCCCTGTAAATCCTAATGACATGTTTCATGTGATGTGACCACCATTGTGTTTACTAAGTATAGAAAGGAAGCGAGTGGGTTTTATTACATCTTTCTTTAAACGCACAGACTAATATCTGCAGATTTGACACACACACACACACACACATGAGATTTCCCTCATACACTACTGCTTTTTGACCCGATCCAGGAACGTTTGGACCCCGGAGTGACCATAACTCAGAGTTTGGAGGAAAAATATACGTTTTACATTTAGAAGCATCGCCTACATTTCCCACAGATATGGCGAGCGCTTGGTTAAAGTCAGCCAGCGACGGGTCACAGGGCATGTGTGTGTGTTCGTGGTTTGGCTCAGTCTCGCAGGTTTAGGTGCATGTGTGTGTGTTTGCCAGCCTGCGGTTGCTGGAACACGTGTGTGTGTGTGTTGTTATTGGAATGCAGAAAGGGGCAAGGACGTTTCTCGATTCTCAAACCAATCACAAACTCAAGCAGCCGTGTGTGTGGGTGACAGAGAGAGTATAAACACACGCGGGCGACCGGACGGATAACACACACAGAAGAGACGATCACCGTCGACTGAGAAGAACCGAGACCTGAGGAAGCATGAAGACTCTGGGGCTCCTGTCTGTCTGCGCTCTGCTGTCTGTCTGCGCATCCATGGGAGGTGAGACACGCTCGTTATAACCTCTCGTGGTGTGTGTGTGTGTGTGTGAGTCCTTAACAGTGTGTTCTGCGTGTGATAGTGTACACAGAGCCTGAACCTGCAGATGTGGTGGTTCCTCCATCCCTGGCTCCTACTGAAACGGCCTCTTCATCATCCTCATCTGCCTCAGATTCCTCTTCATCTTCCTCTTCCTCCGAGTCCAACTCCGCATCCGACTCCGCATCCGACTCCACATCCGACTCCACATCCGACTCCACATCCGACTCTACGTCTGATTCGGCCTCAGATTCATCCTCTTCCTCGTCTGAATCAAACTCTGTCAGCGCTGAAGGTGAGAAATAACCCGTCTTGTGTCGATCTGTGTATTATTCACTCTCAGAAAAAAAGGTACAAAAGCTGTCACTGGGGCTGTACCTTTTCAAAAGGTAAACTTTTGACCATTTTAGGTGCTAATATGTTCATTTTAGGTCCTAATATGTACATTTTAAGTCCTAATATGTCCATTTTAGGTCCTAATATGTTCATTTTAGGTGCTAATATGTACATTTTAATTGTTAATATGTACTTTTTATGTCCTAATATGTCCATTTTAGGTCCTAATATGTTCATTTTAGGTCCTAATATGTGCATTTTATGTCCTAATATGTCCATTTTAGGTCCTAATATGTTCATTTTAGGTGTTAATATGTACATTTTAGTTGTTAATATGTACATTTTATGTCCTAATATGTCCATTTTAGGTCCTAATATGTTCATTTTAGGTCCTAATATGTTCATTTTAGGTGCTAATATGTACATTTTAGTTGTTAATATGTACATTTTATGTCCTAATATGTCCATTTTAGGTCCTAATATGTTCATTTTAGGTGCTAATATGTACATTTTAGTTGTTAATATGTACATTTTATGTCCTAATATGTCCATTTTAGGTCCTAATATGTCCATTTTAGGTCCTAATATGTATAATTTAAGTGCTAATATGTACATTTTAGGTGTTAATATGTACATTTCAGGAGCCAAGTACATTTTAGGTGCTTTAATGTACCACTAAGGTACCAATATGCAGCCTTTGGGTACAAAAGTGTACCTTTTGAAAAGGTACAGCCCCAGTGACAGCTTTTGTACCTTTTTTTCTGAGAGTGTTCAGTCAGTTTGGTAAAATTAAAATGTGTGTGTGTGTGTGTGTTTTCAGGCACGCCTGCCACTCATGTCCTGCTGAAGAGAGACGTGGCGGCTTCACTCCTGAGACACCGGAGAGCGGGAGCACCGGCGGCTGATCTGAGTCTTCAACAGCTGGAGAGGTGAAGCACACACACACACATGGACACCCAGATGGAAACACACCCACATGGACACACACATGCATGCACACACCCACACACGGACACACCCACATGGATATATACACACACAGAGACACATGCACACACACACGGACACTCATGGTGATGTTTTTGTCTTCTGTCCTCCAGTTTGCGAGAGGTGTGTGAAGCGAATCTGGCCTGCGAACACATGGCTGAGACGGCTGGGATCGTAGCGGCTTATACCGCATATTATGGACCAATCCCATACTAACACACACACACACACACACACACACACTCTCTCTCCACGGACTTCTGATCCTATCTGACTGATATGTTTTACCCCTAAACCCCATTTTTTTAGTCAGGACGTGTGTGTTTTTTACACCTGCCATGCAACTTAATGTTTCAGGGTTTGCTGTCACAATTCCTCATGTTTTAGTGATTGAGACATGAGTGCAATAATTAAAGTGTGTTAAACTCCCTTATATTATTATGCATATGTATAGAAGAAAATCATAGTTATAACTATGGGATATAACTATATAACTATCCTATAGGATAAGTTCATTAGACACTTTCAGTAGTGGATCATGTTAGTGTTGCGATTCAAACTGGTGCTATTACACACGAATTATTTGTCATGTTCTGTATATAAAATCACGTTCTGTTCTGAATAATACTTTATTTTTTGTGCACATAATACTTGTATAGAGCGTATACTGTAATAAACATAATTAAAAATATATAATGATGTTGTCATATTGTTTCTTGTGTTATGATTTGATCATTTTAAAAATGATGGCACTTCATTATTCACGCGATATTTGACGTTCGCTCTGATCGATCGCGCACATTCGCACTTCCTTCACGAGAGCGCGCGTTCATGGTTCAGTCTGACGTGAGCGCGCCGCGTCACTCACACACATTTTACCTCACAGATGGAGTTTCTCATCGGCAGCGCGTTTTCGTCTCCTGTCGGACAGCGGATCCGTAAGTGTTGTACAGTAATAATACTTCGTCTGGACTGTGTGTGTTGTGTGTGTGTGTGTGTGCTGGATTCGCGGCTTTATAACTTTTTTTAAGTGGCGCGCGCGTGACGTTGCGGAGTGATCAGTCGCGTCTCACCGAGTGATGCGTGAAAACTAGGGCGTAAGATTATCAAAATATAAGAGTGAAGCGATTCTGTCCTTTAATCAGAATGTGTTTTTAAGTATGTTAAAGTCAGGCTGGTGTTTAATTTGGGTCAGACGGGACTGTAGTTTCAGGTGTAATCATGGTGATGCCTGTGTGTAAAACGGACAAAGTTCATTGTGCTGTAAACCCCGTCGGAAAGCTGGGTTACTTTTTAACTAAATTATGACACTTCCTCTTTTCACTTTCTTTACAGTATTTTTATCTCGTTTTCACGTTAATATAACAAAAGCACATCTGAAGAATGTGGTTAAAGGCAGCTGACAGTCACATGAAGAGAGAGGGAGTGTGTGTGTGTGTGTGTGAGGTCTCAGGGTGAAGCTCATGTTTGAGTGTTCACGTGGTTTGGATCAAGTCAGAGAAATAGAGTTTAAAAACTTAAATAAATTCATTAAGATTTGTTTGCACAGGTTATCCTCAATTCATGGCGTGACTCAGGAATTATTTCACATCAGGGCGTTTCTCCCAGTAAATATGTGTTTGTTTATGTGTGTCTGAGATGGATTCAGGGTATATTTGGGAAATGTGTTTGTCTTGGTGTATTATGTTTGGGGCATGAGGTTAGAAAGCCATAATCATCAAAATTATAAAAAAAAAACACAAAGGCTTGAAATATCTCACTTTGCATGGAATGAGTCAATATATTAGTTTCACCTTTTAAGTTGAATTAATTAAATAAATAACTTTTTGCACAATATTCTAATTTTTCGAGTTTCACCTGCAAACATTCGCAGCCTGAAGAATAGCTACTCAATCTTTAAAAATAAGCTCAAGCACTGGCTACTATCTGTAACCTTATATTCTGGTTTTAAATTTCATATTCTACATATGTATGTATTGTGATGTTTTATGTGGTGTATATGTAATGTATGTTATTTTATTTGTTTACCTGCCCAGGGACAGCAGATGTAAACTAGCTATTTAGCTAATTCTGGTGCAATTACTTTTAATTTTACATTGTCCCTGTAAAAATAAACAATAAAATGAAATGAAAATAAATCATCATATTAGAGTGATTCCTGAAGGATCATCATGTGACACTGAAGACTGGAGTAATGATGCTGAAATTCAGCTTTGATCACAAGAATAACTTGCATTTGATTATATATTCACATAGAAAACCGCTATTTTAAATTGTAGTAATATTTCAGTGTTTTTACTGTTTTGGTGAAAAGAAGATGATTCTTTCAAAATATAACAAAAATCCTAATTATTCCAGCTTTTGACTGCCTGTGCACAAAAATAAGCTATTTTCTGTGAATGTGCAGGACTTCTGATTAATAGCTAAATAACAGAAGTGCAGTAAACGGTCAAACTATTTTGTTTTATAAAACTAGTGTGATGATAAATTAAAATAATATGATGACAAATTCCAGTTCCCAGTGTCAAGCATCATTATTATCCAGCTACACTGTAAAAAAAAAAAAAATGTTGGTTTAACACCTTAAAAAAGTAAGTAACCTGGTTGCCTTAAAATTTTAAGTTGATTGAACTGGAAAAAGTGAAGGAGATTAATTTAATCATCAGAAACTCAAAATAATGTTATCTCATCTAAACAAATTATTTAAGTTGATTTGACAAAAGAAAAAATGTTGTGTTAACAAATCTTAAAAATATATATTTTTTTACATTGTGGAAGCGAATGCGATGGGATGCCTCGCTCTTTAAAGTTACAGTTGCATGCACTGCAGTTTCATTATACCGTAAAATAAGGTTGAATCGGTCAGTATTGAAGGTCACATTTCTCTTGACATTATCTAGCTGAAAACCCCTCTGGAAACCCCAGTTTCACAAATACCATGACATTTTGTGATTCTGGGGATTTTATTTCGCTACTTTGCCTTTGTCGTATGAATTAACCGTTTTCCACGTGCTGCTCATTGGTTGTTTGTGTGTCAGAGAAGGCCACCAGCGCCGCCCTGCAGACGGAGGACTGGAGCCTCAACCTGGAGATCTGTGACATCATCAGCGAGACCGAAGACGGGTGCGACTCGCATCACTTCCTGTTATTATACAGGGCACGTGGACAGTATTCACAGCGCCTTTTGCACATTTTGTTACGTTAAAGGCTTATTCCAAAATGGATTAAGATCATTATTTTCCCAAAATTCTACAAACAATAATACCCCATAATGACAACATGAAAGAAGTTTTGAAATCTTTGCAGATTTATTAAAAATAAAACCTAGAGCCTGACCGATAAAGGATTTTGAAGGCCGATACCGTTTTGGGATTTTACAGGTTCTACAGTGGCCTTCATTATCCGTAAATGGAGGAAGTTTGGAACCACCAGGAATTTCTAGAGTTTTGAGGAAAATAATGACTTTAATCCATTTTGGAATAAGGCTGGAACACAACGCTGTGAACACTCTCCGGACGCACTGTGCTGACGTCTGTCTCTCTCCATCATCTGACTTATTGTGTTGTGTTTCAGGCCCAAAGATGCAGTGAAAGCTTTAAAGAAGAGGATTGTGGGTAATAAGAACTTCAGGGAGGTGATGCTGGCTCTGACCGTGAGTGTCCGTTACATCACTTCCTCTACAGGAGCGAATCGTGTGTGTGTCTCCATACTCCCGGTGTGTGTTTCAGGTTCTGGAGACGTGTGTGAAGAACTGCGGCCAGCGCTTCCATGTGTACGCCTGCTCTAAAGAGTTTGTGGAGGGCGTCCTGGTCAGAGCGATCCTGCCCAAATACAACCCTCCCATGATCCTCCACGACCGAGTGCTGAGCCTCATCCAGGTGCGTCTCATGCAGGTGTGCGTATCACATGTGCTTAAAGAAGTACTTCACTTTTAAAAAGAAGAAGAAGAAATGAAGGTTTTTGATGAAAACATTCCAGGATTTTCTCCATATAATGGACTTCAATGGGGACCAAACAGTTCAAGGTCCAAATGAGAGTTTCAGTGCAGCTTCAAAGGGCTTTAAGCAATTCCAGACGCTGAATAAGGGTCTTATCAAGCGAAACGATCGCTCATTTAATAAATAAATAACAAAGTTTAAGTTTTATAAGCTCAAATGCTCGCCTTGCTCTGTTCTGTGATGAGCGTTTGTGACTCTCCTGTTCAAACTCGTTCATCAAAATGAACAAATCTTTTTTCGAGTCATGACTCACAGGGTCCTAGATAAGACCCTTATTCATCGTCTGGAATCGTTTAAAGCCCTTTGAACAGTTTGCACTGAAACTGTCTTTTGGACCTTGAACCGTTTGGTCCCCATTGAAGTCCATTATATGGAGAAAATCCTGGAATGTTTTCATCAAAAACCTTCATTTCTTTTCGACTGAAGAAAGAAAGACATGGACATCTTGGATGACATAGGGGTGAGTAAATTATCAGCAAAAGTTTTTTTTTTTAAAAGTGAACTACTCCTTTAAAATGCTTGAATTTGTGAAATGTAAGTCCTGGAAAACCCTTTAAATCTGCCATGTTTATGAAAATGTACTTAAAAAGCGCTTGAATTATTGAAAGACAGTATATGTGAAATTAGTGTCTAAATCAATCGATAAAATAATCTCTCCACACATAATGAATCTGCAGTCCGTCTGATACAGATATAGAGGCGTTTCTCATGACTGTGAGTGTGATATTGCTCATAAATATCAGAGTATATGATACAGATTTCATTCTTAAGGTCAATCATACATTCATAGGAGAATAAATCATTTGAATAAGGAAAGAAGTGATATCTTTGTTATTGTATCCAATGCACTTTATTTGTACCATTTTATTAGTTAACTTTTGTTTATCTATGTACCTTTTTTTACAATTTGTCTTTGAAAACCCCCAAAGTAGTGCTTGAGAACTCCTTGGATCTGATCGTACAGTGTGTGTGTGTGTGTGTGTGCTCCAGGCGTGGGCCGATGCCTTCAGGAACAGTCCTGCTCTGTCTGGAGTGGTGAGCGTATACGAGGATTTGAGGCGGAGAGGCCTGGAGTTCCCCATGACGGATCTAGACTCTCTCTCTCCCATACACACACCCAACCGGGTAAATCTCACACACACCGTCGTCCAGTGTCCAACATCGCTCTTTTAATTCTTATCAGTGAATTTTACAACAATGTTTTCCACTCATAGACGTTAAAGCTCTCCTATTATGTTATAATATTAATTTTAGAGTCTCCTACAATAGTTTTAAATGCATCAAAGATCAGATAACGCTTTAGTTTCCTCATAATCTGCACTGCAGCTTCAGCTCTTTCCTCTCAGTGTCTCTAAGCTCCGCCTCTCTGAGAGCTGCTCTGCTCTGATTGGTCAGAAAGCGCTCATTATCATATCTGAATCTCAGCTCTTGATCACAGTGATACGAACAGTAATGATGGCGTGTGTTTTACCGTATCAATCTCAAACAGGACACAGTGATTGAGGGCGGGGCTAAGAGACACTATTCAGCCAATCAAGAGCATTATGCAAATGAGTTTCAAACCAAGGCAGGATCAGCAGGAACTCGGTTTCTTTACTCATTTATCTGCACTTTGATCTTTTTAAACTTTGCAGTTTTTATTAATGCTGTCAAACGATTAATCATGATTAATCGCATCCAAAATAAAAGTTTGTGTTTACATGATATATGTGGGTGCTTTGTTTATAATTATTTTATATATATATATATAAATACACACACATGCTTGTATATATTTAAGAATTATTTTCATGTATATAGATTTATATATTATTTTTATATTATATATAATATTAATATTTTATATATAAATATTTTTTCTTCTTAAATATACATGCATGTTTGTGTATTTATATATATATATATATATATATATAATGCTGGAGTAAATGATCATTATGTATTGTAAACTCCCTGTCGTATAACAGCTGTGTGTTTCTCTCGACTCAGAGTATTGCAGAGAGCGGGACGTCTCCCTCATCCGTGTCTCCGTCTGCTTCCAGGACACACACTAACTCGTCACCAGCGACACACACTCCTCAGTGTGTCCCATCCAACGGACAACTGACCCCTGTGTCATCTGAGGAGGTACAAACACACACGCTCTCGTGCGTCGACATGAAACAGAAGTTACGCTTTTCTCCTCTATTGTGTCGTATATCGAGCGAATCGCTTCAGAAACAAGAACAAATGTGGGGTTAAAGGTCAGGGCTTTGAGGTGCTCAGGGGTTAAAGGTCAGGGTTTGGGTTGCTCAGGGGTTAAAGGTCAGGGGATTGGGTTGCTCAGTGGTTAAATGTCAGGGGTTTGGGTTGCTCAGGGGTTAAAGGTCAGGGGTTTGGGTTGCTCAGGGGTTAAATGTCAGGGGTTTGGGTTGCTCAGGGGTTAAAGGTCAGGGTTTGGGTTGCTCAGGGGTTAAATGGCAGGGGTTTGGGTTGCTCAGGGGTTAAAGGTCAGGAGTTTGGGGTGCTCAGGGGTTAAAAATCATGGGTTTGGGTTGCTCAGGGGTTAAAGGTCAGGAGTTTGGGGTGCTCAGGGGTTAAAGGTCAGGAGTTTGGGTTGCTCAGGGGTTAAAGGTCAGGAGTTTGGGTTGCTCAGGGGTTAAAGGTCAGGGGATTGGGTTGCTCAGGGGTTAAAGGTCAGGAGTTTGGGGTGCTCAGGGGTTAAAAATCATGGGTTTGGGTTGCTCAGGGGTTAAAGGTCAGGGGTTTGGGTTGCTCAGTGGTTAAATGTCAGGGGTTTGGGTTGCTCAGGGGTTAAAGGTCAGGGGTTTGGGTTGCTCAGGGGTTAAAGGTCAGGGGTTTGGGTTGCTCAGGGGTTAAAGGTCAGGGGTTTGGGTTGCTCAGTGGTTAAATGTCAGGGGTTTGGGTTGCTCAGGGGTTAAAGGTCAGGGGTTTGGGTTGCTCAGGGGTTAAAGGTCAGGGGATTGGGTTGCTCAGGGGTTAAAGGTCAGGGGTTTGGGTTGCTCAGGGGTTAAAAATCATGGGTTTGGGTTGCTCAGGGGTTAAAGGTCAGGGGTTTGGGTTGCTCAGGGGTTAAAGGTCAGGGGTTTGGGTTGCTCAGGGGTTAAAGGTCAGGGGTTTGGGTTGCTCAGTGGTTAAATGTCAGGGGTTTGGGTTGCTCAGGGGTTAAAGGTCAGGGGTTTGGGTTGCTCAGGGGTTAAAGGTCAGGGGTTTGGGTTGCTCAGGGGTTAAAGGTCAGGGGTTTGGGTTGCTCAGTGGTTAAATGTCAGGGGTTTGGGTTGCTCAGGGGTTAAAGGTCAGGGGTTTGGGTTGCTCAGGGGTTAAATGTCAGGGGTTTGGGTTGCTCAGGGGTTAAAGGTCAGGGGTTCTGACTGGTTTTCCTGTAGAAGCAGAAGCTGAGATCTGAACTGGATCTGGTCAGAGGAAATCTGACCGTCATGACTGAGATGCTGAATCACGTCAAACCTGGAGAAACATCAGCATCGGACGCAGAACTGCTGCAGGTGTGTGTGTGTGTGTGTGTGTGTGTGTGCGTTACCCTGCGCTTTAGTAGTCGTGATCATGTCTCTTTTGATCATGTCTCATCTCTGTGTGTGTGTGTGTGAGCAGCAGCTGTATTCGGTGTGTAAGCAGATGCAACAGAGGGTTGTAGAGCTGATTCCTAATCTATCAGAGGACCAGATCATCGGAGAACTTCTGCTGATCAATGATGACCTCAACAACGCATTCATCCGCTATGAGAGGTGTGACACACACACACACACACAGGTGGCGCCATATAATGGCAATATGTTTGTCACGTAAAGCAGGATTGAATGACACGGGGTCAACTGATGTTTTATCACTTGTAAAAGGACTCATAAAAACACGTGTTAAGATAGAGTATGCTAGTTGATAATCTTGAGACTTTTAAATGTAAATGGGAAGTAAATCAATGTGTGTGTGACGTTGATATTGATGGTAACCTGCAAGTTAATGTCTAAGGTGTATAATATATATTTTTGAAATTGAGAAATATATATATATATGAAGAGTTCAGATGCAAAAGCCTCTAAATGCCATTTGAAATTTTCTTCTAAAATGATCATTTTTATCAAGCTTGTATATTTAAGTTCAGTAATTTCACTTAAATGGCAATGAAGATTACCTATTAATTGTCATTTAAGTGAAATTGCTGAACTTAAATATACAAGCTTGATAAAAAATGGTCATTTTAGAAGAAAATTTCAAATGGCATTTAGAGGCTTTTGCATCCGAACTCTTCATATATATATATATAAAGTATATATATATAAGAAAACTCAAAAGTCTTTCTCTCTCTCGTCTGTGGTTGAAGGTTTGACCGTTTGAACACACAGAAATCACACACAGAGGGAGGACAGCAGGAATCACAGGTAAGCCTTCATCTGTTCTGTCTGACTGCACATCTCCTCTAGTGGAGGCGTTCGGTACTGCAGCAGAACACACACACACACACACACACACACACACACTGAACGCTCGTTTACTATAGATATTAGACCTCAGATTTGGAACACAACTTCTTTAGATATATGGCTTTGACTTTCTCAGTTTTAGAGTAAAATGTGTTTTGGAAAATATAGATATATCATATAAAAATTGTATAAATAAAATACAGGGGCGGTTCATATTGACATTTATCCACATATCTACACAATGATTTATGTGACCAGACTGAGAATGGAAACCTTATTGACCTCAGCCCTGAGTCTCCATCAGCCAATCAGAACACTCCCCCAGCTGTCAATCAACACGAGCCCCGCCCTCCATCCGACCTCACACACCACTCAGGTGAGAGAGATCCAGTTCTGTGGTTTCATTGAGTGTAAGAGACCTGTAACATAACCTGTGTGTGTGTGTGTGTGTGTGTGTGTGTGTGTGTCAGCGCCTGAAGACGAGGAGTTTGACATGTTTGCTCAGACGAGGAGCAGTTCTCTGGCCGAACAGAGGAAGAGGTTTGTGTTTGACACACTTCATCTGAAGGTCTTTATAGGGCATGTGAAGTGAGACGTGTGTGTGTGTGTGTGTGTGTGTGTGTGTGTAGTGTTCGGTACGAGGATCCGGGTGCAGTGGAGGGTCTGGCTGAAGCTCTGGACACGCGGCTGCAGGTGACGGCAGGGGTCAGTACACACACACACACACACACACACATGATCACACGTGTACAGTACTGTGTCTGACGTGCAGGAGTGTGTTTGTGTGTGAAGGACGGCGAGAGCGACTGGGTCCGTCAGTCTCAGTGGATTTACAGTGAGGGTCTGGTGGGTTTCACACACTTCCGTTCAGTCGACTCAAACTGCAGCACTGAAACACACACACACACACACAACAGCTTCTGTAAATGATGAAGAGCCTTCTTTATGTTTAATCTAGAATAATGCTTTGGGTTTAATCATTTATAATAATAATAATAATAATGAAAAAAATGTAATTTTGTTCATGTCACTTATGACACGTGAATCATAATATAATAATAAAAAGTGTACTAAAATAGGCCTAAATGATTTACTTTAATGCTGTGAAAATTAATATTTATATAAGTAATTGTAATTAGGGCTGTCAAAATGATTAATCGCATTCAAAATAAAAGTTTGTGTTTACATAACATTTGTGGGGCCACTGTGTATAATTATTTTATATATATATATATAAAACACACATGCATGTATATTTAAGAAAAAAACATTATTTATATATAAAATATTTATATGTAATATAAATTATATATAAATCTATATACAGAATATACATGAAAATATTTCTCCAATATAATCAAACGTGTGTGTATTTATATATATATATATATATATATATATATAATAATTATACACAGTGCCCCCACATATATTATGTAAACACAAACTTTTATTTTGGATGCGATTAATCGCGATTAATCGTTTTGACAGCCCTAATTGTAATATAATATATATATATATATATATATATATATATATATATATATATTTATATATTATATAGTCTGATTCATGGATGTTTGTTTCGGTCACAGAATAAAAAAATCTAATTATTATAAAATACCTTTATAAAAAAAGATTAAAAAAAGATTTATAAAAAATAAATCAAAAAAATATTATTAAATAATAAATAAATAATATTATTAAAAATTATAAAAAAATCTATATAAAAAATAAAAAAATAAAAAAAATAAATAATCTTTATGAAAAAAATATTATTATTTTTTTATCTCACAATTCTAACTTGGGAATTCTAATGAAAAAATAAACCAATTCTGACTTTATATCAGGCAATATTGAGAGGAAAAAAGCCCCAATTATCTTATAAATAGTTTTATACCGTGGCGGAAACAAGCTTCCATACTGATTAAACTCAAGACCTTGTAAAATATCTTTATGCACTTTATAACGGTGCTTTTTAATATTTATTTCTATACTGGAAAAGGAGATCATGCATTTGATGCCATTTCTGAAAGAGCTTACATTTGGATAGTAAAATTTAATCTGCACATTAATAGCAGCTATCTCAAATAATTGTGATTAGATCAAATAATAATGATGATGAATCAATAATCGCCACAGCATGTTTGTGGGGTGTGTCTCCGCCGTCGGTGATGGTGTCGTGTGTGTGATCTGCATAATGGAAACTTTCCAATCACACTGATGGATCAGCGTCACACACACCGGTGATCAGTGTAACACACTGTGAGGAACGTTTGTGTTGTTTTGTCTCCGTCAGGCTCCGGCTCCACGCAGCTCCGCCATGGATGACATCGAGAGGTGGCTGTGTGCAGAGATGGTAAGGAGAGATCTGTTTTACTCTGATCAATACGTGTGTGTGTGTAATGCTGATCAGCAGCGCCACCTGCTGGAGTCACAGCACACACACTGATGAGGATCATTCTGCTTTTAACCAAGAGACAGTCTCTCTTAAATCAACACTGAGTGAGTTAACCTGCAGTTCCTCCACTGGCCACTAGAGACTCACTCCCATAGACCCGCATGTTAAAATGCCCAACTTTACAGCAGAATAAAACATGTTTACAGTCTGGTGCTAAACGTGGTTTAGGTCTATATCGCTAATGTCGCCCTTCATGACGACTGTGACGGGGTGAATATTTTTAAAACTCATCCGTTTAACCCTTTACCCGTCACCCCCTTTTTTGACAATTGACATTAAAATGCACTATACAAACTTAAATGGTTGTTATTCCAGAATGCTTTGGAATATAGACCTAAGTTTTGTCTTGATTTAAAGAAAACAATCAGCAGATTATCACTGAAGTGAAAGCACTTCAAAAAATTAAAGTATGAAAAAGTTATGGAAGTTATAATTTACAGTAAATCAAATATACTTTATTTATATATTTTTTTAATATGCAATAAATAGTTTACAAAATATGTTTTACTATAAAATTACTATAACATAAAAGCTATGTATCTAACCAAGTTGTGTTCCAAATTTAAAGTTGATATCACAAAAATTGAATTTCCCACGAGATTTTATTTAGGCGTAGTACCAAAAATAGCCATCGGGTGCCATTGAATTCCATTGAATTTAATTGTATGCATTTTGTCATAACAAATTAATAAATTTATATCCAAATATCACTTCTGTCACTAAATACGGAACCTTGAGACTCAGACCTTTCAGACAATATGTGTTTTCTCAAGATTAGAAAAGGTTTTGATAATAAATTATGAAAGATGATGCCCAAAAGGGGAGGGGCCTAATAAAAAGTACCGTTTCTATGGTAACGCAACGTCCAATTTCAAAACGGTTTTCACAGGATGAATTCTGAGTTCGTAAGCTTTCAAATGATACCTAATTTAAGATAACTACTAAAATATATGATATAATAATAATAAAAATTATATATATATTTATATATATATATATAATATACTTTTTAGAGGACTTCTTACCTAAGTTTTTAAAATATAATTTTATATTTTTTATTGAAAAAGACTAATTATGTTTTATTATGAACTTTTAGCACTAAAAACCAAAGTTTCAATTATTAAAAGTGTGTGTGTCGACTTTTTGTGACAAATGTCAGAAACTCCTGTAATGACGTTTAATTTTTTGAGGCGCACTCTTGTCATAAATTCATATATTACTGTTCATTTATAATTCGCAAGAAAAAAACAGACCTAAAATATCTATTTAGGAGTCTTAGACCATGACTACATTAGGATTTAATAGTAATATAGTGAAGTAAAGTTAGGTTGGCAGTATACGGGCAAGTGACAGTTAAGGGTTAAATTATATTAAGCCTTAAAGTTCTGCATAATTAAGGGCGTGGCCACTTGAGTGACAGTTGGATTGCCACTGATGTCACTGATAGCCGTTTGGAGGAAGTAAACAGAGCGTTACTGACAGACTGGGAAGAGAGGAGCCACAACAATGGAGAATATGAGGAGAATAATCAACATTCAAGCAGGAAAACCTGCTCTAGGAGAGACTGAACACAGCAAGAGTTTGCTTGACACCAATGGACACCACTCTACAAAAAAATGCATGCTTTTTTTTTTACTAGATAAGAAATTGTTGAAATGAAATTGTCATTTAAACACGTTGATGATGTTTTTCAGCCTGACGTTGATGACAGTGAGGGTGTGACCAGTGAAGGTGAGTCTGTGCTGATGTTTATTGCTCATTATATCACACACACACACACACTGAGTCATCTGTCGTGTCTTCTTCTCGCTGACAGAGTTTGATAAGTTTTTAGCGGGCAGAGCTGAAGCTGCAGATCATCTTCCCTCGATGAATAACGTCTCGTCTGCCGGCGTCGCTCACTCGAGCCCTCGACAGGCGACACAGGAGCAAAACCACGAGCACATCTTCACGCTCTGAGCATCACGACGCATCACTTCCTGTGCTCAAATCCTCATGGTCATTAAGGAAGACTCCCACTGCAGATCCACATCTTCATTTCACTTCAGTTTTGTTTCTAATACTGAATTTGGCCATGTGTGTGTGTGTGTGAGAGAATGATTGTGTGTGTGTGTGTGTGTGTGTGAGAGTGACTGTGTTTGTACCTTTTGAGCACTCATAAAAACAACCGATAAGCTGTTTGTTGCATTTGTAAGTTAATTTGTATTAACGTGTGTGTGTTCACTGAGTGTAAAAAGCATTAATTTATGTTGTGAATTAACCGTGATGATAACAATGACTCGCCTTACCTCTGACTGAATAAATAGACATCATAATATTCATATTTGTTTCAGATTGTGTGGTTTGTTAAGCTTTATCTGTAAGTGTGTTAATATGTGATTTTTCCACATAAGCAGCAAAACCAGTGTGTCTTGTTTGAGTTTCATCACTCGAGGGGTAAGTTAGTTCTCAAAAATTACATTTATAGCACAATTTGTGTGTGTGTGTGTTTAAAGTCACCAATTAAAATTTAAATGTGTGTAGAATATTGCAGTAATTATTTAAAGGCTAATTTATCTGTCATTATTTTTAAACGAATGTGCCTTCGTAATAATTTACGTTTTGGCACATTGAAGCTAATATGTTCAACGTTTGCCAAATTATGCAACGCTCAGGTACAATTTTTAAAATTTTATTATAAAAATATATACAAATGGTTACAAAATAATTCTGACAGGAATTTCTCAAGAGGTCATTTGAATAACTGAACTAACATAAAATCATGGTAATTATTACTGATACGATAAAAATAACACATTTATTTGCCGTCATGTTTTCAGAGTGCTGCTGATGCCGCTTTAAAAGGCGTAGGCCATCCCGACGGCCAGAACCACGAACACGCCGAGCAGCGCCCGCAGGAGCCGGGGCATCAGCGACGAGGAGCCCTGAGGTGACTCACACACTCCGGCGCCTGAGGAGAACACACACACGCTTAAAACACGGAGCGTATGGCAAGCCATTTTAGCTTTTATTCATTTCCAGGATATGAATTCTTGATATCAACAATTAAATTCTTGATATCAACAATTACATTTTTGATATCAAGAATTCAATTGTTGATATCAAGAATTACATTTTTAATATCAAAAATGTAATTCTTGATATCAACAATTGTATTTTCACTAGTGAAACGTCCCCATAGGCTGCCATTCAAAACCAATTGTTGATATCAAGAATTGATTTCTTACTAGTTGAAATTCCAATTTCACATATCAGAAATAAAATTATTACTAGTAACAACCTTTATTTTTGATATCAAGAATTCAATTGTTACTAGTTGAAATGTCTATTCTTGACATCCACAATTAAATTGCTACTAGTAACAATGTTCATTTTTGATATCAATAATTAAATTTTTACTAGTGACAATGTTAATTTCTAATATCATGAATGTGATTGTTACTGGTAAGAAAGCCTTTTTAGATATCTGAAATAATATTGATATCAGAAATACATTTTCAGATATCAAAAATGGTCATTTTTACTAGTAACAATTGAATTGTTGAAATCAAGAATAGACATTTCAACTAGTGACAATTTAATTATTGGTATCAGGAATTCACATTTTACTAGTAACAATGTAATTATTGATATCAAAAATGATATTTCTACTATAGTAAAAAATCAATTCTTGATATCAACAATTCACTGTGAATGGCAGCCTATGCCGTATTAGCTTTTATTCATTTCCAGGATATGAATTCTTGATATCAACAATGCCATTTTTTGATATCAACAGTTGAATTGCTGATATCTGTAATTGTATTTTCACTAGTGAAATATCACCATAGGCTGCCATTCAAAATGAATTGTTGATATCAAGAATTCATATCCTGGAAATGAATAAAAGCTAAAATGGCTTGCCAGCCTATGGTGAGATTTCACTAGTGAAAATACAATTACAGATATCAGGAATTCAACTGTTGATATCAAAAAATGGCATTGTTGATATCAAGAATTCATATCCTGCGAATGATTAAAAGTTAAAACGGCTTGCCATAGGCGCGCCGAAGCACTCATCACAAGTGGCGACGGGAGCCGGTGTGTACCTGCTGTGGTCGGCGTGTTCTGCTGGTGTTGTGTGTGTCTCTGTCTTATTTCAGGTTCGGTCTCTGACAGGCGGCTCACCGAGTCCTGAAGCTCGTTAAAGACCTGAGGAGACGAGAACAAACGATCAGCGCCAGTCACTCGTCCGGGAACTGCTGTAATTGGACCGGAACATCATAAGAAGAATAGCGTCTACGCTAACGTTAGTTTTTCTGCTTATTCCGAGGTTTACTGAAGCCAGCCGAACCCCGGCCATTTAAAGGGATAATGTTAGTTCACCCAAAAATGTAAACTCTGTCAGTAATGACTCTCCCACATGTTGTTGATTTTTGTTCATCTTCGGAACACAAATTAAGATATTTTTGATTAAATCTGGGCAAAAAAAAAAAAAAAACCCCAAACAAACAAAAACAACGACGTTATTCAACTATTAATCACACACGACCAACGTCGGCCAATACTGTCACGCTACGCAAACTCACGGCCCACAGAGAAGGAAATAAATAGTTGAATAAAATCGTTATTTTTTTTTAATTTTTATTTTTTGCACACAGAAATATTCACATCACTTGATAATCTTAATTTTGAGCCGCTGTAGTCACTCGGACTATTTTAACGATGTCTTTAATAAATTTCTGGGCCGGCAAGTTTCAATTCCAATAGAAGCCTATGGAGGAGTGATCCAGCTCTCAGATTTAATCAGAAATATCTTCATTTGTGTTCTGAAGATGAACGAAAGTCTTACGGGGTTGAACGACACGAGGGAGAGTCATTACTGACAAAACTTTCATTTTGGGGTGAATTAACCCTTTAATATTCAACAATATTATTGATCTCCTGCATTGACAGCATTATACGAGAACTGAACTGGACGATGACATCACTGTTTTCTCCAGAGCGGCTATATATATATATATATATATTAGGGCTGTCAAAACGATTAATCGCGATTAATCGTATCCAAAATAAAAGTTTGTGTTTACGTAATATATGTGGGTGCATTGTGTATAATTATTATAGATATATAAACACACACACATGCTTGTATATATTTAAGAAATATTTTCATGTATATTCTGTATATAGATTTATATATAATTTATTAATATATATATAATTATAATATATAATTTATTTATATTTAATTTATAATTTATATTATATATAAATATAAATATTTTATATATAAATAATATTTTTTTCTTATATATACATGCATGTGTGTTTTTATATATATATGAAGAGTTCAGATGCAAAAGCCTCTAAATGCCATTTGAAATTTTCTTCTAAAATGATCATTTTTATCAAGCTTGTATATTTAAGTTCAGTAATTTCACTTAAATGGCAATGAAGATTACCTATTAATTGTCATTTAAGTGAAATTACTAAACTTAAATATACAAGCTTGATAAAAATGATCATTTTAGAAGAAAATTTCCAATAACACTTAGAGGCTTTTGCATCTGAACTATTCATATATAAAATAATTATACACAGTGCACCCACATATATTATGTAAACATAAACTTTTATTTTGGATGCGATTAATCGCGATTAATCGTTTTGACAGCCCTAATATATACATATATATATAAGAACTAACTTAATGACTTTTTTTTTACAACAAAATGAACAATTACTGAAAGCTATGATGCTATTTTCCTTCTTGAAACAAACTTTGAAAGGCGCGGTATAAAGGTGAGGAGGAGCGCTCACCTGGACGTTGAGCTCGAACGCGTGGACGGCCTCGCTCAGGACGCCGCTCCTCTGCTCCTCCGTCAGCTCGATGCTGTTCATGCGACTCCTGTACAGCTGCTTGAAGAGGTTCGGGCTGCTGACGCCCGGAAACGAGAAGAACGACAGGCCCTCTCCGTTCCTCAGGCCTAATGACTTCTGCGTGATGCGGCCCAGGACCTGCCCCCCCGACAGGTCGCCCAGGTAGCGTGTGTACGCGTGCGCCACCAGACGCTCGGGGTGATCTCTGCCCACCTGAGAGACACAACACACACATTTAGAGCCACGGGACGTACGACATCTCAAACGCGACATTGACATGAAAGTATGAAAATATGAAAGTATACTTTATATATAATTAATATTATCTATAAATATAAATATTTGATATATTAAGAACACATTTTTCTTAAATATATACATGCATGTGTGTGGATTTATATATACAAAATAATTATACACAGCACACACATATATTATGGAAACACAAACTTTTATTTTGGATGCGATTAATCGTTTAACAGCCCTACAATGTAGTGTTTGATTTTTCAACAAATCGATTCTGAAATGCTTCCAATGCTTCTGCGACAGCGAGTGACACACAAACCCGCCTCCACTCACTCACTCGCTTCATTCGCTCTGGATTGATATTGTTAGCGTTACAGGGTTTGAGTTTCGGTGTGGCGTCGCTCAAATTAAGCATATTTTTACTCGTTCCCTAAGATTATGTGTTTTACACCCAAAGCGCGGCACATAAAGCCACCTTCCAGCACTAAATCGAGCTCTTTTTCGCTGCTTATTGCACTTAGACGGTCAATAAACAAACAATAATGCCAAAAAATGCCGTTTTTTTTTTGTTTTAAGTGAAAGTAAACAGTTGCGTATCAGTATATTGGATCCGTGCATCAGGTCTTAAAGTGACAGCAGCCTAATAAACCTGCTGCCAAATGATGAGATAATATTAAAAAAAAAAAAAAATATATATATATATATATATATATATATATATATTAGGGCTGTCAAACGATTAATCGCGATTAATCGCATCCAAAATAAAAGTTTGTGTTTACATAATATATGTGGGTGCACTGTGTATAATTATTTTATATATTTATATATATATATATATATATATATATATATATATATATACACACACATGCATGTATATTTAAGAAAAAAATATTATTTATATATAAAATATTTATATATAATATAAATTATATATAAATCTATATAGAGGAAAACATTTCTTAAATATATACAAGCATGTATGTGTATTTTTATATTTATATATATATAAAATAATTATACACAGTGCACCCATATATATTATGTAAACACAAACTTTTATTTTGGATGCGATTAAGCGTTTGACAGCCCTAATATATATATATATGGCAGTGTTCCCAATGGAATCGATGTCAAAATTGTGGCTAGTGAAAATGCTGAGACTAAGAGCAAAGAGTTAATGTCCTGTGGGTAACACTCGTACAAACGGACCATTCGTTAACATTAGTTATCTACATTAGCTCATTAGAACTAACAATTAAAAACACTTCTAACGCATTTTAATTTTATATATAATAATTAATAATAATAATAATAATTTAATTTTATATAATATCAATGGACGAATGGTGTCTCAGAGGACACACTAGGTGCGTTTCCATTACAGATTTGCGCAAAACTTGCGATTTTATCAAAATATCGATAAAAAACGATTGCGAAATCCAGCATTCCTGTAATTCTTTTGTCTTTTATGAATTTAATATAGACCTCTGTCTCATATTCTGTCCAAACACAGTCAGGTGACTGCAAATGCGCAAAAATGCGTTTCCATTACAGTTTTGCGCGATATTTATTTTTCGAATACATGCGAGCATAAGAACTTTTTTGTGAAATTGAGCGTATTTTTAAAAGGGTAACGTAAACGCGTCGACGGATGCGTTGTGTGTCACCTCTCTCAGTCTGCGGGCGTATCTCAGCGTGGCGTTCGGCACCGTGATCTTCTCCTTCCAGTCCTGGCCGTAGAAATGCTCCAGGTCTTTCCCGACGGACTCCAGCCGGCCCAGCTCCTGAGGGAAGTATATGGGAGCCACGGCATCATGGGAAGCGTTCCTGTCCAGCTCTTCCTCCAGCGCCTCGTATATCTTATACAGCGAACACAAGAGCAGCTGAAACACAGCAGAAGCAAACCAGGTCAGATCATTACGAAGACCAAATCTCAGACCGAAACAAGGACTTCATTTGCATTTTCTTCTTGGTTCGCTTCGCTTTCACAAGGCGACATTTCAAAGCGTACCAAAATGTGTTTATCCAAGTCCCGATCTTGGAGCGAGTGTTGTGTTCATATACTTAACTGTCACAGTCCCACAGGTGGGACGTTTGCCACTATATTTTTAAAACAATAATATCTTAGTAAATACCTTAAATAATATTGACAAACTATATATCATTTGAAAGCTTACAATCTCTAGTTTCCATATTTGGTGACTGATGTTCAAAATATATTACACAGGAGCCATAATTTATCAATATGCAACAAGAATATTTTCATATTCATAAGGCGTGTTCAGACCTTTATTTTGAAATAGCAGTAATCATGAAAAAATGGTAGATGAAAGTTCAAAAGATAGAATCCATTTTATTATTTTGGAAAAAAAAGGTCTGAAAATTTTGAAATATCAAGAAAAAAATAATAAATTCACCATTTGTGACGTGGCAGCTAGCTATGACATAGTTCTTTGTATGCGTTTCTTAGAGGTTGAATTCATATCAAAATCTGCCAAACTTCCCATACTACTTCTGAATAGGATTTCTACTTCAGAAATTGAATGAAAATTGTGGAAATAATGGTTCATATCACTCAAAACACATATGGAAATGGAGGCGCCCTTATATGGACAGTGATGGCGTCTGATTGTGCCCTAGTGGAAGCGTTCGGTACTGCGCCCAAACTAAATCTCACTCATTTTGAAAGCTCATTTTTTGAGATATATCAACCTAAAATTTGAAACACAACTTGCTTTGATTTTTCTGCAGTTTTTGAGTAGCCCAGGTTTGAAAATATATATTTTATGTAAAATATTTACAATTTTTTTTACATTGTACATTTCCATAAACTCAAACTTCTATACCTTTTTTTCTGTTTCACTTTTGTACTTTATTTCACTTCTACAAAAATCAGCCAAATGTCTTCTTTAAAACAAGACCAATCATATGTCTATATTCCAAAGCATTCTTGAATTACAACCTTTTAAGCCCTAATGTTTATGCAAAAGTCATGGTGTGTGTGTGTTGCCGATGGTGTTGGACACACTGCGGGTCGCATTACCTTGTACTGTTGAAGCGACACGTGTCCTCTCTGGTAGCTCAGCATCAACTCGGTGTTTTCCGCGCGCACGTGACTGTCTTTAGTCGCAGCTTTGATCAGCTCTGAGAGATCACTGTGAGGAAACACACAGATTCACACAACATCAGAATGATGAAGTCAGTGATAGATAGATAGATAGATAGATAGATAGATAGATAGATAGATAGATAGATAGATAGATAGATAGATAGATAGATAGATAGATAGATAGATAGATAGATAGATACTGTAGATAGATGCCGTATTTTCCGCACTATAAGGCGCACCGGATTATAAGGCGCACCTTCAATGAATGACCTATTTTATAACATTTTTCATATATAGGGCGCACCGGATTATAAGGCTCATAAGATACTGCACTCTTCGAAGAAAAGGTTCTATATAGGACCTTAAAAGGTTCTAAAGCGCAACGTATTTGCAACCCCTAAAATGCAATGTGAATGATTACAAAATTCAAGATATGGGGGTTAAAAATGTAATTACAGTATTCAATATCAGACGAAGAGTGCCATTTCAGTTTTTATCCTCCAAAAATCAGCATGATTAAAATGTGATATTAAGTTACTACAACAGTTTAATAAACAATAATTTAATTACAACTACAAAATGGTGCAGAATAATGTCATATATGAATGAACAATAGCCTTTAAAGAGCCTTTGTGCCATAAGAGTTCTTTCTTGTCACTATTGAACTTTTTTTAGCATTAAATATCCTTTGGAGTCGAGTAAAGAGCCCTAGGCTACTTATGAAGAGTTTGGGTCCAAAACGCTATAAAATCCATTTTGATGAATTTGAGTAAAGCTGTGTTTTCTTTAGCAAGAAAATGGGAAGACTAAAAGAGCGATTCAATTAACCAATTGATCCATATATAAGACGCACCGGATTATAAGGCGCACTGTCGTTTTTTTTTTAAAGATTAAAGACTTTTAAGTGCGCCTTATAGTGCGGAAAATACGATAGATAGATAGATAGATAGATAGATAGATAGATAGATAGATAGATAGATAGATAGATAGATAGAGTCAGTATTACCTGTCTGTGATCGCTGTCTGTGTGTTTGTCTCCATTTCTCTGAAAAACAAATCAAGACTGTATGAAACTTTGAATAAAGTGCATCCTGGAGCTGCTCGTGTCAATATAATCCTCTCATGAAGCAGACAGTGCATTAAAAATCTCTTAAAGGGATAGTTCACCCCAAAATAATTGCATTTGACGGCCCCCATTGACTTCCATTCCATTGTATTTTGTTTTCTGTGGAAGTCAGTGGGTGTCGTCGTCAACTTCTTTTGTGTTCAACAGCAGAAATGAACTCATAAATGAACTCCAGGTTTACTCACTCGGCCTGTGTGTGTGTGTGTCGTCCTCAGTGTGAGCGGCTCGGGATCTGAACTGGAGTCCGGCTCTCTCCTGCTTTATACTCTCTGAGAAACGGGAACTCAAACAAAGGCAGGGAGGAGGAGGAGCAGAGCTAAACATGACACGACACATTCATCAGACCAGGAGGAGGAGGAGAGATGTGGAAAACATGACTGAGGAAAAATTTCAATCACATGTCCACCACCTTTTAGCAAGCAATAGCCGTCATTTCACCGTCCAGGTTGACCTGATGTAGTCTGGCTTTGAGTAACACACTTCCAGACAAAGCAACCCTGCATTTGGTTAGCCTACATATTTTTTTGGCCAAATGATGTTTGATATTCCATCATGTACTCAAAGTATACAGTCATTACAATGTGTTTGCTTTATTTGATTAACTGATGTCTATTCTTGGGCTGTGGTTTACACATCTATTATATTACCTAGACTTCTAGCTGTGTTTGGACGGCTATAGACCTTATTCAGAGCAGCGCCATGACAGGTGTGAGAGTGAGGCTGTGAGGGATAGACTTACCGTGTTTCCAATGGCATCCGCTCTAAAAAGCTGAATAAAGCTCAAATTACTGACGATTTTTTCACAGCTTACATTGTCGGGAGTTTTTTGTCAACTGAAATTTCTTGGAAAGATATTTTTCCTGTGTTTCATAAACAGAACAATCTGAAAACAGTACGGCCCATTGAAGAGATGTATGTCTATCCCTCACAGCCTCGCTTTCATTCTCATTAAAATCAAAGATGGCGCTGCCGTGAATAAGGCGTATTAGACGTCTTTTAAGGGCAAAATTGCTTGCTGAGCTTCAGGTGTTCATGTGATATTGGGATATATGGGATTGTATGTTCTCTGAATGTGATCAGTATAAGTTTAGTGGTGGAAAAAAAAGAATAGTACACTAGTTAGCTCTAAAAAACCTTATAATATAAGATCAAGAGTCAGAATAATGCGCGTCTGTTATGAAGATCATCTTGCATGAGAGCTGGAGGATAATAAAGTCGCGTGATTTATAATATTGGCTGTGATTTGCCGAGTAGCGATAAGAAACGGAGTCGGAGCCCGATGTTGAAACCGTGAGTCAGCATGAACGCGCTAACCATGAGGAAGCAGAGAGAGAGAGAGAGCGCGCGCTTAACATGAGCGAGCAGAGAGAGAGAGAGAGAGAGCGAACGAGAACGGTTAAACGTGACTCGACACAATCCAGAACTCTGAACCCGAGACTAGCTGTTTTTTTTACAGTTTATGATTTCAACACTTCTGGGTGATTCATTATGTAAACATATAGTGAAACAAATATAGTTCACATGAATGTTTTTGACACAGAAACCGGTCTGATTCAGTTTGTGCGCGTGATCAAATTAACGATCAGTTCAGATCTCTCGCCTTTTCCAGTCGGGGTTGTTTGGGCTCAAACAGCAGGGATATTATAATCTATATGCCAAATACAGTCATATTCATTTTAAGAATAGATGGAGATATACATTTCAAGAGAATATTCTTTGTCAGTCAGCTCACCGAGATAAGATTCACGCTCGACTCGTTCCGCCTGTCCGCTAGAGGCGCCCGAGTGCGACTCGTGGCAGCGCAGAGCCAAGATGGCGACAGGAGACGCATGAAATTTGATGAAGGTAACATATGGAAATTGATCGAATGAATGAAACTACTTTTTATCACGATCACGCACGTTTAATGTTTTGACTCTCAGTTGGACATGCTTCGCTTTGTCTGAATTACACCGTGAATCACTAATAGGGTTTAAAGTTTTGCCAGTTAGCGTCTTAGCATATAGGGCTAATAACAACAACACAAACATATTCATACATTCTCAAATACACACTAGGAACATGTTCATTCATATTTATATACGTTTTATAATTTAACTTGCTAACCTATACTTGTAAACACACACACACACAAAGCGGTAACACAATATATGTTTCTATTTACAGCTGTAAAAATAAGTTTGTGAACACATCTGCCCTGTCAATGATCCTACACCATCTTTAGTTGTGACAAGTACAATCGTTTGTGTGTTATTAGTTTAGTCAGATAGTGTTTAAATCCGTGACTCAAGATCAGACCACATTATAAATACTTAATGGAGAAATCCAGATGCCCTCAAAGGGTCTGTATAATGTGTGTGTGTGTAGATGGAGGGTGAGGTGAGTCTGGTCGCCGGCCGCAGTCAGAGAGAAAAAAGAAGATCCTACAAAGATCTGCTGAGAGAAGAAGAGATCATCGACGCAGAGGTTCGCAAGACCTCCAAGAAACGGCTGAAGGTACCAATGAAAGATTTAAATCACTGACATCATCATCATCATCAGTGTGTGTGTTGTGTAGAAACTGATCTCTGCTCTCTACAGGACGCTGATGACTTTTACCCTGCCAGCGACTTTCACAAGAAAAAGAAGCATCATGAGGATCATTTCTACAGAGGTGTGTGCCTTTCAATTCTATAAGTTATTTTTCCCCCATGTGATATTCCAGAAACTGAGGTTGAATTACTACCTTGTCTGTCATTGAACAAGGGAATTAATTACTTATCCCAGGAAGAATTGCAAATGATTAATACATAAAGTTTAACTAAATGTAAGTTAATCAGTAGTTTGAGAGTTATTTCTTCGTTCCTGTCGTCTGATGGAGTTTGCGTGTCTCGCCACTGTCGCCTCTGGTGTTGCTTATTAGTTCTAATTAAAATGCATTAAAAATGTATATAAATTAGGGCTGTCAAACGATTAATCACGATTAATCGCATCCAAAATAAAAGTTTGTGTTTACATAATATATGTGTGTGCACTGTGTATAATTATTTTGTATATATAAATACACTCATATGCATGCATATTTAAGAAAAAAATATTAATTATATATAAAATATTTATATATAATATAAATCTATATACGGTATATACATGAAAATATTTCTTAAATATGTACAAGCATGTGTGTATTTATATATACAGAATAATTATACACAATGCCCCCACATATATTATGCAAACACAAAATTTTATTTTGGATGTGATTAATCTTGATTAATCGTTTGACAGCCCTATTGCTTATTTGGGGTTTAAAACACACTTAATATTCAGTAATATTATTGATTGGACTGCATTGACTATTAATTTGGATGATGACATCACTGTTTTCTGTAGAACTGTTTATAGCTGTCTCACAATTGATGAATTTGGCAGCATCAACATTTTTGAATTATCATAGATTATAGCTGAATTTCACTCATTTCATAATAGATCGGCTTGAACTGAATCAACGCTAAACCGACTTTAGCAGAGTAATAATGACACTATTGTCTTTTAAAACAAAATTATATTCTGTTTGCTTCATTATTTTCCTGTTTATTACTGTGAAGCTGCCTTTGAAATAATCCGTTTTGAATAAAGCCCTATAGAAATAAAGATTGACTCGGTTCAATTCGCAACACTTTATGAGAATAGGCGTAACAGAGACTTGATTTGATTGGCGGATCACTTTTCAGGATTATGGGTAATGTAGTTCTGCGACTTAAGATTCAGAATTAGTCCTTCAGAATCATATATCACCAAATCAGCTTCATTTCCATTGCGCTTTATACAATTTAGATTGTTTCAAAGCAGTTTCACATTAAATAACAGAGTCAGTGATGCAAACAAACCAAATATGAGACATTCAAATTACGAACACTTTAGTGCCAACTTGTCTATAAAACATATTCTTTTGGACTGCCCGGTTTTTATTGTTACAAGACGGCACAAACTTTTAAGGACTTGTTTATTGGTCCAGATTATTATTTATTTATTTTACAATTTTTAGCACATTTAAAAAATCTTTTATTGAATGTACTTTTTGTTTTTGTCTAATTTTGTTTTCACTATATTGTGATCATGATATTAAGTTAAAAGTTTAATATGTGTCTACTGGTGATGCTGATATGGCAATAAACTGAAATAAAAACAGTACAAAGACAAATTCGCTTATATATTCAGCAGACACCGTTCAGTGTTTAGTTGTCCATGTGTCTCTCGTGTAGATCATCACAGCTCCGGTTCTCACCACAAGAAGAAGAAGCGTCCCTCGGAGAGCCAGCGCTCGCTCCTGACGGCCGTGGAGCCGGCCGGGTCTCCTCAGACAGCGATGGGTCTCCTGCAGGCCATCACCTCTCCCACAGCGGTGGGCACAGAGACGCTGTTCCCCTCGTCAAAGGAGCGCAGGAAGGACATCAGAGACCACGCCCCCTGCAGGAAGGACCCCCGAGACTCCGCCCCCTCCAGGAAGCAGCAACATGTGGTGCGGGAGGGGCTTCCTGTGGTGGGCCAGGAGGTGGAGCTAGAAGGTGAGGAGATACTCGCGTCATCATGTGATGTTTTCATGCTTATTAGTGGGAACGTTTTTATTAGAGGCATTGTTTTTATTAGAGGCAAGCATTTTGTCCCGAAAAGCGTTTGCGAAAACGTCGGAGTGAGATCTAAGGATCAGTTGAAGAATATTCAACACTTAAAAACAAAAAAATTAAATCTAAACTATTAAAACAATGTTTTTGATCATGTCTAATAGGGCTGTCAATCTTCCTCTATAATACTATTCGAATTCCATTCCTTATTTTATTTAATATTCCAATAATATTTGAATATTACATGCTAAAATTTGTCCTATTGTTAATATTTACGACATTACCCATGCTTATGGATCGTCAATGTGGTTGTTGTTACACGTTCGGTCCACTAGAGGGACATCTAATAGACATTTTATTCGTGCTGAATATGATTAAAGCGCTTCCGATGGTTTTCGGCTGATATCTCCGTGAAAACACAACCAAAAATTCGGAAACTTATGTCGTTCTTTTCAGTTCAACTAGACGGTTTCAACAAGCTCGATGCGCACCGAATCCGTTGAGATATTTGCATTTTTCGCTTCACAAGTGCTTTGGTGGCGCTTTTTACATTGTTAAACATTTAGGCTACCATTGTTATGATGATACACCGTGGATAACGTGCACACTTGTGTTACGATTCAAAAACTGTATTGTTCATCAGACGAAACAACAGATGAGTAAGGCAAGGCGGCGAAAAAGGCAAGATTGCATATAAAAGAAAATGTAAAAAATATGCATAAATAAGCAATATTCGAACAGTAACTTCAGCATTCAAATAGTATTGATTTTTTTTTTTTTAAATATTCGAATTATATTCAAATTTCGGAATTTGTTCCAACAGGCCAAACGTCTAAACGGGCTGTCAAATAAAAATTAAATTGAATTAAAAAAAATGGCCATTGTTTTCTATGCATGAAAACGTCAGAGAGAGGCAGAGTGAGATCTGTCTTGAACAAATCAGCTTTATTTCTTTATTTATTTCAGAGTGAGATCTTTATTTTTTAAAACTTCACTATAGAAACTTTATTTCTACAGCGCTTTATACAGTTCAGATTGTCTCAAAGCAGCTTCACAATAATAAACAGAAAATAGCTGAATCTGTGATGATGAAATTCAAATTATGTAATAAAAAGACAATAGTGTCCTTATTCAGTTTAGTTCAGTTGCATTTTGTCCAAAAAAAAGGGTTAACTTTTTCGCCAGTTGTGCGAAACGTCAGAGAGAGATCTAAAGATCAGTTGAAGACTTAAAAAAAGTAAAATCTAAACTATGAAATAGTTGTTTTTGATCAAGTCTAAATGCATAGCCAAATGCAATACCTGATAAAAGGAATCAATCATGTCTATATACACCGTTCTCAGCAGTGAGAGTTTGATCAGCCTAAAGGTGTGTGTGTGATGATGTGTCCCTCAGGGTGTCACGACGGCGCCGACAGCAGCGGCTCGTCCTCCGCGGACGACAGTGAAGGAGGGAAACTCCTGATCCACGATTCCTCGTCTCAACACGGCAGCAGGAAGAAGAAGAAGAGCAAAAAGAGCAAGAAGAAGAAAGAGCGAGACCGGCCGCGTGAGAAGAAGCACAGCAGTAAATCAGCCAAGAGGATCACAGCAGGTACAAACCAAACGCTCCTGTGTGTCTCAAAGGTGCAGTGTGTGATATTCAGGAGGATCTGTCGACAGAAATGCAATATCACATACATAACTATGTGTTTAGAGGTGTATAAAGACTTTACATAAAGAATTGTTATGTTTATATTAGCTTAGAATTAGCGTTTCTCTACACACACCGTGGGTCCGCTTACATCCACATCTTTCTATGGTGGCCCTGAACGGACACACACACACATAAATTCTGTTGGGTGTAATTCACAAACTCACCACTAGATGCTGTACTGCACCTTTAACGTCTGTGCTGCTCTTATGCTGACCTTTGACCCCTGGCCGCTCTTCTCTCAGCCAATGGCAGCACAGAATGGAGCGCGTTCACTACAGGTCATCACAGCCACGAGGAGAAGAGGAGGAAGAGTAAGGAAGGAGGCAAACGCAAGAGCAAAGATAAGGTGAGGAAACCACTGACACTCCAGATGAGCCTAAACACAGAGACCGTCTCACTCACACGTCTGTCTGTCTGTGTGTGTGTGTGTGTGTGCGCAGAAGAAGAAGGTCTTGACGGCGTATCAGATCTTTTATAAGGAGTACAGAAACAGCATTCTGGAGGAAGAGCCGGGCCTCGGTGGGTTCATCTTCATCTTCATCAGTGTGTCTCTGTATGTAGATGTCTGATTATCAGCTTCAGTCATGTGTAAAGTGAGCTAACACAGCTGAGTTTGTTTGCTCCTGAAACATGCACAAGGATCTCTTATCACTGTCAAGCATCTCAAACAAAACAGATCAGCCAATCAGATTGGAGCTTGCTGTTTGCTTGTCACAATGAGTTGTTTTAACCCTCAAACTGTATTCACTTTATAGCCCTTAATCCTGTAATTGTGGACAAATGTGGGCACTCAGGTGTGATCCGAATTTTTATTTATTATAAATGTTATATCACTGTCTTCGATAAAGTTTTGTCTATCCATTTATGATGTTTTTTTATTTTTGGGGGTATTTTTGAATTTATTTACTTCAAAAAGTACCATATTTTTTATATAATTATGCTTTTTTTTTAACTACATTCAAATATCATTCAATAAGTTCTTAGAGCTAAACCCTAAAGATGAAGTGACTTTGTGTCTTATTTTGGCTTATTTTAGAATGCTCTAAATTACAGTTTTTCCCATTCATTTCTATGGGTGCCCGTTTTTGACCCAAATACAAGATTAAGGAGGGTTTTTTTCACCCACTTAACATTGTAGAATTGAGTCAAAAAAAAGTCTGTTTTCAGGAGGCAAACTTAGTAAAAGCAGCCAAGTCTTGTACCGCTCAGATCAAGGGAAGTATTTTTTTTTAAATAAATCAAAACTATTTTGCCCACATTTGTCCAGAATACGGGTTTAGGGTTAACAGTGATCTATAGGCCACAGTAGCAGAAACTCACCCTGAGAGAAATTACAAACCACAATGTCAACTTTTTAACATTTATTTTTACAATGGTGGACAAAATAATTTGGGGTTTGTAATAATTCAAATTTTTTTAATCATCTCCTATACAAAGCATTAAAAAACTCTTTACATATGAGCAAATTAACCAATAATAAATTTGTTAATTACAAAGAATGAAGAACTCACTATGGAAACTATAATATATAAACTATGAATAATCTGTAACCTAATAGTTTACAAATTATTTTTAAGTACTTTAGTGTTGTATACAGTGTTACATACAGTAAAGTGTAATTTATTCCTGTATTTTCAGCATCATTACTCCAGTCTTCAGTGTCACATGATCCTTTAGAAATCACTCTAATATGAGGATCTGATGCTAAAGAAACATTTATGATTATTATCAGTGTTGAACACAGTTTTGCTTCTTCGGATTTCTGTGGAAACCGTCACACTATTTTTTGATTTGTAGAAAGTTCAAAAGAACAGCATTCATTTGAAATGGAATTTTTTGTAACATTATAAATATTTTTACTGTCACTTTTGATCAGTTTAATGCGTCCTTGCTGAATAAAAATATTTCTATATTTAAAAAAAAATGTATTTCTTTTAAAACAATTTTTTGACAAATAAAATTGTTATCACACAGGTTTAAATGACATTTCCATTTTCCAATACAACTAAATAATAACAAAAAATATGAATAATTATACAAAATAATAATAATAAAGAAATAAATAAAAAATTCAGCAATAACATAGGCTCCATCAATTCCACGAAGGAGTCACCATCTAGACTCTCCAAAAAGTTAATTGTATTTTAAACAGAAACAGAAATATGAACCCTAAATCCCACAAAAATCTGCAACAGTTTTCAACACTGATAATAATCATAAATGTGTCTTGATCATCAGATCCTCATATTAGAGTGATTTCTGAAGGATCATCATGTGACACTGAAGACTGGAGTAATGATGCTGAAAATCACAGGAATAAATTACACTTTACTGTATATTCACATATTAATATTTCACAGTTCTTACAGTATTTTTTTTATCAAATAAACGCAGCTTTGATGAGCAGAAGAGACCTTTCAAACACAATAAAAATGCTATAGACCACAAACTAGTGAATATTTATTGTGTGTGTTTGTAGATTTTGGGGACTTGAGCAAAAGACTCGCTGATGCCTGGAAGCAGCTGCCCGAGGGAGACAAACAGGTGCGAACAGCATCATTACCCATCATGCACCTGTGTAACGTGTGTTTGCTGACGGATGGATGTTTGCAGGTGTGGCGGGAGAGATCGGAGTACCTGCAGCGCAAGCAGAAGGAGAGCGTCAAACACGTCAAGCACGTCAAACAGCAGCAAGCGCCGCGACCCCTCAAAGACAACAGCAGGGTCAAAGGTCAGCGCTCGGCACTGCGTTTACATGCACAACTTCTGAACTCATCCCGATTGATGAATCGCTGAAAGTGAAAGACTTTATTCATCAGGAGGACATCATTACGGTATTATATTATTTGGTTGCATGTCAGCGCTGTGTGTGTGTTTGGTCAGGTCCTCTGCCGTGTGCAGTGGCTCCAGCCGGAGGAGTCGTCGTGATGAAGAGACCCGAAGCGTCGGTGACCCCCGTCCAGAACGGGTCGGCAAACGCTCCCGCTTTCTCTCCGCTCAGAGACCCGGATGTGGACCCGATCGATGCGGCCGCTCACCTGCAGCTCCTGGGGGAGTCTCTGTCTCTGATCGGGCGCAGGCTGCAGGAGACCGAGGTACACATTTGATTTCTTTATTTCAATCCACCAATCAAATGGATGGAAGCTTGTTTCCGCCATAGAATGAAAAATATAAAAGGTTATTGCGACTTTTTATCTCACAATT
The DNA here is from genome assembly GCA_038021265.1 of Cyprinella venusta. NCBI lineage: Eukaryota > Metazoa > Chordata > Actinopteri > Cypriniformes > Leuciscidae > Cyprinella > Cyprinella venusta. The sequence goes on from CM075868.1 coordinate 1,079,844, forward strand.
CTGACTTTTTCTCACAATTGCGAGTTTACATCTCGCAATTCAATTCATTATTTCTCAGAATTGCGAGAAATAAAGTCAGAATTGTGACTTAAAAAGTCAGAATTGCGAGTTATAAAGACGTAATTGCGAGATATAAAGTCAGAATTGCGTGATATAAAGTCAGAATTGCGAGTTATAAAGACAGAATTGCGAGAAATAAAGTCAGAATTGTGACTTAAATATTCAGAATTGCGAGTTATAAAGACATAATTGCGAGATATAAAGTCAGAATTGCGAGATATAAAGTCAGAATTGCGAGATATAAAGTCAGAATTGTGAGATTTAAACTAGTCTTTTTTTTCCCTTAAAATTGGCCTGATAAGTCGCAATTGCAAGTTTATCTCACAATTCTGAGAAAAGATTTTGACATATAAACTCGCAATTATGTGTTATAAAGTCAGAATTGCGAGATAAAAAGTCGCACTTCTGTCTTTTTTTTTCTCAGAATTGCGACTTTATATCACGCAATTCTGACAAATTGTTTTATCAAAATAAAATGGCTGAAAACTCCTGAAAAACTTCCAATGCTTTTCTATGGTTTAATGCTAATTATAATTATAATGTTACACTAACTAAAATTAAAACAATGGGGGAAAACCCTTAAGATAAGCTGTAAACAGACTTTTATTTTGGATGCGATTAATCGCAATTAATTTTTGCACAGCCCTAGAAAAAAATTTATACCCTATAAAAAATTTTTTTATAATGTAAAATTGTTAACTTTTTTTTTAACTTTTTACTTCAGCAATAATCTGCCACGTGTCGTCTTTAAGAAAGAGAACAAACTTCAGTCTGTGATCCAGAGATTTATGAATATTTAAGTTGGAAATGTTATTTTCAGGTCTATATATAATGGATTATAAATATTGCATAATTAATTTTCAACCATAAAATCCTCTAAAAATATGAAATAAAAAACATTATCGAACTAAAATATAGTACAATCATTTAAAAAAAAAAGGTCCTTTTTGAGCGATATGCAGAGAGCAGCCGTTAAACCCCTGCTGAAGTGTGTGTGTGTGTGTGTTTCAGGGCATGGTGACGGTGTCGGGTTCTCTGTCGGTTCTCCTGGACTCGGTGTTGTGTGCTCTGGGTCCGCTGGCCTGCCTCACCACTCAGGTCCCAGAACTCAACGGCTGCCCTCATCACGTGCTGGTGCGTACTGACCGCTCGTTACTTTAATTACACACACACACACACAAACACATCAGCGAGCCAAACGACTCAACTTACACATGCATGCTGCTGCATCTCTACTTCAGTGCTGTCACCATACCCAAATGATGACTTCGATACAATACCAGACTAAAAATACCTCAATCCCGATACTGAATCCAGGCCACGGGGAAAAAACGAAAAGTAACAGAAATATATAATAGAACTTTATAAATTAATTTAAAAATACTTGACCAGGATATTCCTGCCCTGCCTTTTGACCACACACTCCCCTTTATTAAATAAAATTATAATAATTACACGTCGGTGTGTGCGTCCTTACAAAGATGTTTGCAACATTGACATTATTATCAATCCTGCTAATATTTGCTAACCAAAATCTTTTTTCCAATATAAGTCATTTCATATTTTTTTAAATGTCGTTTTATAATTAAATAGATAATTAATTTGATTTTATCTTTAATACATTTTTTAACCTACTGTGGCTGAAAGAATAAAGCCTTCACTCTATAAATGAACTATAGATTGAGTCTTAATAAATAGATCAAATGTATTCTCTTTTTCTTTAATAGTTTAATTAATTTTAGTCACCTAATTAGACACACATAATTAGACCTGCATGTTGGAACGCACACGATTTCTTTTTACAAACGGTTTGCATTCAGTACAGACATACCTGATTGTGTTTACGTGAATACTCGCCCGGACGTGCTTTTTTATGTAGAATTATGACTATTCAAATGACTCAATTTATTACACAATAGTTATTGCACTACATCTGGTTCTCAGATTCGACTTGTCAGCACTTTTAAACGTCTTTTCCACAATGTTTTAAAGGACACATGCAATTGTTTTTCTTGATTTGTCATTATTTATTCAGTTCTTGGATGTGTAAATTGTGGTATTGTCATTGCATTCACTTGAAGAAAAAAAAATCTACTCTGTTTTTCTGAATTAACAAGTTAATTATTTCAGAATTACAACATAATTTTTCATGGAAAAAAGTTTTTGCTCTGTTTTCTGAATTAACGAGTTAATTTTTCATAGAATTTTTTTTTGCTCTGTTTTTCCAAATTAACTCAGAAATTAATTCAGAAAAAATGAGCAAAAACTTTTTTCTCATGAAAAAATTAACTTGTTAATTCAGAAAAACAAAGCAAAAAAAATTCCATGAAAAATTAACTCGTTAATTCAGAAAAACAGAGCAATTTTTTGTTTCTCATTAACACGTTAATTCAGAAAAACAGAGCAAAAACTTTCATGAAAAATTAACTTTTTAATACAAATAAACAGAGCAAAAAAAATTTTCTCATGAAAAATTAACTCGTTAATTCAGGAAAACAGAGCAAAACTTTTTTTTCTCATGAAAAATTAACTCATTAAATCAGAAAAACAGAACAATTTTTTTTTTCTCATGAAAAATTAACTCATTAATTCAGAAAAACAGAGCAAAAACTTTTTTCCATTAAAAATAATCTCGTAATTCTGAGATAATTAACTTGTTAATTCAGAAAAACAGAGTAGATTTTTTTTCTTCAAGTGAATACAATACAAGGCCTCCGTACAGTCTTGACCAGTTTTATTTTTAAATTAAAGCAGCACTAAGTAAGATTTTTTTAACCTTATAATAATATTATATAATAAGTGGTAGGGTGAAAGTCGCAGGTTGAAAGCCTCTTCTGGATCCTGTATCTGCTATAACCACGCTATGTAAGATTCCCAGACCGGGTCTCGTTTCTGTACTTCTAATGAGACATAAGAAAACTACAAATTTGATTTGCTTTATTTCAAGCGTCATTATTTGTTTTTCTTCGTTTCTGATACATCATACTTGCACGAAATCATGCAACCTTGTCTGTAGACATTTTCATTCCAAAGCCGGCACTGGATAAACAGCTAGCGTGCGTGCGACAGTAGACTGCGCTACGTTAAATTATTTACGACAATTCCGCTTCCAACCTGTAGGGCGACCGCAGAGCAAACGTTACCTGCTATTGCTTTAATATCTCAATGTGTTTCTCCTGGTTTAATAACGGACATGATAATAATAATAACTGTTTGTCTGTGATCAGTCGAACACTCTGGATAACATCGCCTACGTGATGCCGGGTTTATGAGGGACTCGGACCTCCGGCGGCGTCTCCACCCGAAACCATCGACAAAAGACTTTAAGACTTGCACAGTTTTGCACTGGACAAACTCACAGACACTTCAACTTTTAACCTGCTTCTTAAACCTGCGCTCCATTTTTTTAAAAATCTGATGTTAATTTTGTATTTCTGTTGTTTTTTTCTCAATCTCTCAATAAAATCCATTTTAGTATGTTCTTTTAACTCTTGGAGTGGACTGTTTTTATTTTTTTTTAATTTTAAAATAATTTATTAAAAAAATTAAAAATATTTTTTTAAAATTATTTTAAAAAAATAATAATATTTTTTTAAAGGGAATTTTGTAGCGTTTATTGTAAATGTTTAATCACAGTTCCTCTCTTTGATGATGTGGGCGTAGCTATAACCTGTCACTCACATGAGATCAGCCAATAGCAAACCACAACCATCCAATCAATTCCCCTTAGACTCAATCAAGCCCCGCCCACATCTGTTCTTGTTCCAGAAGCGTTTCACTCTTCGGTTGAATTCCCAGTCTCTTTCATCTGTCATGATGCAGAGAATCTTGCTGAGCGGGTTAACTGAAAGTTAACCATAACTATCCAAATAACAGATCAAGTACAGTGTGTTCACACAGGACGGGTTTCTGAGAACAAAATCAAGATAAAACTGAACTCACGAGGTCTACAGACATGAAATAAAATTGAAAGGATGATTTTGAAACCGTAAGACATCATGATGTCTTTACAAAAATTAACAGGGTTTTATTGGTCGTAAATTTAGTTAGATCATGGTAACCACAAATAAACCATGGTTTTGCAACAGTAACCATAATTTAACGATAATTTACTAATGATAATCAATCCATTAAAAACAAACATGGTTACTACACATTTACTGTAACAAAACCAGGTTTGACTGCTATTTAAAGAGAGAGGGGATTCAGGTTTTCAGCTGGTCAGGATGCGAAACCAACTATTCAAACTTAAAAAACATTGAACGCCAGCAAACCAGTTGTTCTGGGTGTGTCAGCATCAGTGTGATTCACATGCATGCCGAGGATCCTTCCTCCACCCCAACTGCAGGAGACGAGATGAGGGGTGTGGCGCATCTCTGACGGGACGCGAGACTCTTCACTTTCACACAAAGTCGCTTCACTCCTGAGTCACTGAGAGAGAGACACACACACAATCACATGGATATCTCTAATCAGGGTAAGACTAAATTCCCATTCATAATCTAGTGTAAGTTATAACTTCTATTACTAACGTGTGTTTGTGTGTGTGTTCTGCTGAATGCTGTGTAACTGGACTGACAGGTGTCCCATGTGTTGTGATGATGTAGTTCAACTCAAGATATTAATCACAAAACCCTAAAAAATATAGTCTGAAGCTGTGTAAATGTATTTCTTGTATTCCTAGTCTTCTCAGTGTCTGATTTGAGTGTGTGATGCTCTTATGTGTCTGTGAGGTCACTACTGGAGCTTTGGCTCTGTTTCCTGCTGGTGTTAAGATGCGTTTGGTGGATCGGTTCACAAGCAGGCGAGGGACACGTTCCCGTTTACACCTGGTGTTTTAATCCGTCCACTTTCACACACTTCTGTCCTGATTTCTTCAAGCGAGGGCCTATGGGTGGGAAAATGTGTTTTATCAGATCTTTAGATGTAATGGACTAATAAGCTCACGCAATTTACATATGAACTCGACCAGAGACGCCATAAGGAGAACAAGAACACAACGAACGCTGAGTGTGTGTTTGAAATCAGGAATGATCAGGCGACATTGAGCTTGGTATGTTTTTCATCTTCAAACCAAACTTGGGTCTCGATCGGACAGATTAAATCCTGTCTGGTTAGCGCTCTTCCCATAATGTTAGCGTTAGCTCAGTAGTCGTTCTTTAGAGGCTGTTCAAACACATTCGTTTGCATGACATGAGTGTTTACACTACGAAAGCAATCCAATCTAATGCGTTTTCAGCTCTTTTGTACTAAGTGGACAAGTTCGAAGCGTTTTAGCCCCTGCTTACACCTGTATTTAGTCTCGTTCACTTGTGATCCGATCAATCAAAACGCTTCCTAACACCAGGTGTACCTTTGACATTGTGTTCTTGTGATGTCATCAGTTAACCAGTGTTGCTTTGATGTCATTTTACAGCATCCATTAGTTAATAGTCACTTGACATCTATAAGCTCAGGTGTGTATAGATCTATAGCTCATCTATAGCTCAGGTACTGCTCAGGTGAATGATTGGCTCAAATTTACGTGTATAGCAGCGTGAACTCCCACCTCTGAAAGTTCCTGAACTTTAAAACCTCGCAAACAGGGACTTTCGGAGGGGGAAATATTCACCCAGAACTCACCAGTACTGGTCAGCCCAAAGTCCCCGGGGAGAGTTGCGGCTGTAGTGGCTGATTTCGGTCTCGTTCCCGCAGGCATCGGTCCGCGCGGCTCCCGCTCTGAGCTGTGTCTGGTGTTGGTCGGCAGCATCGGCTGTGGAAAGACCCTGACGGCGGACACACTCCTGCGTCAGACTTCGGATCTGGGATCGCCAGCCTCTCCCCGCGTGAGCCAGATCCGGCGAGGGCTCTCGGAGGGCCGGCGGCTGTGCGTCGTGGAAACCCCTCGCTGGTACTGGCGGGGCAAGGAGTTGGAGGCCGACATTCAGGAGGAGACCCGGCGTTCCCTCCGCTTGAGTGCCTCCGGGCCCTTCGTCTTCCTCTTCCTCATTCCCATCGGGGAGTTCACGGAGATGGAGCGGTGCATCCCGGATCAGCTGGAGCGCATGTTCGGGCAGGCGGTGCTGGGTCACACGCTGGTGCTGCTCACCTGTGGAGAATACCTGATGGACCGCAGTCTGGACGAGTACCTGAACAAGGAGGAGGGGCTTCGGGAGGTGGTGAGGAGGTTCCGAGGACAGTGTCATGTGATCAGAAACCGTAGATCTGACGACAGACAGCAAGTCGTCTCTCTACTGGAGAAGGTGAGGCTGCAGGTGTCCGACTGAAAGCATTTTTAGGCTAGAGCATTTAATATATATATATTAGGGCTGTGCAGAAATTAATTGCGATTAATCGCGTCCAAAATAAAAGTCTGTGTTTACATAATATATTTGTGTGTGCTGTATATAATTATTTTGTACAGTGGTGTGAATAAGTGTTGGCCCCATGATAAAGTTGCCTAAAAAGAGGAATAAAAAATCATCTTTTGGATATTGATCTTAATGCCTTAATTAGAAAAATGAGGAAAACTCCAACCTTTCAGGACACCAATTTTCTTTGTGAATGAATAATGTATCATAAATAAATAAATGTTTTTCCTTAAAATACAGGGTGCATAGGTCATTGCCCACCCTATGTTAAATTCCCATAGAGTCAGGCAGATTTTTATTTTTAAAAGCCAGTTATTTCATGGATCCAGGATAATATGCATCCTGATGAAGTTCCCTTAGCCTTTGGAATTAAAAAATCCCCACATCATCACACACCATTCACCACACCTTGAGATTGGGATGGTTTTATTTCAGTTAGCCTAATAACTGGTTTGATTTGCATTGAAAGATGATCTTATGGAAAGTACCCCATGCCAATCTCTAGGTGTGGTGGAAGCGGTGTGTGATGATGTGGGGATATTTTAATTCCAAAGGCCAAGGGAACTTTATCAGGATGCATATTATCCTGGATCCTCTAAGAACTTATTGAAATGATATTTTAATGTAGTTAAAACATAAAAATACGCATAATTTACATAGAAAATATAGTACTTTTTGAAGTAAATAAATTCAAAAATACCCCCAAAATAAAAGAAAACACCATAAATGGATAGACAAAACTTTATCGAAGACAGTGATATAACATTTATAATAAATAAAAAGTCCGCTGTGTCCACATTTGTCCACAATTACAGGATTAAGGGCTATAAAGTGAATACAGTTTCAGGGTTAACATAGCTATATTAAAATATCTGAGGTATTTGAGCTCAAACTTCACACACACACCTCTGGGGACATCCAATACTTATTTTACATCTTGTGAACAGCACTTTATACCACCCCTTTAAGAGGCACACTGTAATGGGATGATGTATTACAACAAAGTACTGTCTGATTTTGAGGCATGTTTCTGGTCTGTCAGGTGGAGCAGATGGTGCAGACGAACGGAGGATTTCACCTCCTCGAGGAAGAGGAGGAGAAAACAGAGATGAAGCTCAGTGCAGCGACAGACACGATGTGGAACGGAGGAAAACTAACACAAATCAACAAATCTGACAAACAAACAGAGGAAACCGCGAGTGATGGAGTGATCGAGAGACACCTGATCAATGGAGTTCAGTCACAGCAGCGGGAGGATGAACACACACACCGCACACGTGCACTTCTGGAGAGAAGCCCGAGCTACAAACTCAACAAAGGTGCTGAAATAAACCAGAACTAACCCATTACAGTACATTTACACACACATTACAATCACATTATCCAAAATACATGTCAAATAGATATGTTTTTAGTCTTGAATGTAGCCACAGATGATATATTGGGATAATTTAGGAGCATTAACACGATGTAAATGTAACAGTAAATATATTTTGATGCGAACTGACTGACGAGAGAACTGTTTGTTTGAGATGTGCTGGTCTGTGCCTCTAGAGGGCGCTGTTCTCAGTCAGATGATGGAGGAGGCGGAGCTTCAGCACAGCCAGAGCTTCATCAACACTAGTAGGTTCATTATCACTTTTTAATGCATGTGTTTATGCATACTACACACATTTATGTGTACATTTATGCATTTTGCAGACGCTTTTATCATTGCATTTTAAATTCTTATCAGTTCTTGCTTTCCCTGAGAATCGAACCCGTGACCTTAGCGTTGCAAGCACCAGCGAGCGCATATATAAAACAACTCAATTGATCATTCTGTTGATATAAAGACTGGTAATTAGAGTGTTTGGCCTTCTTGAATGCGCATCTTTGGGATTTTTGCACCTGTTTTATGGTTCAAAAGATGAAAACGCTTCATCTGAGCACTTAGTAAAGTTGCGCTCTCCTCAACACACACACATTTGAGGACTCATGCATGTCTTTAGCTCGAATGTTCATGCACAACTTGGTCAGTTTGTGAAATCTGTGTCCTAATCAAGGTTATTACAGTTTTACATTTTTAAATTTAAATTTGTTTTCAATTTTGCTTTAATTGTCAGATTAGTTTTAGTTAGTTTCATTAATGGTTCAGTTAGTTTTACTCTAGTTTTTTATATTTTGTGAACACATTTCTGTTTAGTTTAGCAGAGCTGACCGAAGCAAGACGGTTGATCTCAGACAGATTAGTTAACTCTTGTGCTGACATCTTCATAATAATTAAAAATGCATGGTTTGAGATTGAACAAAGCACCAAATAAATGCAACTTAAAAGTAAAAATGATGAAAACATCAGCGGTTTATCGCCTGAAGCGTTCCTATACAGCCACATTAATAAGAAGAGCTTATTAATTTCGAAACCGATTACTTATTTGTGCTAATTATCATTTTATTTCAGTAGCTGTTGTTAGTTTTATTTCGTTTTTTATGAATTTTGGTAACACTTTATTTACAGTGTCCTTGTTACATGCAGTGTTGGGTAAGTTACTCTAAAAAAGTAATTAATTACTAGTTACTAATTACCTCTTCAACAGTGTAATTAGATTACTGTACTGATTACTCTCTCTAAAAAGTATTTAATTTCTAATTACGTTCAAAATCCCATATCAATCTCAACTAGCTGAATAACACAAGGATAGACATGAATCTGTTTTAATTCTTTCAAATAAATACTATAAAATTGCATGAATTATCCTTAAACTGACCAAGGTGGAGAAGGTTACATTATAAAAACATACTTTTAAACATCAGACAATATATTATGATGTTAAACCCACTATTGTTTTATGTCTGATCTCATGACATTTCTCACTTTTTTCATACATATTTTACAATAATTCATACGAATTTGTACGAGTACAGCCTATACACAGTATTTACCTCAATTACATCAGAAATAACTAATTATATTACAGATAAATGAAGAGAAAACCCTTACTTTACATTTTCAAGGGAAAAGTAATTAAATTACAGTAACTTACCATAGTAATAACAGTAAATTATGCATAATTACATCCAAATTATTCTCAGTACTTAAATAATTACACTGTAACAATGACAGCTTATAATACAGGGTTACACTTTATTTTAAGGTGTCATTGTTAGCTGTATAATTACATATTTAATCACTCAGTAATATTAAGCAACTCCATGTACTTATTATACGGTTAGGGTTTGGTTTAGGGTTAGTTGCACGTAATAATTTACTGTTATTACTATGGTAAGTCCATGTAACATATGTAACAAGGACTCTGTAAAATAAAGTGTTACCTGAATTTTGTATTTTATTTGAGTTTATGAAAATGTTTCTTGACCAATCGTCTTAGTTTCAGTGTCCGTTGGTCCTAATGCTGATATATTTGCTTCTGTTTTTCACTGAAGTCCATCACAGTTTCCAGAAGGTCTCGGAGACTCTCTCTCCGGCGTCGTCCTCGGACCGTCTGGACTCTTCTCTGGCCGAGCTGAGGATGGTTCTGCTGGGCCGTCGTGGTTCTGGGAAGAGTGCGGCCGGGAACGTCATTCTGAGCCGAGAGGAGTTCGAGCTTCACGGAGAGGATCATGTCGGAGCGGCGCATCAGGAGTGTGTGAAGGCCAGAGCGCTCGTGGGCGACACGCGGGTCAGTGCCACAGTTTTGCTCGTGTCATGGAAACATCTCAGTCCTTACTCGGATTAGTAAGCGTTTTGGTTAAACGGGGTCTAAATGCTTCGAGCTCGTCCACTTTCACCACTTCCAGAGGGAGTCGAAACCGCATTCGACCAGATTGCTTTCGTAGTGTAAACGCTCATGTGACGAATGTGTTTGAATAGCCTCTACAGAACGACTACTGAGCTAACGCTAACATTATGGGAAGAGCGCTAACCAGACGGGATTAAACTGTCCGATCGAGACCCAAGTTTGGTTTGAAGATGAAACACGACCCATAGACCCTCCCTTGAAGAAATCAGCACAGAAGTGTGTGAAAGTGGATGAAAGAGACGGATTAAAACACCAGGTGTAAACGGGAACGTGTCCCTCGTCTGCTTGTGATCCGATCCACCAAACGCATCTTAATACCAGCAGGAAACAGAGCCTTTAAATTCATAGGTTAATAGATAAGTTTATCATAGGTTAAAACTTAGATACGATAATGAAAATTAGATTTCCGACACTAGCTGTAAGTCGTGGACCAATCACAGCAGACTAGGGCATCTGACCAATCAGAGCATCTCTCAGAGAGGCGGGGCTTAGAGAGACTGAATCTTCGATCGAAGCATTTCAGACACTAAGAGAAAAGATTATGAGGAAACTAAAGTGTTTTGCGTGTGCATTTAAAACATTTTAGGAAACTCCAAAACACAATTAGCGACCCTCGCGTCCTGGAACAAATCCTTACCTCGTGGGTCAAAATGACCCGAAGCCCTAAAATTATACTTAATTACTTTTTTTTTTGTCCAGAAAGCTTCATTTATTTCATTTTGATCATATTTTTTAATTTTTAGGAGATTTTCTTTTTTTTTTATTTACCTGTAGCCCTCAAACCGTATTCACTTTATAGCCCTTAATCCTGTAATTGTGGACAAATGTGGGCACAGCGGACTCAGGTGTGATCCTAATTTTTATTTATCATAAATGTTATATCACTGTCTTCAATAAGTTTTATCTATCCATTTATGGTGTTTTTTTTATTTTTGGGGGTATTTTTGAATGTATTTACTTCAAAAAGTAACACATTTTCTATGTAAATTATGCTTATTTTTATGTTTTATTTTTAAAATTTTTTTACTACATTAAAATATCATTCCAATAACATTCTTAGAGCTAAAACCTAAAGATGAAGTGACTTTGCTGTCACCTGGTCTCTTATTTTAGAACGCTCTAAATTAGTTTTTCCCATTCATTTCTATGGGTGCCCATTGTTGACCCAAATACAAGATTACAAAATGTTTTCCACCCACTTAACATTGTAGAATTGAGTCAAAAAAATTGTATGTGTTCAGGAGGCAAACTTAGGAAAAGTAGCCAAGTCTTGTACCGCTCAGATCAAGGGAAGTATTTTTTAAAAATAAATCAAAACTATTTTGCCCACATTTGTCCAGAATACGGGTTTAGGGTTAAATAACTAGATTTAATCACTAAATAATCAGTAAATAGTCATTAAAGCACATTCCTTTTAATTCAGCTCAAAATATCTTACATTGGGTGTCTTTACCGACCTCTTGTGGAAAAATAATAATATAACATGATCTATCATGACTCTTACCACTAGATGGCGTTACAGCTCTATATTAAATGAGCTGATCCGCTGGGTTCTAAAGCCAGTTTCTTTCAGTATGAATTCAGAGACACATGTAGACACTATAAAATAATGTAAAGGCATTTTTTTGTGAAAGATTTATCCCTTTTCCAACCGATCCACCAAAACGCGTCGAGGACTGTCCCTGGATTATTTGAAACGTGAACTTGAGATTCCGAAGCTGATTGAACCTCTTCTGTCTCCTTCAGGTGTCTGTGGTCGACACGCCGGACTGGTTTGAGTCGGAGAGATCTCCAGAGGAGGTGAAAGCTCAGATCTCCTCATGTGTGGCCCTGTCGGCCCCGGGCCCTCACGTGTTCCTGCTCTGTGTCCCCGTGGACCGACCCACTCGCTGCGAGCTCCCGGCGCTGAAGGCCCTCGAGGGAGCGTTCGGACCCGAGACCGTCCGGCGGCACACCATCGTCCTCTTCACGCGCTCCGACCTGCTTCCCAAGTCTGGCGTGGAGGCGGTGGAGGACTACATCAGCTCCCGGCGGCCCGATCTGCTGGAGCTGGTGCAGAGATGCGGAGACCGCTACCACATCCTCACCGCCGCGCCGGAGAACATGCCCGAGCTCCTGGAGAAGGTGAAGCAGACGGTGAAGGAGAGCGGAGGGAGTTTCTACAGCGTCTCGCTTTTCCAGGAGAACCAGACGAAGAGCGTGAGGAGAGACCGGCTGAACCACTCGTCTCCTTCTCTGGACGCCGTGCGAGAGGCCGAGGAAGAGGAGGAGGTGATGACGGCGGAGAAGAGCATCCGCTTGGATTCGTCCGCTCCCGATCGCTCGCTGCTGCGCTCCGCGTGGGAGATGACGAGGTCGGGAGCGAGCCGCGTGCCGAAGCTGCTGTACGCCGGAGCGCTGGCCGGCGCGGCGCTAGGCCTGTTCCTCTCGGGCGCTGTAGGGGGCGCTGTCGGTGCTGTCCTGGGGACTGCGGCCACTGAGGTCGGGAGACGGAGATTCGTCAAACAGAAAACACAGTGATTCCGGAAATAGACGGTTTGATCTGCTCTGTGAACTATAAAATCATTCCACAAATTCGTGGTTTCTTGCGTCAGTCGAATCTGCACAAGCGCAATAGCATATTCCTCTTTTAGTTTTGAGTTTTAAAGGTGCATTTTGTCATTTTTAGGAGGATATGCAATATGATATACAACTATGTTGTTTTCTGTGGTGTATAAAGAGCTTACATAATGAATTGTGATGTTTGATTACGTAATGAATCGTGACGTTTCTACGGTGGCTCTAAACGGACACACGTGTTTCGTCACTATGTTGTTCTTCATGATAAGAATTTGCTAATCTTATTGTTTAACTGGCTACTCTGCTGTCTCAGACGACATCACTTCCTGTCAGCCACCGTAACTTCTGTTGGGTGCAATTCACAAACTCACCACTAGATGCTGGAAAAAATTACACACCGCACCTTTAAATGTTTCCGTACCACTCAAATTCAGGTAAATCTTTAAAAACATTTTTATGAACACAAGAACAAAACATATTCACTGCAAAAACTTCGCTATCCATAAATTTATGTGCACTAAAAATTAAATGTCTGTTTCTTGAAAGGACAATAATTTATCGCTAAATGTGTTCCAAGCAAACAAAGCAATATTTATATTGTCATAAAACTTAATTTATGCTCAAATGCACATGTAGATCTTTCCCTTCTCCTGAACCAGCTGACCACACTTCATATAGACCATTTCAAAAGATGTAAACAACACTGGTCCAGAAGCACTTCCTGTTTCAGTTTGAAACTGTTTTCTTTATTTTACATGAAAAGAAAACATCTTAAAGATGTTTGTTTAACTTTTTGATTCAGTTTTAAATGTTCTGTTGGTTGTATTTTATCCCAGCTTTTATGTAGTGTTAAAAAACTGAAACAGGAAGTGCTTCTGGGCCAGTGTTGTTTACATCTTTTGAAATGGTCTATATATTTATTAAAATATAGAATGAACAGAAATATAAGCATATGTTAAAGAAACATTTCTGTGTCCTGATAAAAGGAGGACATTTATTTTAAAACAACACCATTCATAATCATATGCTTCTGGGTCTTGCAGTAATAATATTATTTATATTTTAAAAAAAGAGTCATTTTGGAAATTATGTATTGACCAAACAATAATATTATACATAAAACTGTATATTTTAGTGTCTTCTGACAGATGGATGGTCTCTCAACTTTGCATTACAATGATGCTCAGCTGTTTCTGATTTAAAAAATAAAAATTTTAGTTTTCTAATGCAACTCACATGCAAGTACAATTAGTTTGATTTCAGTCAAAGGTTTTTATAATCATGACATTCAGCCACGAAGTCCAAACAATGTCTGGTGTATTGTAACTGTGTTTTCGTGGGGGGTTTTTTGTGCGAAAAAATAAGTTTCCCCAATCTTCTCAAAACTCTGGATTCTGATAGAGTGCCATGGGACTTAGACCTGAGTGCAAAAATGGAGGCTCTAGACCCTTCCAGAGCTGAGATATCGAAACTCAAAATTTCGACCAGAAAAAAAAAAACGACAGTGTTACCCCTTACGTTTTTTTTTCGAGAGGCGAAAAATTAAGTTTCCCAAATCTTCTCAAAACTCTGGATTATGATAGAGGGCCACGAGACTTAGACCTGAGTGCAAAAATGGAGGCTCTAGACCCTTCCAGAGCCGAGATATTGAGATATTTCTAATAGCATAAATGCTACGTGGGATCTCAATATCTCAGCTCTGGAAGGGTCTAGAGCCTCCATTTTTGCGCGCTGGTCGAAGTCTCGTGGCCCTCTGTCAGAATCCAGAGTTTCAAGAAGATCGGAGGGGGTCAAAATTTCGGCCAAAAAAAAAATGACAGTGTTACCCCTTATGTTTTTTTTTTCAGGTCCAAATTTTGACCTTCGATATCTCGGCTTTGGAAGGGTCTAGAGCCTCCATTTTTGCACGCTGGTCGAAGTTTCGTGGCCCTCTGTCAGAATCCAGAGTTTCAAGAAGATCGGAGGGGGTCAAAATTTCGGCCAAAAAAAAAATGACAGTGTTACCCCTTATGTTTTTTTTTTCAGGTCCAAATTTTGACCTTCGATATCTCGGCTCTGGAAGGGTCTAGAGCCTCCATTTTTGCGCGCTGGTCGAAGTCTCGTGGCCCTCTGTCAGAATCCAGAATTTCAAGAAGATCGGAGGGGGTCAAAATTTCGGCCAAAAAAAAAAATGACAGTGTTACCCCTTATGTTTTTTTTTCAGGTCCAAATTTTGACCTTCGATATCTCGGCTTTGGAAGGGTCTAGAGCCTCCATTTTTGCACGCTGGTCGAAGTTTCGTGGCCCTCTGTCAGAATCCAGAGTTTCAAGAAGATCGGAGGGGGTCAAAATTTCGGCCAAAAAAAAAATGACAGTGTTACCCCTTATGTTTTTTTTTTCAGGTCCAAATTTTGACCTTCGATATCTCGGCTCTGGAAGGGTCTAGAGCCTCCATTTTTGCGCGCTGGTCGAAGTCTCGTGGCCCTCTGTCAGAATCCAGAATTTCAAGAAGATCGGAGGGGGTCAAAATTTCGGCCAAAAAAAAAAATGACAGTGTTACCCCTTATGTTTTTTTTTCAGGTCCAAATTTTGACCTTCGATATCTCGGCTTTGGAAGGGTCTAGAGCCTCCATTTTTGCACGCTGGTCGAAGTCTCGTGGCCCTCTGTCAGAATCCAGAGTTTCAAAAAGATCGGAGGGGGTCAAAATTTCGGCCAAAAAAAAAAAATGACAGTGTTACCCCTTATGTTTTTTTTTCAGGTCCAAATTTTGACCTTCGATATCTCGGCTCTGGAAGGGTCTAGAGCCTCCATTTTTGCGCGCTGGTCGAAGTCTCGTGGCCCTCTGTCAGAATCCAGAGTTTCAAGAAGATCGGAGGGGGTCAACATTTCGGCCAAAAACGACAGTGTTACCCCTTATGTTTTTTTTTCGGGTCAAAACTTTGACGTCCGATATCTCGGCTCTGGAAGGGTCTAGAGCCTCCATTTTTGCACGCTGGTCGAAGTCTCGTGGCCCTCTGTCAGAATCCAGAGTTTCAAGAAGATCGGAGGGGGTCAAAATTTCGGCCAAAAAAAAAAAAAACGACAGTGTTACCCCTTATGTTCCCCTTTCGTTTTTTTTTTTTTTTTTTTTTTTTTTTCAAAAAAACAAGTTTTTCCAATCTTCTTGAAACTCTGGATTCTGAAAGAGGGCCAAGGGACTTAGCGTTCTGAGCAGTTTTGAGATATTGAGTTTCAAAGTTTTTGCATTACATATAGGAAAATTTATGTGGGGAACAGGTTTCATTCAAACATGAAAATAACAGGGACCCTAAATGTATTCTAAACATACAATATCAAAATCCTCTCAAATTTGTAAATGGGGATTTTTGGAATGGGTCAAATGCAGATAGAAACTTCTAATTCTAAAAAGAACACCTTTCGCTTAGAATTATAAGGCAAAACATTATTTGAACATTAAATAAAAAAAATAATGTTGTAACGATGTCTCAACATGTGTTAGAAAGTAAAATTTAATCCTTTCTATGACATTAATATTTTTTAGCACTTCCATGTATTTAGGACATTTCAAATTAAGCTAGGTAGGTCTAAATATTTTCCAGTTTGGAGGGTAATTAAACACATTATTGCAGAAATTATACTTCAATCTTTCTTTTGGAATTAAGACTCCATTAATTAAATTGTTAAATATTTGACCTATAAGCCTTAATATGGTAAAAATTAAGACATTTTAAGACTTTAAAAACTGCAAAAAAATCGCCATGCTTCAGCAAATGAATTCATAAAGTTTATAATCATTGAAAAATTATTCACTGACTATATATTTTCACAGTCTTTGTCTGCACCATTCATCTTCACTACACTTCCCAGCATCCTCTTGTCACACCTGAACTCACTCCCTCAATCATCGTCCTGATCATCTGTGTCACCTGTCGTCACCTTGTTAGTGTTCATTTGTATCTGTATTTAGCTCTCTCTGTTTCAGTCTGAGTTTGTCTGTTCTTGATTGTGTTTCATGGATAGTGTGAGTAATCTTCTGCCAGTCTTCCTTGTACCTGTTTGGAGTTTTTGAGTAAGTGTTTTGTGTTGGAGTTTTGCCTCATTCTCTGCCTGTCTTCTTTCCACACTACACAGTGACAGAAGAACCAACCAAACATGGATTTCCCTGCAGTAAGTCTAATGTGCCTTGAGCAGGGAAACAGCTCTCTTGAGGAACACCTGGAACACCTCAAACCAGTTTCCCAGATGACTGCATCTGCACGTTTCTACGTGTGGGACTGAACAACACCACTCTAACGCAGTTGTCTGGGGAACCACCAGATTTGGGGTCTTCACAGCCTGACTGGTCTTCGCCGCCTGACTGGTCTTCGCCGCCTGACGGGTCTTCGCCGCCTGACGGGTCTTCGCCGCCTGACGGGTCTTCGCCGCCTGACGGGTCTTCGCCGCCTGACGGGTCTTCGCCGCCTGACGGGTCTTCGCCACCTGACTGGTCTTCGCCACCTGACTGGTCTTCGCCGCCTGACGGGTCTTCGCCGCCTGACTGGTCTTCGCCGCCTGACGGGTCTTCGCCGCCTGACGGGTCTTCGCCGCCTGACGGGTCTTCGCCGCCTGACGGGTCTTCGCCGCCTGACGGGTCTTCGCCGCCTGACGGGTCTTCGCCGCCTGACGGGTCTTCGCCGCCTGACGGGTCTTCGCCGCCTGACGGGTCTTCGCCGCCTGAAGGGTCTTCGCCACCTGACTGGTCTTCGCCGCCTGACGGGTCTTCACCATCCTGGCAACGCTCTCAGCCTGCTCCACCATGTCCACGTCCTGCTCTACCCTGGTCACGCACTCAGCTTGCTCTGCCACGCCCTTGTCCTGCACCGCTCTGGTCACGCCCCGAGCCTGCTCCGTCCTGGAGGCTTCCTGCTCTAATTCAGTCAGCCTCCAGGGTTGCCCACCCCATTGATGTTCTATGGCGCGAGGTCGCGCCTTTGTAAAGGGGGGCGTTCTGTCACAGTCTTCGTCATCTTCACTACACTTCCCAGCATCCTCTTGACTCTAAACCTGAACTCACTCCCTCAATCATCCACCTGATCATCTGTGTCACCTTGTTAGTGTTCATTTTATGTCTGTATTTAATTCAGTCTGTGTTTGTCGGTTCTCGGTTGTGTTTGTCGGTTCTCGGTTATGTTTCATGGATAGTGTGAGTAAAGTATAGCATTTATGGGGTTTTATTCTTGTCTTCAAGGAAAATGCTGAGGACCAGACATATAAAGTTGATTCTGACTGGACCTCTTCTATGCATTCAAAGTGCTCATTTTTTTCAATAAAAAGTTCCACAATATTTTGTATATTGCAACATGTATTGAAATATATTTTTTATCTGTGTAAATAAAAATGGTGTATTTCAATAAACAGTGGGAGATTTGAGCAGCATATCCTGTGATGCAGTTGACACAAACACTGTTGCTGATGCTGGACTGTCTTTTGAATCAAGCACAGAGAGCAGTGTCAATCAAAAGAGGCATCAGGGTAGGGAGGCGGGAGACTGTGCATTTCTGGAGCTAAGGCTTGAAAAAGGAAAAGAAAGCCTTGCCAAGCTGATGATGGAATCCAGGACAGAAAATTGCTGAATGAATTGCATAGAGCTGAACAGACTCAGGTGGCTCAAGAGGCTTCCAGTTTTGATTCGTCCGCATCAGCACCGGCAATCAGAATCTCAATCCACCCACGATGAACATCCTAGCGCTTCATCCAATATACATGACTTTAATAGTACTCACTACTACAACATGTAGTCCCCCCCCCAAAAAAAATAAATAAAAAAGGCTTTGTTTTGTGTGTGTGGGGGGGGGGCCTTAAATGTGCACAACCTTTATTTGTGTTTTTGGAATTGCTAGGCAAAAGGTAATGTGCTCTGTAATTGTAGTGTTTTTGTCTGAAGTTAAACAGGCAATGTTGATAAGAATGAGGTTAAGATGTTGACAACTGTGGTTGTGTGTTTACAAGCGTAAAGTGTAACATGTACAAGTGTTAGCAGGCAGTTGAATGACTAGCGGGACGCACAAACCTAGACCACCACTTACACACTTGTTCATGTGAGAGTTCGGGGTTCAAATCACATGTAATATGTTACCTAATTTTCAAGGTTTTCTCATTATTCAAAGAAAGAGTAGAACCTAAAAAACGACATTTTATTGTAGAAATGGAGAAAAAGAATGTTTATTCAGATGTCAACTTTACATTTGTTACTGATTAAGCTGGAAAAAAAACAGTATTTCAAAGCAAAAGGTGTTCCTATACATACCTATGCACATGAATAAGTGAAGATGAACTCATCGAGGGAGAGAACATACCTTAACTATTTGACATACTGAATACTAAATGCAGAGTATTTCCTGGTGTTGACCATTCACATTGTAGCGAAGTAGCTACACAATGCTTTTCTGATGTCGTGTTGCTGCTGTGCGTGTCCCAGGTCAAAATTTCGGCCAAAAAAAAAAAAAAAAGACAGTGTTACCCCTTATGTTTTTTTTTCAGGTCCAAATTTTGACCTTCGATATCTCGGCTCTGGAAGGGTCTAGAGCCTCCATTTTTGCACGCTGGTCGAAGTCTCGTGGCCTTCTGTCAGAATCCAGAGTTTCAAGAAGATCGGAGGGGGTCAAAATTTCGGCCAAAAACGACAGTGTTACCCCTTATGGTTTTTTTTCAGGTCAAAACTTTGACATCCGATATCTCGGTTCTCTAAGGGTCTAGAGCCTCCATTTTTGCGCGCTGGTCGAAGTCTCGTGGCCCTCTGTCAGAATCCAGAGTTTCAAGAAGATCGGAGGGGGTCAAAATTTCGGCCAAAAACGACAGTGTTACCCCTTATGTTTTTTTTTTTCAGGTCCAAATTTTGACCTTCGATATCTCGGCTCTGGAAGGGTCTAGAGCCTCCATTTTTGCACGCTGGTCGAAGTCTCGTGGCCTTCTGTCAGAATCCAGAGTTTCAAGAAGATCGGAGGGGGTCAAAATTTCGGCCAAAAACGACAGTGTTACCCCTTATGGTTTTTTTTCAGGTCAAAACTTTGACATCCGATATCTCGGCTCTCTAAGGGTCTAGAGCCTCCATTTTTGCGCGCTGGTCGAAGTCTCGTGGCCCTCTGTCAGAATCCAGAGTTTCAAGAAGATCGGAGGGGGTCAAAATTTCGGCCAAAAACGACAGTGTTACCCCTTATGGTTTTTTTTCAGGTCAAAACTTTGACATCCGATATCTCGGCTCTCTAAGGGTCTAGAGCCTCCATTTTTGCGCGCTGGTCGAAGTCTCGTGGCCCTCTGTCAGAATCCAGAGTTTCAAGAAGATCGGAGGGGGTCAAAATTTCGGCCAAAAACGACAGTGTTACCCCTTATGTTTTTTTTTTTCAGGTCCAAATTTTGACCTTCGATATCTCGGCTCTGGAAGGGTCTAGAGCCTCCATTTTTGCACGCTGGTCGAAGTCTCGTGGCCTTCTGTCAGAATCCAGAGTTTCAAGAAGATCGGAGGGGGTCAAAATTTCGGCCAAAAACGACAGTGTTACCCCTTATGTTTTTTTTTTTCAGGTCAAAACTTTGACATCCGATATCTCGGCTCTGGAAGGGTCTAGAGCCTCCATTTTTGCGCGCTGGTCGAAGTCTCGTGGCCCTCTGTCAGAATCCAGAGTTTCAGGAAGATCGGAGGGGGTCAAAATTTCGGCCAAAAACGACAGTGTTACCCCTTATGTTTTTTTTTCGGGTCAAAACTTTGACATCCGATATCTCGGCTCTGGAAGGGTCTAGAGCCTCCATTTTTGCGCGCTGGTCGAAGTCTCGTGGCCCTCTGTCAGAATCCAGAGTTTCAAGAAGATCGGAGAGGGTCAAAATTTCGGCCAAAAACGACAGTGTTACCCCTTATGTTTTTTTTTTCAGGTCAAAACTTTGACATCCGATATCTCGGCTCTGGAAGGGTCTAGAGCCTCCATTTTTGCGCGCTGGTCGAAGTCTCGTGGCCCTCTGTCAGAATCCAGAGTTTCAAGAAGATCGGAGGGGGTCAAAATTTCGGCCAAAAACGACAGTGTTACCCCTTATGTTTTTTTTTTCAGGTCAAAACTTTGACATCCGATATCTCGGCTCTGGAAGGGTCTAGAGCCTCCATTTTTGCGCGCTGGTCGAAGTCTCGTGGCCCTCTGTCAGAATCCAGAGTTTCAAGAAGATCGGAGGGGGTCAAAGTTTCGGCCAAAAACGACAGTGTTACCCCTTATGTTTTTTTTTTCAGGTCAAAACTTTGACATCCGATATCTCGGCTCTGGAAGGGTCTAGAGCCTCCATTTTTGCGCGCTGGTCGAAGTCTCGTGGCCCTCTGTCAGAATCCAGAGTTTCAAGAAGATCGGAGGGGGTCAAAATTTCGGCCAAAAACGACAGTGTTACCCCTTATGTTTTTTTTTCAGGTCAAAACTTTGACATCCGATATCTCGGCTCTGGAAGGGTCTAGAGCCTCCATTTTTGCGCGCTGGTCGAAGTCTCGTGGCCTTCTGTCAGAATCCAGAGTTTCAAGAAGATCGGAGGGGGTCAAAATTTTGGCCAAAAACGACAGTGTTACCCCTTATGTTTTTTTTTTCGGGTCAAAACTTTGACATCCGATATCTCGGCTCTGGAAGGGTCTAGAGCCTCCATTTTTGCGCGCTGGTCGAAGTCTTGTGGCCCTCTGTCAGAATCCAGAGTTTCAAGAAGATCGGAGGGGGTCAAAATTTCGGCCAAAAATGACAGTGTTACCCCTTATGTTTTTTTTTCAGGTCAAAACTTTGACATCCGATATTTCGGCTCTGGAAGGGTCTAGAGCCTCCATTTTTGCGCGCTGGTCGAAGTCTCGTGGCCCTCTGTCAGAATCCAGAGTTTCAAGAAGATCGGAGGGGGTCAAAATTTTGGCAAAAAACGACAGTGTTACCCCTTATGTTTTTTTTTCAGGTCAAAACTTTGACATCCGATATCTCGGCTCTGGAAGGGTCTAGAGCCTCCATTTTTGCGCGCTGGTCGAAGTCTCGTGGCCCTCTGTCAGAATCCAGAGTTTCAAGAAGATCGGAGGGGGTCAAAATTTCGGCCAAAAATGACAGTGTTACCCCTTATGTTTTTTTTTTTCAGGTCAAAACTTTGACATCCGATATCTCGGCTCTGGAAGGGTCTAGAGCCTCCATTTTTGCGCGCTGGTCGAAGTCTCGTGGCCCTCTGTCAGAATCCAGAGTTTCAGGAAGATCGGAGGGGGTCAAAATTTCGGCCAAAAACGACAGTGTTACCCCTTATGTTTTTTTTTCGGGTCAAAACTTTGACATCCGATATCTCGGCTCTGGAAGGGTCTAGAGCCTCCATTTTTGCGCGCTGGTCGAAGTCTTGTGGCCCTCTGTCAGAATCCAGAGTTTCAAGAAGATCGGAGGGGGTCAAAATTTCGGCCAAAAACGACAGTGTTACCCCTTATGTTTTTTTTTTCAGGTCAAAACTTTGACATCCGATATCTCGGCTCTGGAAGGGTCTAGAGCCTCCATTTTTGCGCGCTGGTCGAAGTCTCGTGGCCCTCTGTCAGAATCCAGAGTTTCAAGAAGATCGGAGGGGGTCAAAATTTCGGCCAAAAACGACAGTGTTACCCCTTATGTTTTTTTTTTCAGGTCAAAACTTTGACATCCGATATCTCGGCTCTGGAAGGGTCTAGAGCCTCCATTTTTGCGCGCTGGTCGAAGTCTCGTGGCCCTCTGTCAGAATCCAGAGTTTCAAGAAGATCGGAGGGGGTCAAAGTTTCGGCGAAAAACGACAGTGTTACCCCTTATGTTTTTTTTTTCAGGTCAAAACTTTGACATCCGATATCTCGGCTCTGGAAGGGTCTAGAGCCTCCATTTTTGCGCGCTGGTCGAAGTCTCGTGGCCCTCTGTCAGAATCCAGAGTTTCAAGAAGATCGGAGGGGGTCAAAATTTCGGCCAAAAACGACAGTGTTACCCCTTATGTTTTTTTTTCAGGTCAAAACTTTGACATCCGATATCTCGGCTCTGGAAGGGTCTAGAGCCTCCATTTTTGCGCGCTGGTCGAAGTCTCGTGGCCCTCTGTCAGAATCCAGAGTTTCAAGAAGATCGGAGAGGGTCAAAATTTCGGCCAAAAACGACAGTGTTACCCCTTATGTTTTTTTTTTCAGGTCAAAACTTTGACATCCGATATCTCGGCTCTGGAAGGGTCTAGAGCCTCCATTTTTGCGCGCTGGTCGAAGTCTCGTGGCCTTCTGTCAGAATCCAGAGTTTCAAGAAGATCGGAGGGGGTCAAAATTTCGGCCAAAAACGACAGTGTTACCCCTTATGTTTTTTTTTCAGGTCAAAACTTTGACATCCGATATCTCGGCTCTGGAAGGGTCTAGAGCCTCCATTTTTGCGCGCTGGTCGAAGTCTCGTGGCCCTCTGTCAGAATCCAGAGTTTCAAGAAGATCGGAGGGGGTCAAAATTTTGGCCAAAAACGACAGTGTTACCCCTTATGTTTTTTTTTCGGGTCAAAACTTTGACATCCGATATCTCGGCTCTGGAAGGGTCTAGAGCCTCCATTTTTGCGCGCTGGTCGAAGTCTTGTGGCCCTCTGTCAGAATCCAGAGTTTCAAGAAGATCGGAGGGGGTCAAAATTTCGGCCAAAAATGACAGTGTTACCCCTTATGTTTTTTTTTCAGGCCAAAACTTTGACATCCGATATTTCGGCTCTGGAAGGGTCTAGAGCCTCCATTTTTGCGCGCTGGTCGAAGTCTCGTGGCCCTCTGTCAGAATCCAGAGTTTCAAGAAGATCGAAGGGGGTCAAAATTTTGGCAAAAAACGACAGTGTTACCCCTTATGTTTTTTTTTCAGGTCAAAACTTTGACATCCGATATCTCGGCTCTGGAAGGGTCTAGAGCCTCCATTTTTGCGCGCTGGTCGAAGTCTCGTGGCCCTCTGTCAGAATCCAGAGTTTCAAGAAGATCGGAGGGGGTCAAAATTTCGGCCAAAAATGACAGTGTTACCCCTTATGTTTTTTTTTTCAGGTCAAAACTTTGACATCCGATATCTCGGCTCTGGAAGGGTCTAGAGTCTCCATTTTTGCGCGCTGGTCGAAGTCTCGTGGCCCTCTGTCAGAATCCAGAGTTTCAAGAAGATCGGAGGGGGTCAAAATTTCGGCCAAAAATGACAGTGTTACCCCTTATGTTTTTTTTTTCAGGTCAAAACTTTGACATCCGATATCTCGGCTCTGGAAGGGTCTAGAGCCTCCATTTTTGCGCGCTGGTCGAAGTCTCGTGGCCCTCTGTCAGAATCCAGAGTTTCAAGAAGATCGGAAGGGGTCAAAATTTCGGCCAAAAATGACAGTGTTACCCCTTATGTTTTTTTTTCAGGTCAAAACTTTGACATCCGATATCTCGGCTCTGGAAGGGTCTAGAGCCTCCATTTTTGCGCGCTGGTCGAAGTCTCGTGGCCCTCTGTCAGAATCCAGAGTTTCAAGAAGATCGGAGGGGGTCAAAATTTCGGCCAAAAACGACAGTGTTACCCCTTATGTTTTTTTTTTCAGGTCAAAACTTTGACATCCGATATCTCGGCTCTGGAAGGGTCTAGAGCCTCCATTTTTGCGCGCTGGTCGAAGTCTCGTGGCCCTCTGTCAGAATCCAGAGTTTCAAGAAGATCGGAGGGGGTCAAAATTTCGGCCAAAAACGACAGTGTTACCCCTTATGTTTTTTTTTTCAGGTCAAAACTTTGACATCCGATATCTCGGCTCTGGAAGGGTCTAGAGCCTCCATTTTTGCGCGCTGGTCGAAGTCTCGTGGCCCTCTGTCAGAATTCAGAGTTTCAAGAAGATCGGAGGGGGTCAAATTTTCGGCCAAAAACGACAGTGTTACCCCTTATGTTTTTTTTTTCAGGTCAAAACTTTGACATCCGATATCTCGGCTCTGGAAGGGTCTAGAGCCTCCATTTTTGCGCGCTGGTCGAAGTCTCGTGGCCCTCTGTCAGAATCCAGAGTTTCAAGAAGATCGGAGGGGGTCAAAATTTTGGCCAAAAACGACAGTGTTACCCCTTATGTTTTTTTTTTCGGGTCAAAACTTTGACATCCGATATCTCGGCTCTGGAAGGGTCTAGAGCCTCCATTTTTGCGTGCTGGTCGAAGTCTCGTGGCCCTCTGTCAGAATCCAGAGTTTCAAGAAGATCGGAGGGGGTCAAAATTTTGGCCAAAAACGACAGTGTTACCCCTTATGTTTTTTTTTCAGGTCAAAACTTTGACATCCGATATCTCGGCTCTGGAAGGGTCTAGAGCCTCCATTTTTGCGCGCTGGTCGAAGTCTCGTGGCCCTCTGTCAGAATCCAGAGTTTCAAGAAGATCGGAGGGGGTCAAAATTTCGGCCAAAAATGACAGTGTTACCCCTTATGTTTTTTTTTCAGGTCAAAACTTTGACATCCGATATCTCGGCTCTGGAAGGGTCTAGAGCCTCCATTTTTGCGCGCTGGTCGAAGTCTCGTGGCCCTCTGTCAGAATCCAGAGTTTCAAGAAGATCAGAGGGGGTCAAATTTCGGCCAAAAACGACAGTGTTACCCCTTATGTTTTTTTTTCAGGTCAAAACTTTGACATCCGATATCTCGGCTCTGGAAGGGTCTAGAGCCTCCATTTTTGCGCGCTGGTCGAAGTCTCGTGGCCCTCTGTCAGAATCCAGAGTTTCAAGAAGATCGGAGGGGGTCAAAATTTCGGCCAAAAACGACAGTGTTACCCCTTATGTTTTTTTTTTCAGGTCAAAACTTTGACATCCGATATCTCGGCTCTGGAAGGGTCTAGAGCCTCCATTTTTGCGCGCTGGTCGAAGTCTCGTGGCCTCTGTCAGAATCCAGAGTTTCAAGAAGATCGGAGGGGGTCAAAATTTTGGCAAAAACGACAGTGTTACCCCTTATGTTTTTTTTTCAGGTCAAAACTTTGACATCCGATATCTCGGCTCTGGAAGGGTCTAGAGCCTCCATTTTTGCGCGCTGGTCGAAGTCTCGTGGCCCTCTGTCAGAATCCAGAGTTTCAAGAAGATCGGAGGGGGTCAAAATTTTGGCCAAAAACGACAGTGTTACCCCTTATGTTTTTTTTTCAGGTCAAAACTTTGACATCCGATATCTCGGCTCTGGAAGGGTCTAGAGCCTCCATTTTTGCGCGCTGGTCGAAGTCTCGTGGCCCTCTGTCAGAATCCAGAGTTTCAAGAAGATCGGAGGGGGTCAAAATTTCGGCCAAAAACGACAGTGTTACCCCTTATGTTTTTTTTTTCAGGTCAAAACTTTGACATCCGATATCTCGGCTCTGGAAGGGTCTAGAGCCTCCATTTTTGCGCGCTGGTCGAAGTCTCGTGGCCCTCTGTCAGAATCCAGAGTTTCAAGAAGATCGGAGGGGGTCAAAATTTCGGCCAAAAACGACAGTGTTACCCCTTATGTTTTTTTTTCAGGTCAAAACTTTGACATCCGATATCATCGGCTCTGGAAGGGTCTAGAGCCTCCATTTTTGCGCGCTGGTCGAAGTCTCGTGGCCCTCTGTCAGAATCCAGAGTTTCAAGAAGATCGGAGGGGGTCAAAATTTCGGCCAAAAACGACAGTGTTACCCCTTATGTTTTTTTTTCAGGTCAAAACTTTGACATCCGATATC